>VZRJ01002080.1:1124964-1189361 GCA_013397565.1 Ptilonorhynchus violaceus | reverse complement strand
TCAGGGCAACCCCCAGTATCAACCCAGACTGGGGGATAAACAGATGGAGAACAGCCCTGCCCAGAAGGACTTGGGGGTGCTGATGGATGAGAGGCTGGACATGACCCAGCAATGTGCATTGGCAGCCCAGAAACCAAACATATCCTGGGCTGCATCCAAAGCAGCTTGGGCAGCAGGGAGAGGGAGGGGATTCTGCCCCTCGGCTCTGCTCTGGTGAGACCCCACCTGCAGCGCTGCATCCAGCTCTGGGAACCCAGCACAGGAAGAACATCTACCTGTTGGAACAAGTCCAGAGAAGGGACACTAAGATCATCAGAGAGATGGAAGACCTCTCCTATGAGGAACTGCTGAGAGGATTGAGATTGTTCAGCCTGGAAAAAAGACTTTGAGGTGTCCTAATTGCAGCCTTCTAGTACTTGAAGAAAACTTACAGGAACAGATGGTGCAAGATTATTTACAAAAGCATGTAGTGACAGGACAAACGTGTTCAAACTGAGAGTAGTTTTAAATTAGATATCAGAAAAAAAAAAAATGTTACTCTGATGGTGGTGAGGCAATGGAATAGGTTACCCAGGGAAGTTGCGGATGCCTCATCCCTGGAAGTGTTCAAGACCAATTGGATGGCACTCTGAGAAACCTGGTCTAGTAGAAGATGTCCCTGCCCACAGCAAGGGGGTTGGAACTAGATGTTCTTTGAGGTGTCGTTTCAATCTAAACCATTCTATGATGCTATGAAGTGCAATTGTTATCTGATATTTTGCAATATCCAATATGATGCTGACTTGCATATATTAATGAAACCCCAAATAATTCCAGTATCCAGCCTTGTGGTACTATTTCTTCTCTGCTTTATTCTAAAACAGTTGTAAAAAAGCAAGGAAAAACAGCTTGGAAATAGTTGGGCTAGATTCCATTAGTTATTTAATAGGGTTTTTTGCTAATTCCTCATGTTTGGATGAGAAAGAAACACGTATCTTGGCAAAGCTTATCTTCATTTTAATTAGCATGGTCTTCCAACCAAATGGCAAGAAAGTCCTCATGTACATGTAGAATGACACTATGAAATATGAAATCAGATAGTAGCTTCCTGGAGATAGTGCAACATTACACAAGCATAAAATAAAACGTCAAAACAATTTACCTCTCCAATATACAAATTAAAATCTTTCTTTCCCCCAGCTTTCCTCAATTGGTTTTTGCTAAAAGTTAGATTCCTTTTGAAAGAATAATGTAGAATACTAAATTAGTAATGTGATAGTTGCTAATATGTAATTCCTTTAAACACATGAAAATGTCATTTGCAGGAATAAGAATGAGTATGGATTTATAGACAGGACAATTGCTATGATCAAGACAGAATTAGATGTATTTGAAGCCTTCAGAGAAACAGAACAGTTTTGTAATTCTTAAAGATAAGCCAGACACTTAGTTAAAGTTTTACTTTATCAGTATTCAGATGAATGTAAAAACAGAGGCCTTTAATATTTCAATTGAGTTGTTAACAATTAAAAAGATCCAATTTGTTTTACCATATTTCCTGGACAGAAATAGCACTGTAGGCCTTGTCCAGCTATACATTTTAATTATGCAGGTAACAGGTAATAGGGGTCTGTTATTACCAACAGGAAAGGTCAAGAATCTTTTCCTGATATTTAATTTTTTTTTTCAGACCTAGTTTGGAACTTAAAAGCTCAAACTGATGACATAACACCAGAAATGGTTCTAGAAGTTCATTTTAATATAATACTTACAGGACTGCTCTATTTTAGAAATATCAGTCCTCCAATGGCTACTGTATTTTTTGCCACATAACCAGCAATGTACAGAGAAGGCACTTATAAAATATGCTTAAACATTAATATCTGCATGTCAGCACTGAAACATTACCTTGTTGGAAGTATGTGGCATCAAAATTTTAATTTTTTTAATTTGATTTGACAGTTGGAATGGATTAGATACTGTGGCCAGAAAAACGGATTTGAAATTTAACTGTTCTCTAACTGCAAAATCTGACTAAACTACATTTCATTTCTAAGAGACATATCAATATTTGCAGCAGGTTTTCAAAAATGTAAGTGCATCAAGTATCATATATTCATTTTGGAAGTATATAATTTTCATTTTCACTCTAAAATACATTTTAAAAGCCACTTAGTCAATATAATGGAATCTATAAGGTATACACATTAAACATATTAAATTTAATATGTTTGAAAAATAAATATATTTAAAAATAAATTTGAAAAATAAATAATGTTTCCTTGGCTGCTGGATATTCATACTTGTATTTTTGATTATGAGGGATTTTACCTTTCTAATAAAGCATTCAAATAATTAGAAAAACTTGAGTCTCACAGAAGTGTGTACAATCAAGAATTTTCATAGAGAGAAGTTAACGGTTAGAGAAAAATCAATTTATCAAAGGAGAACAGTAAAGAAGGAATAACATTTATAATCCTTAATTTACATGTCATTAAAAGACTCAGAATGTTTTGTTTACTTCAGAGGCTTATGATGCCACTGCTTTTAATACAAAATCATTTTGTCTATGAATAAAATTTAGGGAAGTGACAGAGGAAGTTAACACTTGATGGTGTTTTATATGCTTTGGGAATTAAAAACCTGATATTTTAAAGTGTCATAAAAATCATGTAGTCCAGTTTCACTCCTGTTCCAGAAGGTAGTCTGAGATTAAGAAAGCCCACAATTTGTGTTCAGAATATTTTAACCTGTTAGAATGGCTAAACATTCTTAGCTTGCACCCAAAAAAATTATTTTAAAGGTAAAGATTTAAGCAAATGTGAAAATTCATTTAGTATACAAATCTCTTAGGTGTGGTACATTTTTCATTACTGAAATGTATAATTTTCCCCCGCAATGACATTCGCTATTTTATATGCTTTATAAATAGAACACTGTGTTTGTAAGACGGGGAAGTGACGGAAACTTTGGTTATTATTAAATGTGTTGTACATTATATTCATTAAATCCATGAGCTTTTTCACATAGTGAGATCAAATTTAAAAATACACTACATGACACAATATACTGGAAAAGACTTATAGGTGTTCCTGGTTTATGCATAGGTTACAGTTTGACTACTTCTACAAACCTGTTGGAAATATAGTATATGAAAACTTTCCTTTTTTTAAATAGAAACTTAAATAATAGGTAAGACTTGTAGGAAGCTAGGCTGAATTAGGTATTTTGTAATATTTCAAGCAGATAAAAAACGGTTCCTCAGTCATAAAAACTAAAAAAGAAAGAACTACGGCTACTATGCAGGGACGATGGGCATAGGACAAAACAAAAACAGATACATTGTCATGGTGCTGACCAAATTAGATAAATTTCACAAGGTGCAGGATGTTTTAAATAATAAAAGATTCATTTCTGGTTTTGTGTTCCTGATTCCCCAAACTTTCTTCCTATTCTGAGCACAACACATTTTTAGGTGAATTTCCTATGTGCTCTATGTGCTGCAGACTGCACAAACACTCTCTACACAGTCTGACTCACACAGTCTGACTGTCTGAACATTAGTCCTTTCAGAATAGAACACCATTTACACTGGAAGCCCATACAAGAGAAAACCTGCAGTGAATTGTCTGTTGGCTCAACAAGAGGAAAGTTGGCAGCTTTATAAACTTCTTGTTCAGCACTTCAAATCAGTGGTCAAGAAGAATGCTTGAGTAGAAACACAATATTGTATAGAGAATATTGCACGAGTCAGAAAAAGACACTTTTCTGGTATGTTTTCCTTTTCTGTGACTTTTAGCCTCAAAGAATGCAGATCAGTGCTGACACCTTTGATATAGCTACAAACCTTGAGTACTTCTGGCCATCTAGTGAGGTATTTCCATTCAGTTTTGTTCTTAATACGAAAGAAATGACATAGACACCAGTGCATATACTTGATCATTCCCAGCTGTGAAAACAACGTGATTCTGCTGCATACTGCTGCTTTAATATTTTTCAATCTGTGTGACTCCCAACATTATCCTTCAGTCAAACCAAAAGCACAATTCAAAAGAATGCAGTCAGTGGAAGTCTGTTCTTATTCATCAGTGCTGATGATTCTCCAGGTGTCTTTGGACACATTAATCAAATCCAGTCAAAAAGATAAAGCACTGTGACAACTTCCAGAGATGAACCAGAAATATTTAGTATGCAAACTGTACACCTGAAACTTCTAATTAGAGAAAGAACACAAATCAAAAGTTTTATTCATAAAGAGCTCATAAATGACTCTCCTTAGTTTTTCTAGAACCAGACACAGAAAGTCCTAAACAAACACACATATAAAATCACATTTCTATGCTAAAAGTAGAATTTGACTAAGACTTTTCATGAGGAAGTTGACTTTGAATAGGTTAAGGATGTAAAGTGAGTTGGTAATTTGTCTCTCAACATAATAATTTCCTCTATCTCCTACTCTGAAACACCACTAAAGAAACTGTGTTAAAACTAGGAGACAAATAAGTTTTTAACAAAACCTTTTTTTTTCTGTATGTGTGTATGATTCATTACAAAAGTATTGTATTCATGGCTTAGCTTTTCATCTATTTTTGCATTGTGCACACTGCCCATGAATTTTAACACTTTAAATTATCTTTAGCTCAGTGGTTTCTCAGCCAGCTGATGTTTAAAAGTTTAAAAGCTGCAAAATTTATATTAAAAAACTTAATCTTTTCTATTAGAACCAACAATACTTTACCAATTTCTTGTTAGAAATTGGTAAACCTAGAACATGTAAAGCACTAAAATAAATATAGGACCGAAGATCTGAGGCTGATAGTATCACTATGATTAAAAATTATTTGAGACATTGCCAGTGTAAGATTTTATTTCCAACTTTGCCAAACTTCCAGCATTTTACATGGAATTTTCACAGTAGTGTAGAAGTGTGAAATGTAGAAGTGTGTTCTTTGGTACATACTTTTATTTATGTCTTTGGGTTTTAGCATTATCCTAAGGTGAGGCAAAAAACTTGCTCTCTTCTTTAAAAGTCCTTTAATTTTTACTCAAACAATCCTAGCACTGCTTTGAATAAAGGAAGCAATGTTAAATCATTCAAGAACGTTCATTTTACAGACAGAAGTGTCATTTTGCCGCACCAGTAAAAAAATCTCGATATTTTTTCCATGTTTCCCAGATAGCTCAACTAAGCCTGTTTTAACTTCCCAAAGAATGAAGCAGAATGAACAAAGTTAATCAATGTTAAAATCTCTCTGTGTCTCCTTGACAGCAATCAAGCTGCACCTTCAAAAAAATCCAGATGTAATTACCGTTACAAGGTGAATTTACAGGAACAGTTTGCAACACAATATTATATTCATGAGCCAAGAATATAATGACAAATTTGTCTCTGTTTCAGACAGACAAATAGACTATTTGAGTGTCCACAAAGATCTCTCTGCCAAACAAAAGGTTCGTTGTTTGTAATAGAAGCTAAAAAAAAAAATTACAATATAAATAAAAAACTCATTAAATTATACAGAGTAACCTGAAACTATGTTTTGACAGTGCTCAATTCACACTTAAAATGTAGGTAAGCCATTCTTTAACAGTAGCTTTATCATACAAGTCAGTTGTCCATGGCCATGCTGATTTTGACATAATGGTTGTTGTAATTTCTATAGTTTTGCCACTGCATATGTGTTATGGTTGAAAAAAATATGTAATTGTGTTCATTTCAAAATAGCATTTCATTAGTAAGACTTGTAACACCAACATAGATTTGCAGACAAATCAGAAAAACTGGTTAACTTATAAATCTATTTAATGTAAATAAATTCTCCAAACACTACTTTTTTTCTTCCTTTTGATTCACGGTATGCTCTCACTGAAAACTCTCTGAATTCCTCATATCCACTTCCTAGAAATAATCCTCTATTTGTTCTCACTGTACTTCTGATAACACAATAGTTTCTTTAAGCCAAAAAGAAAGTTGTTTAACTTTTCTTTTAGATGAGTATCCTACTTCCAACCTGAAGAACTGCAAAATCACCTATTTGTTTCTACAGTCTCAGTCCTATCACAGACTCTGTAAATCCAGTGCCATTTTCTACACTTCATTGTTGTGGACTTACAGAAGTCCTTTACTCATTTGTCAATGATTACAATTTCTGTCGCAACTTTAAATAGTTCACCAGATACCTTGAAATCTAACATTTTATTAGACATTAAGGCATGATATAAAAAATGAAACAAGTATCTTTGGCTTGCTTGGTAAATTCATGCACGGGTTTATCTTAGCAAGCTTTGTTGTATTTACTATCTCTATACAAATGTATGCTGTATTTCTGGCAGTGCCACTGTGTCAGCTGAAGACCTTGGTTACTGTGATTTTTTTACACTGTGTAACATGTAGGTTGTTCTTATTATCATATGTCTCCAAAAAGAAATTACATCTGCCAAATCCATCTCCAAGCTTTGCAGTGACATTATGACAATGCATTGCTATTAGAACGTCTTGTCATAAAGCTCTGATAACCGAATGATAACTCGTACAGGAATAACCCTGTGTCACAGGTCGCTTCTGAGTGAGTAAGCAGTGAAAATGGAGTTGCATTTAATGGAGAAAGATGTTGCATTCTCATATTTTCCACTCCTTACTGTTCTTCTTTCTTCTTTCCCCTTCCTCTAAATATGCACATCTAGATTAAACTAATGGCTCCCAATTAAAAAAGACAGACATTTCTAGAAATGTTGCTTCAAGGGAGTCCTAATGTAAATATAACAATTCAAGGATTCACAGATTACTATCTCATCATCCCAAAAAAAAAAAAAAAAAAAAGGCTGGTTTGAGTTAGTTACTATATGGGATTTAGGGATACAAGAGAAGTTATGCAATATATAGTTATCTTTCAAATTTTCCCAAGTGACCATGTATTCATGACAGTGTTTGTAAAACTCTAGCCCAGGAATGCAGAGATCAGTCTCTAAAGTAATTTTAGTAACAGTAGGACACATAGGACAGGAGGGTCCTCACTGGACTAACATTTCCAAACAGGTCTGCCTTTGTTAGGGGCACCCCACTCATCATTTCCTTTACTCTTGCATCAGCAGTGTCAAAAAAATGCAAATATATGATATCTAGTGGAGGCACAGAAAATTTCTCCAAGGTGGCAATGTTTTTTGACCACCTGCCCAGAAATGTGATCAGTCTAGTTCAAGAAAATTATTTCTTTTAATCTAAAGATACACTTTATATAAAATCTGAATGTCAGAGTGTCATTAACTGCCCTGATCCTTCTCTTTATTGTTCCTTACCTTATTCACTTCATCAAAAACAGGTTAAGACAAAACATTAATAAATCACATTTGCTGAAAAAGAGGCTAACTGGTTAACAGATTATTTTTAGCTTGACATTGCTGAGCAGTCAGGTGTGGGAAGGAGGAAACTCAAACTATATTATTTGGGTCCTTTCTACTCCAAATCTTGAAATCAAGATATGACCCCTATACACCCTTTTAATAAAAGCATATTAGGGCCAGCTGAAAAGTATTGTCCCTAGTTTCCAAATACTTTTGACTTGATGTTTTTTACATATGTTGGAATATGTTATAAATTAAAAATCCTGCAATCATTCCTCCTGGCAGAAGGAAGAGTTTAGATAAGATTGTAGCCTCAGATTATAGTAAAATTGATTTCAGAAGTATATTTTTTCTTGCTTAATGTCATCCATTGCATAAATTCTTAACATGACAGCAAGTTATTGCTGATTTTTTCAAATTTCGAAATTCTACTCAGTAAGAAAAGGTTTTAAGTGCCTATTTAAACTAGGCAGATACTGTGATAACCCATTCTTTCAGCTGACTTATTTCAGTACTTTGCCACATGTTGCATTCATCCTTTCAACACTCTTTCTTTCACACCTATGGTCTTCAATTCTGGACATATATCTTCATTAAAGATTATTGCAAATCAAGATACAGAAAAGCCTAAGAACAGTTAGCCACATCAATAGACAGATATATTCACACACTTCCAGCCAGGCAGATTCAACCTCTGTGGCTCAGCTGTGCAGCTTCAGCAGCACTGTCCTTGAGCTAACCATACACTACCTCTCAGCAGGAGAATGACAGTCTATCTTGTAAGTGGAGAATAAATGAAAAAGACTTATTTTGCTTAAAAAAAGCAAACAGTGAGAGAAAATATGACTGCTATCTCTAAACACACTCAAGCTGAAGGGCACAGTTGGCAAAAGAACAAGTGAGTAGAAACTTACCATGAACATGCTCAAGAAGCAAATCAGAAGTTTTCTATACAGTAAAACATGAAGGCTTTTATTTGCTTTCCAGCAGTGTTGTCCACAAACAGTTTTTCAAGTTTTATCATGGCATTTCATAAGTTTATGAAAGATCCCATAAATTTGATACCCATTGTAGCAGTGGTTGGACTGGAGGGCTCTTCAAGTTCTTTGCTGTCATATTCATTTGACAGATGTGTGGATAAATACTTCTGAATTATCCCATATTCTTACATGTCATCTTGTAATTAGCATATCTACCGATTTTCATATCATGGATCTAACTTTGATCATATTTGGAAGATAAAGAGGTGTTCAAAGTAATATAGTTTAACTGCAGCCTGCATCACCTTCCAACAGAAATGGCTGTCCAAGCTTTTAAAATCTTAATTAATTCAGATTATCTCTGCAATTTGAAAAGTTCTTTACCTATTTTTAACTAAAAAGTGTACTGTGCAATCAAGCTAACAGTGCACTTCTGAAGTATATGTCACTTCCACACAGTTATGTTCTGATTGGACAGGTTCAATTGCACTCTTATTTAAAGCAAATGAGACAAAATGATCCATCATCAAAATTTTGACTTCAAAACCAGTGCACCATTTAATAAAATTAATTACCTCCAAAGAAACACTGCCATTTGCCATCAAATACTCCTAAAAATTTTGGCACCAATAGCTTTATTTTATCAATAAAGAGGTGCTACTAGAGGATGCAACTTTCTATTATTATTATTATTACCTTTAGATTAAATTACTTAAATGGAAATACCTGCAAAGGAAAACTTCAGCCAAAGGAGAGATGGTTCCCAGAGGGCTTTTTAAATTTTTTTTTATCAGCCAGAAAAAAGGAAAAAAAAAAAAGGGAGGCTTTTCCGAAGAGAAATTCAGGTCTATCTTATGTGTCCTGAAATGACCCACGGAGATCTGTCTGACCCTTGAAACACTGACGGATAATTAGATCTGAATACAATAACTTCAATATTTCCTGAATATTAAATCAAAACCACTCTCACAGTCCTAGTCCAGCTCTGTTCTTTCAGCCATGTTTTTCATTCACCTGCTGCTATGTCTGGAATAGTCTGATTTTTCATATAACTCAGATACTGTTTTTGTAAGAGTATTCCACAGTACTGTTGTGATTTAACCCCAGATGGCAACAAAGTACCACCTAGTCACTCGCTCATTTACCTCCAGTGGGATGAGGGAGTGAATTGGAAGAGTAGACAGAAAACTTGTAGGCTGAGATAAAAACAGTTTAATAGGTAAAACAGAAGCTATACATACAAGCTAAGCAAAAAAAGGAAGTCATTCACTTCTTCTCATTGTCAAGCATGTGTTCAGTCATTTCCAGGAAAGCAGGGTTCCATCACATGTAACAGTGACTTGCGAAAACAAATGCCATCTCTACTTTCTGTGTACTCTATACCTTGAGGTTGGAAGTTTCAAGTACACAGGATCTGAAACGCAGCAAGAGGATATTAGGGACACCATCTTCCTCTCATTTTCTAATTGGTGTGATACCTTTTCAGCTCAGGGAATCACTATAAACTGCAAAGAAGTGTGTTGTATAACCATTGCTTATAAACTATACAAATAAAGGGTCATCTATCATTTACTCCAACTCAAAAACCCCTAAAACCAGTAAACATTTATTGCTGATATAATTTACTGTTCTTCTCATTTGCAGATTTAGAAAGACTTTCCTCAATTTCTTCATTTTTCTATAAATGCCTGATAATATGTTGTGAGAGGCTGGACTATTAATGATTAATGAGTCAAAACATTTGCCCATTTGTGGAGGAGCCAGGATGCTTTTTGAGGCCAGGTTTGTATCCCTCAAGAGGGGTGAGGTTTTGGGTATGTAATGGCTGGTATTTTCTCTCTCTCTTTCTTTCCCCACTTATAATTTTTTAAGTAATATTTTTATGCCTTCATATTGCTATATTACTAAAGATAATTATGACCAAAATGGCTACATACCTGCTTTCCATTGCAAACAATTTGTTCTAGAATAAACTCTACATATATATATATATCCATATATCTATCTAGATATATATATTTACAAACACCAATCATTCAGTGTCATGTCACTCTAATCAGCCTCAAGGGATCTATTAACAAAACCTGGGTTACTCTCGCCTTCGTGGGGGCAGGTGGTAACATATGTTAGAAAGTATTTCATTAAATACCAAACAGTTGGGAAAAACACAGATGTTCTGCTTAGGTTAACAGAAAACAAGGCACTTTCCTCTTTGGATGCAAAATGAGTTATGCAGAATGGCAGGTCTAAATACAAGTACTAACATTCATAAATTTTAAAATCCTACATTTAATCTAAACACAGTCAGACAACCAGATGGCTCCTTGCTTAGAAAACACAGATTTTTTTGCTAGAATTCCACAAGTACACCTATTTCTGGAGAAAGCTTTAAAATTTATTTCTCTAAAATTTTACCATTGTTTTGCATTTAAATTTGTAATTACAGATAACTTTCTAAAATATTTCTTCATTATTTTGTAGCACTTTTCTTATCAAATCAAAGTTATTGGTATGTGCACATATAAATAGTTTTACTTTCTCCTTTACCTCGTTCTAAATAATTTAATTTAGAACAAAAATCTATTCAAGTATTTCAGAATAACTACTAGCATACTGCCATGGTAAATTTGAATTAGAAAATATCTCTAGTCATTCTTAGAGGTCTGAAAAAATGTTTGTTAGTCACAATTTTGCCTCAAACTTGAATTTAATTCCCATAATTTTTTGCTTTTCTCATTAGTTCTCATGTGTGGTACAAACAGATACCTGAAGGATACTCAGGTGCATGGATCGATTTTTCATCAGTAACCGACATGCACACAATGTATAGCAGTTCTGTAAGGAAACAGACTACTTTTCAGTGCAACAAGAAAATCAAGATTGTGTGTGTGCATGTGTGAAAAGATCTAAATCTTATTTGTGGGTCAAATTTTTTTTTTTTTAAAGAAATAATAATTCCACTTTCAGTTGTGGAATGCTTGATCCTGTTTTCAGAGCAAACTCTGACAGCTATGAGGCACCGTCATAGCAACAGTCATCTTAGGTTTCTATTGTCCAAATATGGAAAAGTCACAGTACACATGGAACAGGTATCTCCTCTGACATACTTACAGGTCCCTATAATTTATGTTCAAATCACAGTCTTCTTCCCAAACGGCCCAAATTGAGCAGTTTTCACAGTTTCAGTAGAAAACTTCTAGATGGAAAGCTAATATCCTCTTTCTATTTTGTGTTTCTTACAAAAAATGTGGTGAACTGTCCTTAAGATTACCCTGGTAAATTAGACAGTTTAACATAAAAAAACCCATATACTTGGAATGTAATATTTTATCTCAAAATGTTACAGTTAAGCAAATATTTATAACCTTAACCTTGTAATTAAAAGATAGAACAATATTAATAAAATTGTCACTGGACAATCCAGATAATTTTCTATTTTACAAAGAACTTCAGTAGCAAAAATTACTTTTTACATAGGAAATAGGTGAAATAAGCAAAACTGCTTTTAGGAAGTACAGGACACATAGGCCTGCCTTCTACATTAAACTATAAAGTACTTTTAAAATTTTGGTAGGCAAAAGACAGTTTACTTTCCTTTGTGATATTTTTTGAATATAACTTCCATTTATCTATATGAATAAATGCTTAGTGTATAAAATAGCAATTCAGTGGCTATACAGTGTCCAAGAAGAATTTCAGATTAGTTTCCAAACTATACATCAGTTTATTGCCTCAAGAGTATTTGAAGTATTGAATTTAAGGGTTTGGGATTTTTTCCAAAATAACACTAAGCTGTCATATAAAGCTATGTTGCATGATATAATATGGTAAAGTTAAATGTTACCATTCTGAGCTTATAAGAAATTTCAATTGCACTCAAAGTATAAGCATGTAAAATATTGACTGCATTTCAACTACCATTTAGACTTTTTCTCTCTTCTTCAGAGCAGTATACCTGAAAACTCTCTTACTTGGATTAACTTGCAATATTTACAAATGTAACCTAAACCAGATGGCTGTGAAAATGACTGAAAACCAGTAGAAAGATGTGAATTGCAAGTTTCACCAATAGACCATATCAATCACAATGACATTGCCAATTACTCACTTTAACAGTCTATGTCCATTTGGCATTTTTTCCAAACAGATTTGATTTAGAACATCACTACATTGGAGACTACACATATTGAGACAGGAGGCGAGACTGAGCCCATCCGGTGTTCTTCCCTCTCCTGCCAAAAAGCAGTCAGAAAAATCTCTTTTTGTCTTCTGATTTGGAGCAACATGGCTCTAGTTTTGTTCTCCTTCTCACAGTTCTTGTAGAAAGATCTCTTTCTGCAGTTTCAATCTATTTCAGCTATTGAATTTTGGGGTTGAGGAGAAATTTAAATGAAAATTGGCTTAGACCAGCATGATAAAGTTTTGGCCAAAAGAATGGTTGCTGGTTTGGGCCTTTGTTGAAGTACAGCTTCACAGAAATGGAAGTTGATAAATTATCAACATTAGAAGTTTGACAGAAATTGATAGTGTAGTATTTTAGAAACATTGACAGAGAATGCTGAGGCCATTTTTCTGCAAGGCTACAGGTGAGTGATGGAAAGAGAAATTAGACAGTTTATGTCAATTGATAATGCAATTTTAAATTAAATCACAATAATAATATAGTATGCATATATTAACTTTATCAGCAATGAACATCTTGGCATATTAACTAGAAGAATTGAGACATTTTGTGAATATGTAATTAAATATGTAAAAAAAATTATGTAATTAAAATGTAAAAAATATATTTAAAGGGGTAGTTCTCTCAAATATTTCCAAGACTGCCATTTCTAGCCCTCATAATATCCTATTCCTGCCAGGACATGCAAAGATGAACAAGGTGAAAAATTAATTTGCGTTTAGCAATCTGGCCTCTACACAAAAGCTACATGATTCCTGCTTAAGTGATCTCCTAGTATTAACTAAAGATGAGTTAATTGGGCCCTATATTGTCTTCTTTAGTGAGACAAACAATACCATAGGCAACAATTCCAACTTTTAACACTCAGAATCACTGATTTTTACAGTAGTAAAATTACAATATTTGCTGAATCCTGTGTGGATGCAGCCATTCTGACACTGCTGCATATTCTCTGTGTACAGTTGTGTTTGTCTGTATTACCATCTATACTCACTCTGTTCTTTTCTCTGAGCTGCTGGTGAAGTCTTCAGAAGAATTTTGCTCTTAATCTCTGTCAGTCTAGCCTAAATTTCATTGATTGTTCTGACATGGGTTCTACTGTTTCCTGCCAAAATGTATGAAAAGGTCTCCTTAACAGTAGTCAAGCTACTCACTAGCTCACTAAGAAGTGTGAAGTCAGTAACGGCGATACCTGGCTGAATTGTATATGTACTTGTATATGAACTGCCAAAAGCAAGATATTTCTATGAAATCTGAAGGAACAAAAATAACTACTGAATTTAGTGTCTATCCTGTACACTTTAAAGGCTTTGAGTGAAAGAGAAAGCACAGTTTATATGGAACAATATAGTGACTATGTTCTTGTCCACAAATATCTAAACTGATTGTCAGTGAATCATGTATATGACAAAAAGATGCATGTTTCTCCACTTTTGTAAGCTGGAATTTGAGTGGTATGTGTTGAGACAAGACAAGACACATTATTTTCTCATCTTGTCAGAGAAGAGAGACAAATAAATGTCAGGTGCAAAACCAATATAAATCATATGTCACCCATACTTGAAACATCAAGATATGGAATTCCATAGAGATGTGAGATACTGAGATATGAATGAACTATGGAGCTGAAATCTGCTTTTGGCCAGCACTCTATTTGAGGTAATTAACTACTAAAATACCCCGTAAGCTGGTGGTTCAAAATTTTAAATATATTGGCTCTTTTGAATCAGCCAAAATGTGATTTTTTAAATACACAAGGAGGGAAAAAGGGGACAGTGGACCTTATAGCTGATGCAAAATTTGGCCTCGGGAAATTTTTATTATTTATTATTTTTCTTATTTTAAAGTGTCCTGCATAGCCAGGCAACAAAATTAAATTTGAGTCAGGATTATAGAGAGAGTTGATTTATTGGCTGTTCTGACTGACAACCTAAGTCTAATTCCATTACTAAGGGATTTTTTTACTTTAAGGGCAGAATAGCCCTTAAAACAAACATGTGACAGAAGGCTTACTAATGAAATGTGTTCTGTCACCAGTGTCAGTAACTGCATATTATAATCTCTGAGATGTGTGATCATTTTGACTGTCTTTAAATTAATAACAAGCTGTTTGTCAGCTTGATGGACCCTCAATTAGCATAAAAGATTCACTGAATATTGCTCCTCTTAGGTGAAATTAGGATATCTTAATTAAGAAAACTTGGCATTATTAATGTCGTACAACTGTAAAATCTGATATCTTCAGGTTCTCAGAGTTAATTCAGGATTTATGTGTCCTTCATGGCAGAAAATGGATATTCAAATCGAATTTCTGGTTCTTGTTGTAGACACATATGAGTAAAAGTGAAAATCTCATATGGAAGTGGACAGGTATACACGCAACTTGGCTACTCAGTTCAAGAAAATCTTCCATTTGACCTAAATGTATAAAGTAGCATCTGCACATGGAGTGAAGATGCCTAATTTGGTTTTTTAGGGTAAATTAGAGGAGATGAAATGTTCATTAAGGAAGTGTAATGGCTGCAAGACGTAAGTGCAACAATATAAGCAATTTGATCAGGTTTTGAATTATGTTCTCTTTTAAAAATATATAGCAGATGTGGATGCTATTGCCTAGAATATGGATGACTTCTTGCTGCAAGATATTTATGTACAGAGTCCTCTACAGAGAAGTTCCCCAACTCCCACCGTCACCCCCAAAAAGATTCATCAAATGAGCAGCCTAGGCTTAAGTGGGACTTTTGTTTGTGGAAAGGAGATTGAAAGGTTTCAGTCTTTCTCTGGTAGTAGCTCGTGAGGAATCAGGGGGGTTAGGATTGTGTTACGGCCTGTCTATGGAGTGTTTGCTCGAGTAAGGTCATCCCTTCACTGACTTGTTTAAAAGTGAAGATTTTTTTTATACTGAGTGGCAAAGATATTTATAGTCATAAGTCCAAATATATGAGACATTCCAATGATGATATTAATAGGAGATATATGCTGGCATTGCATTGCAGTATAGCTGAACTCTTCAAGGAGATAAGAAAACTTTTCACCATGTGGGGCCAAAATCACCCCAATGAATACTATTTTCACTATGGGATTTAAAACTGGTTTTCTTTTTCCATTTGCAATTAGACCTGTGTGATGAATTAGCTGAAGGATATGCTACCATTTTTGTGCTCTTGTCATTTTGACTGACGTTGCGCTTCATTCTTGTCCAAGCAGAAAAACAATTGGATACTGCTCTGAGAGATAACCAGTTATTGCATGCAGATACTCCATAAAAAATCCTTATATTATAGAAAAAATGACCTCTTATTGATATGGCAATGTTTAGGGGAAAAAAATATAAGCAGAATGTAGAGAAATATGACACCTGTCAGATAAGAGAACAGGTATATGTATATATAAATGTCTTTTGACACATAGATTTGAACAAATACCTGTTTCTTTTGTTTCTTAAAAAAACTGCAAACAAACAAACAAAGAAACCCACCCACACACAATCACAAATATAATTTGCTGCAACACTTCTTGCGGAAGGACTACTGAGACAGGATGTGCCACTCCTGCTGAGACTAGCACACATTTAAGTGTATTTGGGCTGACAAATGCATTCTTTTTTCCAAACATGCACCTCCTATGTCTAAAAACCTAACTTAAAATTATTTGTATTAATTCAAGCAGTTAATTCATACCTAGGTATATTTATGTATTTATTACACAATTTTCTGTGTTTGCTACAGCTTTAGCATCTTATAAGTCACTGTTTAGGAGATCATTTGCAAATTTAATTAAGACGATTGCTGCATGTAAGGGATGCTAAACAGCAGTTAACTTTTAGAAGAGATGTATATATTTACTTTATAAGGAAAGGCAGCTATAAAACACACCAAACTCATTTTAATTTTGATTTTCTTTGAAAATTGCTCCACATATTCACAGAACATCAAGCTTTTTAAATGATGGAAAGTAGAGGGTAAAAAATTAATAACCAAATAAAAATTTCATCTTTCATCATGCATAAGCATACTGTTGAAGAAAAAAGTTATAGACAGTCTAAACACATTTTGTGGATGTAAATTCTCATGTGTGAAAGTTGTCACATGCAAAATTTTATATTCAAATACAAACTACAGTGAAGCCAAGTACCACATTATCTGCAAAGAGAATTACAAGGACCATTAAATCATTAAACCATTAAAGTCATGATAAAGCACAGACTACAAAAATTTAATGGAAGTTCATTTTCTTGAGGATCATGAGGCAAACCCTCAGGTCCAGTTTCTGGCTTTTCACTTAGAAAAGAGAAGGATTTCTTGCTCAGCCAATGTGCCTACTGCGGTTTACAATGCCCCAGAGGAGGCTTATGGGGACAGGTAGCAGGCAGTCATTACAAAGATTAATAGAGCTAACACCACCTTTTCTGCACTCTGATAGGGAAGGTGCCTTTACCGCCTTTTCCCTCCTCTTCCAAACAATAAAGTTTTGTTTTGCCCTCCATTCAGGTCAGCCATTAAGCCACAGACTGCAGCACCAGATCTGTAAGGATCTGCAGGACCCCAGAGGGCGGTATTTTTCTGCTATTGATATCAGCATATGGGAGGTCATTACATGCACCTCAGACTGAGAAGATTCATTTTGGCCTTTTACTAAATCCTTTGGTCTTCCTGTAGTCATCTCTCTCCAGTTCAATTATGTTTCAGAAACCACAATCAAAGCAAAACTCTATAATGTGTTTTCAGATTCTTGCAAAATACTGAAAATCTTTGTCATCTAGCAATCTGAAGAGTAATTATATATACTCGCTATACTAATATTCTTAAGTAGACCACAGAGACCACTCCTTTTTGAAGAGGCTACAGATAACAAATTCAAGCACCAACTGCTAGTTTTTCCACAAAACCTAGGTGTTCCCTCACAGTTCAGAATCCCTTGATCTCACCTATAAACTTGCTACTGCTGCTATGCTGTAATTTCCCGTACATTTGTGAAAACACCAGCAGTATATGTGCAAGACAGCAATAAGCTTTAGAAAGATTCCCAGTGGATCCATCACTCTAACTTAGTGGCATTCTGACCTCACAAAAGGACATGAAAAAGTGATGTGAAATGGCTGTACTTTCACTTTATAACCTGAGTGCTTGCGTAATTTAAGAGCAACTTGCTAGAACTACTTCCTTACTTGCAGAAGGACAGACAGATAATTATAACTTTTTCCTCCTCATCTCATTCTATTACAGTTGATTTGTCTCAGATAGTCACCAAAAATTTACACTTAGGTGAACAGATCCTCTAGTGTTTGGTCAGTTAAAACTCATATCCACTTTTACATGGACATTTAAAAGTCCTATACTAAAATTCAATATGAGATAAATACATATGTTCAAACATACGTGTTTTAGACTAATTTCTTCCAAATTTGACAAAACGATTCTGTCCACAATTGGTTTCAGTGAGACTATATATGGAATGATGTACCATTGTCAGCAGATGCAGGTACAGTGTATTTAAGAGCTTCTATGTCACTCTTCATTAAGCCGTCATTACGTAATACCTTTATCAGGTTATTTAATGGAGGCACAATGTTGTGTGCCTCTGTAATAGACAGTGTTGTCTATTAAAGATAATCTGCAGTACATCTTTCCCTCAGGTTATATCTGAGAACGTGATGTGTTGTTCTGATTTTTAATTTCGCAAAATAAACAATGAAAATTATACAAAACAATATAAAATACTTACATCAACTAATTTTAAAATAAATTTTAGAGTAAATTTCTCATCTTGGTTTCAGAAAAAGACACAAATATTGAAAAAAAAGGAGAATTTTTGTGCTTTCTCAAAATGTTACAAGTGATTGAACAACTTTGGAATTGCAACTGTAGTGAGAAATCACTGAGGTACTTCTAGACATCAGTGCCTTTCAGTGCATAGACCACTGTAACCCTTGAAATTTGCCTCATTCTTGTCCTGTTACTAAAAAATATGTTCACTCATTTGATAATGAATTTCTTGACCTAGCTTCAGAATAAGGAAACTATTTTTACATAAATTCTTCTGGTATTTGAGATCTTAGCTAGTCCTACTGTTTGAGACCTTAGATAATCCTACTGTTGAAGAGTAAATTAATGTGATTACCTGTCCTGGGTTAATCATATATTCTATTACCACCCACATAATAGTTCACATTTACACACCTGGTCCCTGAGGTACTCCTTATCTCAACTGAGATAACCACTCTGTCCGACAGCAAGCACCACCCATCCTGATTGGATCATCTCAGCTAATGGCCCATTACACCACCCGTCCTGAGTAGATTATCTTGATTAATGGCCCATCACCGGGCTTGATAAGCCTGGACCAATAGAACTTCAGAACCACCCTGAATGAATTATCTTGATTAACAGCTCATTATCAGACTTGATAAGAATAGAATGTCAGAAACCGTGCACTCCTTCAAGATCCTCATGTGAGCTCACTGCCAAAGCAACCAACAGAACATCGGGGAAAATCCTCTTCCATTGTGGAAGTCGTCGCCCATGGGGGAGGTACCAGCCAAGAAACACGACGCAAAAGCAAGGTTTTGAGATGGGAGAAATCACTCCACTCCACTCCTCCGGACTGGACTCGACACTCCTCTCGACTGGACTCAGGACTACTCCACTCGACTGGACTCCACTCCACTGGACCATTGGACCACTGGACTACCAGACCACTGGAAACCAGAGGTCTCTGGACCAGACCTTCTACAGGACCAGTGCCTAACTGGACTACCACCCTGGTCAACGGGGTGTCAGGTTGTACCATGACTCTATCGGTTTGTTTAGGCTGGTGTTTCTGTATTCCTGCACTTATTTTAACCTTTTTATTAAAATTGTAACTTTCAGCTAAAATCTCTCAAGGTATTTTGTGTGGCGTTAATTTCCCCTGCTGGTTTACAGTCAAAACAGCACATTACCTAGTAACTGAATAACTGCTCTTTTCTTAACCCTTTTTAGAATTTCATCTAGGAAAGTAGTCTGTGGACTCCAACAGTGCTCTACCACTATCGATCAATTTTGAAGAAACTGGAGGACAAAATAGGGATTAAAATTGCACTTTTAAAAAAAATCTCATATGTGGGGAAGAAGGTTTAGAAAATTGAGGCTGTATTTTACCTTAATACTTTTTATGATCTATTGTTAAGTGATTTGGGAAAAGAAGAAACAGAACTAATTGTCAGAATTGAAAGTTTATGTACTTCATAATCCCTACCATGGGTAATGAGCTAAAAACTGATTAGAAACTCAGAAGAAAGTGTAGTTGTCCAGATTTATCTTGTGATGTTTATGTCAATGGACCCTGCATAGAGAAAACTTTCAGCAGTCACCTTTCTTGCTGAACTACTAGTATGACAAAACAGAATTTAATTATGATTGCTTCTTTCCTGATCTACAGATTTTGGTTAGCAAGAGATGTTTTCTTTTTCTCATGACAGAGGAAGAAAAGGGCATTACCCAGAAAAAAAAAACAAAACAACTTATCTGAGACAGCCAGTGTAGCTAGAAACAGTCAAATTTAGAGCTTCGCAGCTTGTCAAAAACTGTATGTATGTTGCAAGACTGAATGAAAAGATTGGAACTTGCTGACATTGCCATCTCAGCAACTACAAGACCACACAATTTTCTTCACTTTTGTCTTATTTTCCTGTGTCCATTAGCCTTTGTATTCGAACTGTTGCCTTGAGAGCAGTCAATCATAATTTTCTCAGGGAATTGTAATATAGACAACAGCTAAAAACACTGATAACAGCACTAAAGTTAATTTTATTTTACTCAATTTAGAAATGCTGCCACACTAGATTAGACCATTTATTCATTTACTCTGGCAGCAAGCTTCTAGCAATGGGTAATGTCTGTTGTAAAAGAATGTTCTCACGCTGCAAAAAGCCAAGTGTGAATTATTACATTCACATGAGAAACAATTCCTTCATTACCAGTACCATGATTACCCTGTGTCTAAAAGAAGGAGATTTTAACATCTTTGGCAAAAACTCTGTGGTTCTTCATCAAGGAAAACTAACTTATAATTAGTGTTTGACCTAACACCCAGCCAACACAAAATTCATTGTTTAGAAGCATGCAAGTAAAAGCTGTGCTAGTAGGAGAGATATGCTTAGTAACTAACCTAGTTTGTGAGGTACATGAACTGGCATCTACCAGGCTTTTTACTAAGCCTCTAACTCAGAAAAAGCAAGTGTGTGAAATTATACCAGTTCTATTTGAAAAGGCTTGCAAGAAAGAATTCCCTGTGATGCATAGAATATATTCCCCTGAGTAAAGAAACTTCATATTTCACTGTTTAGAGGGAAAACTGTTCTTCTAGGTTAGGCATAAAACAGAAATCTGACTGTCATATTTCCTACTGAAAATAGCCAGAACACTAGCCTTTTAAGCTGGGTGTACACTGCTGCCACTCTAATTCAAGATAAACAATTACCAACAAAAGCTTTTTGCCACCAGCTGCCCTTTTAATTTCCATCTCTATGCTTCCCATCACCTGCTTGTCATTCCCGCTTTTCCTTCACAGCAGATGTAGTGAAACAGCTGGATGACAGGGATGTGAAGAGTTGAGACAAATATGGGTGACAGGATTCCTTTCTATGTAGTGACTTTGCCTGCAACATCAAAACAGACAGAAGTTGGTAGGTTCAGAAAAACTGAAAAAGTACTATGCTGTATGACTTTTAATAAGGACCATGGGGTTGAACTTGCAATACAAAACCCCCCTATCATATGGGATGGCTAGAAACTCCAGCGGAAGGACAGTCCACAGAGGATGTTGTGAGGGATATCTTGAAGAAAATTAGAAATTGTATAGAGAAAGTAAATGTCATAACCAAGATTTTTCTTACAGTTTTGCAGCCCTATACTATCTGAACAGGGAAACAAACAATATTGAAAGAAAAAATTGTTTTACAAATCCTATCACTGCATTTATGTTTCTGAGTCACCATTAAAAACATGTTTAACCTACACAATAAAAATGATAAAATGAAAAACATTAAAAATTTTATCACCTATTTCCTGAACAAAATGAACCTGTACCAAAATATCTGAAACTGTGTAAGAAAACCCAATAATCTTTGAAATATAGTACCTTTCTCTATACTGATGAGGATAGCCCATCTTAGTTAATCTATTTCATGTAATGCCAAAAATATTCTTATAAAAATGTTGTCCAAGTTCTAAAATCACTTTCTTTCTGAATTTGTATGTAAGAACTAAAATGTCTGTAGGAGTGGACTTGATATAAAATTTGGGAAGAACATATCAAAACCATTGTACTTCTTTACCAGTTCCTGTTAAGTTTTTTAAATGACAAAGTTTGTGATAGTATATATATGGCTTTACCTGGCTGGTTCATCATCTTATCATGATCTTAAGGACATAAAATCATCTTCTCTCTGCATAGTTAGCAGTATATGCTAAATTCTATTTTGACTGTCCTCTATTCCTTTCTAATTCTCTTTCTCCTTATTAAAGTACTACCTCATATTTCTTGTGAATTTAGGGAGTTAATCTTTACTGTTTCAAATTTTCTGGTGGAGTGCAGTGCTTGAAATAATGTATATAATCTCAGCACTCATTTATTTTAAATAACTTTACTGGTTCAAATGAACATTTGAACTCAGATGTTGATTATTTGGGAATTTTTTACTCATGTAATTTGGCTTTATAAAGACCTACTAGCAGTGTTTAAATAGTAAAGAATTCCTGCAATAGTCTGACCAGTTAGTTTTAAGACAAAAAAATGTGTAAAAACTAGAATGTCAGACCCACAGTTTAACAAGCAATGTGCTGTCTACTATTTTCTTTCTTTTCTGTTCTACTAATACTTTTCAGTTCTTTTTGTAAGACTTGTCTGACAGACAGCTTGCTTCTCGTTTCTGTGCTTGCCCACTCAGAATGACACTTTTGGTAAACTGGCAATTTAAACTCTATTATTATTCTGCATTACACCGCTACAGAATGCCAGTCAGATATTGTGATTTCTTCCATCCAGCTGTGCTGAACTACAAGTAGATATGAAGTAATTGACCTTATTGTTCACCGAATTGTACAGCGCTTTGCTACCTACTGTTTTGTGCCATTCACTTCACATATCTTCACAAGTCATGACCTTTTTGGTGGATATTACTCTCCAACACAGACAAAAACACTTTTACAAAAGTAAAACCTTAACCATGATCAGCACAACATTTAGGCAACAGAAAGGTGAAGCAAATCTTCACTGCTAAGATTAGAGATTCTAGATCAGATTTTTTTCTAACAGGAGAAAAGGAGAAATTGAATTGCTTTTATGAAAATAAACACTTGAAAAATCTCCAGTGGATGAGTGAATCTTTCCTATTCTCTCAGAAACACATGGTGTTTTATTTTGTAGTTAGGAAAACTAGGCATAATGAATGTACTATGCAGAGCAACTAAAAAAAAAAACAAAGCCGTAGAAGCGGTCCAACTGGCTAAAGTCTATAATTTCTTTTTGACTTAGAGAATTGTTAATTCCTTTCAATGGTACAGACTGCTAAAAGTAAAAATTCAGTTTATTAAGTAAAGCCAGGCACTTACATGTGCATTTTATTTCACTTCTGACAGAAGGAACAATTCTGGGAGCTAGAACAGAAACATGTATATGCTTCTCATAATTCCCTCACTGCAATAACACAACACAAGATATCGGCAAATAATCTTTCTGAAGATGCAAATGCAATTTCTAAATATATAAAAGAGAAACTTTGTATTGGGTGTATCTGTACAGTCCAGGATTTGTGAGTGGGAGTGGGAAAAATATGATCACCAATGTGAGAGAAGATGCAGTAGATGAAGAGGAGCTGCTCCAGGCACAGGAACAGAGATTCTACTGCAGCCCAGGAAGGAAACCATGCTAGAGCAGGTGGATGACACCAAAGTTGTAAGAGTGGCTGATGCACCAGAGGCTTGTGTTGCTATCCAGAGGGACCTCAACAGGCTGAAGAAATGGCTGCAGGAACCTCATGATTCTCAACAAAGGGAAGTACAAAGTTCTGCACCTGGAGAAGAACAATGCCATGCACCAGTATATGCTGGGGGTTGACTGGCTAGGAAAGAGTTTGGCGGAGAAGGTCCCAAGGGTACCAGTGGATACCAAGTTCAACATGAGCCAGTAATATGTCTTTGTGTCAAAGAAAGTCAATGATATCGTGGGATGCTCTACGGAAAGTACTACCAGCAGATGGAGGGAGGTTACATACCTGAAATACTGTGTCCAGTCCTAGAATAAAATTAATAGAATAGAGCAGATAAGAATAAATTATTTCAGTTGGAAGGGACCTATAACGACCCTCTAGCCCAACTGCCTGACCAATCCAGGGCTCACCGGAACTTCAGGTTTGTTACTTAGTGCATTGTTCAAATGCCTCTTAAGCAGTGACAGGCTTGGGACATTAACAACCTCTCTGGAAAGCCTCTTTGTATTTGACCAAGAAATGATTCCTAATGTCCTCCACTGGCACAGCTTTGAACCATTCCCACACATCTTATCACTGCATAACAAGTAGGGGAGATTATCATCTCCCTCTCTACATCGCCTCCTCAGAAAGCATTAGAGTGCAATGAGGTGGCCCCTCAGCCTCCTTTCTCCAAAACTAGTCAAGCCTAAAGCCCTCAGCTGCTCCATACAGCATGTGCCCTCCAGCCCTTTCAACCGCCTTTTTTATGCTCCTCTGGACACATTCGAGGGTCTTCACATTCTTCTCAAATTGTGGGGCCCATAACAGTGCTCAAGGTGAGGCTGCACCAACACTGAGTACAGCAGGTCAATTACCTCTTTTGCCCAGCTGGTCATGCCACGTTTGATGCACCCCAGGATGCAGCTTGCCCTCTGGATTACCAAGGCTCACTGCTGACTCACGTCAGCTAGCACCCCCAAATTCCCTCCTGCAGGGCCTGATCTTTGCCCAGCACACTCTGAACTCACTCATCCCACAGCTGGGTAGCTTGTCCAGAAGAATTCTGTGAGGGGCAGTAACAGAAGCCCTACAGTTCTCAGCTCCCTAGTACAAGAGAGATATGAACATACTGGGCAGAGTCCAGAAAAGGGCCACAAGGATGATTAAGGGACTGGAGCATCTCTCTGTTGGGGAAAAGCTGAGAGAGCTGGGACTGTTCGGCCTGGAGAAGAGAAAGCTCAGAGAGATCTTGTTAATGTGTGTAAATAGACGAAGGGAGGGTACAAAGAGGACAGAGCCAGGCTCTTTTCAGCGGTGCCCATTGATAGGACCAGAGGCAATGGGCACAAACTGAAATATAGGAGGTTCGCTCTGAACAGCAGGAAACACTTTTGTACTGTGAGGGTGACTGAGCACTGGCACAAGTTGCCCAGGGCAGTGGTAGATTCTCCTTCCTTGGAGATATTTTAAAAACATCTTGACATGGTCCCAGGAAACCAATTCTATGTGGCTCTGCTTGAGCAATGGGGGTTGACCAGATGACCTGTAGAGGACCCTTCTCACCTCAACCATCCTGTGATAAGCAATGTAGGAACTGTGGCCCATGGAGAGCCCACAGTGGATCAAATTTATTCTGAAGGACTCTCTCCTTCAGGGACCCCACATTGGGATACTTCATTAAGGGCTCAGCCCTTGGAGGATCCACGCTAGAGCAGGGGAAAAGCATGAGGAAGGATTGGCAGAGGTGAACACTTATAGGCTGACCACAATCTCCATCAACCTCTGATCTGTTCAGCAGGGGCAAGGAGGAGGTGAAGAACTATTTTTAAATATGTAGCAGGTTTTATAATTTCATTTTGAAAAACATGATTCAAATTAAATTAATTCAGTCATTGACCCAGAGATTAGACCATTTGGTTAGAGTATTGTGCTAAAACACTGGTGTCATGGGTTCAATCCCCACATGGGCCATTCACTTAGGAGTTGTACTTGATGATCCTTCTGGATCACTTTCAACTCAGAAGGTTCTGTGATAATATTTTGTTATTAAACTCCATAAGTAACAAAGAATAACAACACTAAAAATACACTGTCATGAAAAGAGGAGAAAATGATTGTATATTTGATCAGGATAGTTTTATAGAACTTTTAAAAAAACCACCACATTTTGCATGACAATACAAAGAAAATTATCTCAGTTTTAAACTTGTATTTTTAAAATCAGTTTAGTTCATCATCTCTATAAAAGTTAAAAAAAAAGGACAAAAAATACTTTTCTTGAAGTAGATAGGATTTATTATTGCCCTTTTCATCTATGGTATGGATAATTCTATTGCACTCTAGATTCCAGATAAAGTCATCTTAGCACTTCATGGTCCATGATATGTTGAAAGACTTATATATAGCATGCTAGGCACATTTGTCATGCTTCATTTAAAGAAACTTGAGGCAAAGTCAAATCACATAACTAGCTGATTTTTCTTTTTTATTTAAATCTGAAAAACATCTCAAAAAGAATAAAATGTTTTTCTACTCTTTAAAGCAATCTTTTAAATTACACACTTTGAGATTTTGATTTTTAGCATAAAACTGCAGTATTGGAAGGAAGAAACAAGCAGATAGAACAAGCAGTGGTCAAACTGCCTTTCTGTTTGTTTGTTTTTTGGCATGGGGGATTGGTGTTTAAGATAAAGTATATCACTCTGTCTAGTATAGGTGAGTGTTCATTAAGCTTTTACGTTTTTTACGTTTAAACGTTTTTTACGTTTTTACAATTAAAGAGGATTCCTAAAATTTCTAAAAAAAACCCAAAACCCCAAACCAAAACAAACAGAAAAGCAAGCAAAAAAAAAAAATCCCAGGAGAAGTAGGTGAGACAGAGAAGAACTAGAAAAGAATACCACATTGGATTTCCTATTCATTATAAGTTTTATAAGAGAACCTAAACTATTCATGTGTACTTTGAGAAGGATTGCTTGAAGCATATTTCCACTTGAAGGAGGCAAAGAGACCTTGTTCTGATGTTGTAGGTTATTCTGGCTTCATAGACTACCAAATCTCAATACTCACAAGGCAAAATTCAATACACAGAGTGTTCCATCTTATATGGAACTATGAATGAGAAAGAGTAAGGCAAATAATTAAGTTGTTCTTGTTCAAAATCTCTCTTGCAGGTGTTCTCAAGGAAAGACTATCCATTTCTCAGTTCATATTTACATAACATTTCTGTGCAGAAGTATTCCATAATGTCTACGGCTCTGCAATGCCTTTTGTAAAGAGAAGCACATGGTTCTATTTGTTTCTGAGCTCTAGTCTATAATCCTGTGCATCTAAATCACAGAAGCACAGAATATTCTGAGTTGGAAGGGGCCCACAAGGATCATGGAGTCCAACTCTTAAGTGAATGGCCCATACAGGAATCAAACCCACAATAGTTTTCTCAGCATAAGAAATCCTTAGCTGCTTTTTGTTCTTATTGAACACTTTAAACACCACTAAAAACTTCTTAAATTTTTTCTCTTTTTTTAATCAGTTTGGAAAATATATTTTCTTTGCAAGCACCAAATTTATGAGACACTTTTACTAGTTCATAGGGACGTTTTTCTCACCTCAATATAAAATTTAGTGGCTTCGTTTTACTCCTCTGCTTGAGGGTCCTGAAGGCTCTTAAACTCTCATTACCAGTAAGAACTTCAGGGCAAACTACAGAGATACAGCTACGTACTGCTTTTCCAAACATAATGCAGTTCCAAAACTGTTTGGGGTATGACATGATTTATGACAGAAGCAAATAGCTTTCTGTTATTAACACATTTCTGTTAGTAAATCTGTACTTTATAAAAAGTATACCATGGGCACACTGGCACCTGGTCAATCAGAAGTATTTAAGAGGTCAAAGATAAATTCAGTCTTAAGATATAACAATGAACAGTCCCCTTCCTATTTTTAAAGTTCTGTCATGACAAAGCCTTTATATCCTACAAATCAATGGGATAACTGCCACTAATTTATGAAAACCTGTGTCTGGAAAATCTAGGAGTGAAAATTATAGCAAAGAATTAATTAGAATTAATTAATTAATTAGAAAATTATAGCACAGAATACATTTAACAAAATATCTATTTTCTAAGTGAAAATATGTATAAATACAAGGGGACATTATATTTCTTATGCTAAGAAATGTCTTCAAATAAAAGACTACTTTTGAATGGTTTCATAGTAGTACTAATATAAGTTTAAAATATCATCACCCACCAGCCTATCAAGAGTTAATAATTTTATTCCATATCTTAGAACAGCAATAACAAAAAAAAACCCCAACAACAAAAAAAACCCAAACCCAAACAAAAAGAAACAAAAAAACCCGACCCCCCAAAACCCCCCACTCTGATATAAACTAACATACCTTAATGTTTTACTTATTGAAGTAAGCCAATATAAACTTCATCTTAAATTTTCTTTGGCTTCTTGGTATGGTATTCCTTTTCAAGAAGTGAAGGACTGTGGTCTCATAGAAGCAAAAAGCCTAGGGAAGGCAGGTGATGATGGTTCTGACTAACCACTAACTCTTTATGCTGTTATCTTTTTTTCTTAATTTAATGGGACGATTCTTTACCTCAAAGAATGTGTCATGTGCCTCGCTTAATAAATGCTAATAAAATGCTTAGAGTCTCAGAAAAGTTCTATTTAAATGCCAAATATTATGATAAATAGCATTCTTCATTTTATGCAGAACATTATATTCAAAAACTCATTTCTCTATAGTACACTGGCACATCCAATTTCTAGACTAATAGTATTCTATATGGAATTCATAAGTGTTTCACAGAATAAAACAACACGTTATTCTTTTCCTTTCAAAATATATCACACATTTTTACAATAATTTTGACAGGGCTCAGAGGGTTAGAAACATAACATACTTGACCATCTCCTTTTTATCATTTACCACATGGCAGATTTATCTGCTCTGAATAAACAAATCTGACGTTCCTAAGAAATGCAGGCATGAAAATAAATTAGCCTGGAGTAAGCTGCTGCATAGAATAATAATGCAGTTACAGAATGATCCCAATCTTTAAAACCAAGGCATTAATTAAATAAAAATTAATGGCATCTTAACAAAAGCTGCACTCGTTTAAAATGACAGCACTAAAACTGCCGGCTAGCAATAGTCACATGATGTCCATCATGTTTAGGTATGTGAAGTATATGGCTTCACAGAAGCATCAAGTGCTTTCTAATATCATTTGTATGGCATTTTATTTTCAAAATTTTAATCTGTTAGAGTCTTATCCTTTAAACGTGTCAATAGGAAGAGTAACAAAAATCACTGGTCAGATTCCCAGGTTAACAGTTTTACTTGAACCTGAAAGCTTAGGTTGGATTTTAGTCTAGGTTTCTAAATAATGTTCCAGGGGGGAAAAAAAAGTTAATATAATTTGCAATGAATTGTCTTGGGAAAGTTTTGCTCCTTGACTGCCCATCTTGAAAACTTAACTCTCCAAAATCCCTGGAGATAATCCTGTCACTCAGGAGGATTCAGTAAATTCTGTTTTTAGTATGTTTTACAGTTAATTTTCTAGGAATTATTTCTTACAGAAAACATGCTTTCTTTGTGTCAATGTAGGTGTCTACTTTGTTTATTTATACACACAGACATTTATTAGGCTTAGTAAAGTATTCAGACTGAAAGTCATTGGACACCAGTGTGAGCACATCTCATTCAGGAAAAGAACTGAAGATGAGGGCTCATTCCCATCTTAGTTCTTTTGCACCTGAATCATGGAAGCTGGGTTCAAAAATACATCTGTGCACATGCCAGGGTGTACAGGGAACAGGAGACATAGAAACATACGCACATCTCATTTATATTAAAAGTAAGACTTTTTGTTCCTTGAATATATATTCGCATTTCAGCAATTCCTAAGACTATTTAGAATCCATATAAAGTAAAGATTAAAAACCAAAGTCGACCTGAAGTAGGAAACACACTGTAATGACAAACGTATTAACAGGTGATTATGCTCATTCTCAGAATGTTATCACTGTACTTGTCAAGAATCCTTTCTGAAGACAACAAAGTCATGGAACAAAACCACAAAACTATGGCTAAATAAAGGAAATTCCCACAGATGGGAATATTTAACTGTGAATGCACTGTTATCCCCTAGACTATAATCTTGGGAATGACACAAGACCAGTAAGTGCTTTATAGGATAATTATGATTTCCAAACAAAACTTATATATAAGTTTTTTCCTGGGAACCATTCTTAGTCATATTCATTTCTGAATTCTAAGGCAATGAGGAGTATCTTCCAGCACAGTACTCTTCTGCAAAAGATAGAATATAATTGGATTCCTCTATTTAGTAAGGAATAAGGGAACACTTTTTCAGCACTTTAAAACACTCTTCAACAGCTTTGCAAATGAACAATGAAGATCATAGTTGTTTCCTAAAAGGAAAAGACATATAAGGCAGATGAAAGTAACTGCTGAATTACTCCTGAAAAGCAGTTAATTCTAGCATCTTAGAGAAAATGAATACAAAGAAGTGAAACAGAAATTAAAGTGCTACTGGAAGAAATATTTCCTCTATAGGTCATCTCGCTGCTCAAAAATGCACTGAAACCTTTCTCCTGTTCATCTCTTCTAGAGCATGAAATGTTGGGTCAGAATTTTTTGAACATGTTTGAAGCAGAGGGTGTTGTTTTCCCAGCACAAGTATGTCATCCTTCTTTTGTAAATACTACCTGGTGTTCTCAACCTCCTGCGTTATCCAACACGTAGGAAGACAAGGTTTGTAAAAAGTCATCTTTCATCAGTATTAATTATATACATATTTCTGTGGGAAGATGAGCTTCTGCATAGTCAAGACTGTCTCTGGTCATAACCTTGCAGCCCCATAACACACTATTGACACTTTAATAAAGAGGTTGCAAGCTTTATACCCTCAGGATTGAGGTTTGACAGACTTTTTCTGCCTAAACTTTAGCTGAACTACCTGGTTTAGCAACCTGGTTTTTTAACAGATTTTTTTTTTCTTATAACTGGCCAGGTGGTTGTGGTTAATCTATCTTATTTTGTTTATCTTTATATGGCAGTACCACAATGGTTTTATGACTAACATAATGATGCTGTATGGAAAAATACAGGCCTGGTATCACAACTGAGACCTTGGGAAGGGGAGACACAGCATGTGGCACAAAGGTGAACCTGCACAGGATAACAAGAGTTGAGACACAGGGTGCCACTGAAGACATCATGGATGTAAACTCTCACCCATGGTCAGTTAATGAGTTCAAAACCTTAAGCTGGACAAAACTGATCTTTAGATTAATTAAAAGAAAAAGAAATAGTTACTAATAAATGTAGATGGCACTATACATGGTAAATTCAGATGCAAAGTGCAGAGGCAGGCCAGCAAAGAAAAGAGCAAAGTTATAAGGGCATTCTGGAAAACACAGAAGTGGATCATAGACTGAGAAAGAAGAATATATCAACATGAACCAAGGGAAGGCCTCCAAGTGCTAATAACTCATTGTAACAGCCACACCACAAACACTGAATTATGAGGACAAATGAACTCCATAGTACTGCATCATGACAGATTCCTAGGTAGGGATTTATGGAGAAATCTCAATAGCAAGTCAAAAACAAGAATAAAGAAACCAATTCCATTACTGAAAAACAAAAAGGAATGGATACACTGAAAACTAAACATAAATATTTATACTTAGGCTAAACTCAAGTTAGCAGACTATTTCCCTAAGAAGATAATTCCAAAAAAAGAGAAAAAAAACATGTTAAAGTATGAAGGAGGATTTAATCTCTGTCCATAATTAGAAATCTGTGAGAACTCGATAGTCCAGTCCATGTCATGTCTTCCATTTATGACTACAGAGTCTCTCTCAAATGGACCTGATATTAGATTTAGACAACTAAAGGCTACCTCTACTGACAAGTCAGCTAAACAGCTTTCTGGAAACTACTGCTAGGTTCAACTACCATGATACAGCATCTCCCAGAAACCTACAGCCTTTAGTAAAGACTGCTGGAAAAGGGAAGTTTCACCACTCAAGAACATTTAAAACAGTATTTGGCACTGAGGTTAAAGCAACTGAATCCTGCTGTGAGTGACTTGCAGTATAAACTGAACAGTTCTCTTGCACCTACTGTTCATAATTGGACAACTAAATATAAGCATTTTATTCTTGAATAGAATTTCACTAAGGAAAAGAATGCTTCAAATAAGCATTTGATTTTTTGATTAAGCTGGAACTTGTATTATTTGTAGATTGAAAAATTTCTCAGCTCATTCCTACACAAAGTTATGCTCTTACACAGCAAATTACAATTCATATTAACATGATTTACATGTGAAAAAACATGAAAGTATACATGAAGAAGAACTTCAATGAAATAACTTTGTTTTCAAATGCATTTCAACAGGTTATATTTCAAGCAGTTTAGTATAGAGGCTAAAGCAATAGTCCAAACAAACAAACCAAAGGCATTTTCAACAGAAATATTAAAATAAATCCCCCAAACAAACTCAAAAAAAATCATAGTTTATTGGATTAAAGTTTCCTTCTATATGAAACTCTTCTACTGAACAAATCTTCACTATAAAATCAACAGCTGTAGAAAAACCTATGTTATAGCAATCAGGATAGGGATGAATAATAATTACTTTGAATGTGCAAGCACATTTTGGAGAACATTTTCTTGTCTTTTAAAGATTCTACAGTCAGTTCAGCACAGTTTCAAATATGTAAAATGTGTTTTATGATCACTTGTGTTCTCCCCCTGAAGCAGTATTTTCCTGGTTCAAAGAGGAGGATCAGAATTGTTTTAGCAGTGGGTCTGAATGATTAACTTGTCTTATGCAATGATGCATTCATCCATCTACTTATTTAGTTATAAAAACTTAACAGACCTTTTGCAATAGGAATTACCGTATTTTAGAACTTACATTAGAGATCATTATGAATATAATTGATGGGTTTGCTGGCACTACAGAAATTAGTATGTTTCCAGAAAGATATTTTGAAATATTCCTTCTCCCAAAAGATTAGATGGTGGAAAAAGGCTTCTGAAGAAGTTTCTAAAGGCTAATACAAGTACAAAGGTTAAAAAAATGGAGAATATGAAGATTCTAGTGTATACATGAAAAAGGAAAGCAATAGAGCACGCTTCGAGCAAAATGCATTAGTAGAATATGAAGGTTATACTCTCATCTGATTCTGCATGTTAGTGTGATGCAGCATCATAATAACTTTTTTTATGTTTCTCTTTCACTTTCAGGAGCGTGATGGTGAGCTGAGTTTGTGTTTATAGTCTTGTTCTTAACTCTGGAGGCACTGGCTATTGATGTCAGACATGCCTAGAGTTCTGCCAGCTTTTAGCATGCTGTTTTCTTAGGATTGTGCTTTATATGCACATGTGAAAGGTCTAAGTTTTCAACATAATTTAAAGAGCTCAAATTTGTATCTATATGGGATATGTTTGCAAAAGTATCACAGAAAATAAATTTATTTTTAAAAAGGAAGATCAAAGTGTCTAACACAGATTTGCACATATGGGTTAAAGGGAATAAGCCCATACATGTGTGTCCTTACTTCCCCAAAAGAAAAGTTTAAGAAGGGCATAACTCCCTTTTCAGTGGTGATTACTGATTAGGAACTGGACCTCAGACACCTCCCTCCTTCACTCCAAATAATAATGCACCTTTCTCTTTAGAGAGCATCTCCCCACTTCACATCAACTATTTATGTACTCAAAATGCTTTGTTGTAGATTTACAGCAATCTTTGGTAGAAACTAAAGTTTAGGAAAGTTGTAGCTTATCAGTTCCTTTTCTACTTTTTTTGTGAATTTTCTCTCCAGATGAACTTATCTCCCATTTTATTTCTAGAAGTTTCTTCTGGTGACTTAAGACAACAAACAACACCTCTCATTAGGTAAACATTTTGTTTCAGTGGATAGAATATTGATTTAAAAATTAAAACCTCAAAATATTAGAAATAATAATTAATTACATCTTAATATTAGTTCAGTAATAATTCTCTCTTTATGGTTTACTTCTGCTTTTAAGTGCTTATGTGCAGTAATTGGCAATCTCGAAATAATTTTGATTCCATTAGTTTCTTCTCTGTATCAGTTCATTTAGACATTGTCAGATACCACGCACCTGATTTTTCCTTCAGCATCTTTTCTTTGTCCTGATTACAAGGGTCTTTTTATTACTGATTATATTAAAAAAAATTGAAAATATCAATTTTATAGAAAATGTCAACATTTCAAACTTTTCAATATCTTCTGGGGAGTATATTAGAAATGCATGCTGTAAATGAATAAAATTAAAGCAAACATCATTTGCAATGGAAATTACAATTCATGTGTTCATTGTCACTGCCATAATTAAAGGCTGTAAAAATAAATAAAAATATGATATAAGCTCTTTTTATTCAGCACATTTATTACATTTTTATTAGTGAAGTCACCAAAATCAATTTTATTTCTGGCCAAGAATCTGACTGCACCAAAATATTTTAAAAGAACCTTTCTGATCAGGTCTAACACAGTAACAGTATGACCCTGAAAGCAAACTAGTGTGCAGATAGATGGTCTGTATTTAAAATGACTGATTTTCCATTTCACTTCAATTTGTGTACAAGATTTTCTGGCAAAATATAAAAAACAGGCTCACAGTTTGAAAGCAGGCAGAAGCAGAGATGAAATCATACACTGGCTGGCAGAAAGGAGACCTGGATCTCCCAGGACTCAGTGCAGCTGAAGTCCTTCAGCCTCCAGGAACAAGCTACCACCATATTCTTGGCCATATGTGTCTCAGTTCAGAAAGTTTGTGGGTTGTGGCTAAAAAGATGCTATTAGTTTTTGATACCAATAATGCTGATTCTTGTGGTGATGAAAAATATAAAATATTACCTTATTTCTAAGCTTACCAGCTTTTTACTTATGCATAGTTGTAAGCCAAGTTCCACTTACTTATAAAAGAGGCATTAATAAAATTATGCACTTCAAAAGTTGTTTTGTTTCATTGGTGAATAAAATGGCATCAACTCTGTAAAAAACATTTTTAAAAGGGCAAATGAAAATGACTTAGGGGGTTATTTGAGTAAAAGTGTAGCTTATTATGAATATTTCATAATGGGATACATAAATCATTGTAGAAAAGCCTGTACTGTAAGCTAACTCAGGGGATGTTGGAAAGGTTAAAGCCTAGATAAGTAATGAATGAGTAAAGGAAAAAAGAAAAACTTTTCCTTGCTAAGTTAAGGTATTGTATCACGACAGATTTTGCATAGAATAGATTTATTAATATCTTCAAGCAAAATTTTTCTAAGGATCTTACTCATTAAACTGGAAAAATGGACTCATGCTGTCATCACCTGCTGTTTCTACAGTTAATAGATTTTTCTTAGCCCAAGGTTTCTCTTCCTCCAGGTATTCTTTCTCTTGGCCCCCTGACTCAACAAAAAAAAAAAAAAAAAAAGACAGATCAAGATTTCAAAATTTCAGTAGAGTTTTAAAAAGAAGTATAGAATTATTCTGCACTGTTCATACTTTCCAAGTTCACGTCATTGAACAAAGTTGGGGTTTTGAGAAATGAAAGGATGGCTGAAAAAGAGCCTTTAACTTACTTTTGCAGGTCAATTATTATATATGCCATGCTTACATTTAAAGCAAACACGTAACATCCCTATAGACTACAAAAATCTGTGTAGATACAACACAATGCTTTCTGACGCTCAGAATGTGATCCTCTCCTTAACAGTCACAGTAGGGACACTCATATTCAATAGAAATAAAAAAACTGTAACTGCTTAACTATGATCCAACAAAAGTAAGAGTATTGATATATATTAGAGTAATCTTGGAAAAAAAAACCAAACCAAACCAAAAAAAATACCATCTTAGCGACTCTTGTTTCAGCTGAAGTTTTTTGTATTTATCCATCTGGGGAAGAAATTTGAGACACAACCTAACCAAAATTTGATCACAGAAAAGACAAGATTAGGAACAGATTTTTAAAGTAAAAATGAAAGGAAAATAAGCATAAATTCTGTATTTGTTTCAAGCATAGGGAGAAAAAGATCCTAGTGAGGAAAATGATGAAAAGAAAAACACAATGTTAAGTAACCATCCTTCTAGGAGATGCATTGATCTATGCTGGACATCTCTGTATTGCAGAGTTCAGTCCCATATCTTTAAGATGTGAGACACTTTACTTGCTGGGTCTACCTGAAAGTTTCAGATTGATCTTTTGGCCACACTCATACTTTCATTCCATAAGGTACATGATACAATCCAAGCGGCTACAATCCACGAAATGTGTCATTCAGTTGCAGACACACTCCAGGAATTTTCTCTGTGACTTTGTTTCCTAGTCTAACTGCCGAAGGTTACCTTACTCCAGCCCCTTATCTTTTTGTTACTATCTCCAAACTGGCCTCAGCCTTTCCCTTTGTTCCCCTTTCTCTGTCATGTAATACAGATAATGATCTTTAGCCTGGTTCTTGGCCAAGCTCTCAACCTAGCCATTTGGCTCAGCATTTTACCACATTTCTTTTCAAGTACTTCTGCCTAGTACCCCCTCGGTTTCCCAGGTTTTTTCTGCCTTACCTTAAGCAGTATTATGTCTTCTGTTATCAGCCATCCTTAGCTCTTGGTCACTGTCTCACATACCTGGTAGATATCCCTCTGTATGTTTATTCCATAATGTGGAAAAGCTTAGAAGCCCCGGACCTATATCTACTTTTTTGTTTTGTTATACTAGAAATTCCACAAACACACAGGAATCCAAAGCAGACAATAATTTAGAAGGCCTAATGCGAAGTATCCAGTCGTCATGACTTCTGGTTATTATGAAAACACAGACAGAAATAGGAAAGAAAAACTCTTTTAATGTATTATATTGTGGGGATTCTGTAGAGGTACACCAAGTAGATGAGCACTGAGAGTCCTAGTGTTTTGTATATGGTGGGACTGCCCTATGGAACAGAACAAAGGTGATGGTTTCACTAATTTATGATGCTTTGCAAATGGTGCAAAACACCACATCACTACATTGTACATGCCATTGTTAGGAATGCTTCAGGAAAAAAATACAGGAGCTGTGTTATCAGTGAATATAGATTGGTTTTGGAGTGCAAGACAACATATAGTAAAATATTAAGTTTTCAAAGCTTGATTTTGAGTTCATACAGTCATTCTACCTGACATAAGTCATTTACCTTTGGTTCAACAGATATTAATTCTATATCCTGCTATGTAGACCATTCACTTCAGATGCTGAAGAACTTTTTTCATAATCCAGCTTTGAATTGACTGCACAAATCCTTGTGCATCAAATAGCTTTCCATCACACAACTTTCCAACTTTTAGTGGGTGCCCCATCCAACAGGCTATAGTTGACTCTGATCTGGGTCCATAAATACCACCTTAGTGTCATTTCTGTGGGAAGCAGATTCATGAAAGATGCAACTCTTCCTCAGTTTTGTCAGTTCTAGAGACAGTCTTCTCATGCCAGGAAAAAAGTGATCCAAGTGATGCTTTTCTCAAATAGTAAGTGAAGGCAGAAAGTATTCCTTAATTTGGTTGAATTCCAAGTTTCATGTTTATATTTCAGCAAACCGTGCTTGTTTTATTATAAAGGCATGTAAATGAATGCCTGAAGGAGCTCTCAAAGGTTTAGTAATTCATTTGTTAAGAATCCTTTCCACAAACACTTACTGGAGAAATATTTCACGTCCATCTAATGATCTGGGTTATAAAAATGGGCTCATTAGAATTCATCTTAGGCTACCAGAAATATTAAGAAGTTATGTCCTGTTACACAATGAAGGTTGAAGCCTTTGCAAATTCAGCCTTTTCCCACAAGATGTTTATATTCATCAGTGCAGACACACTGAAAAGTCAGGCTAGCATAAATATTTGCTAATCCATTTTGATAATGCCAGCATTATTTAGGTTACTCAAGTCATTAGCTAGACAAAACAGGAACTGCAAACATGTGGGGTCTTTTACCACCCCGATTAATTTTCTTAGTACTTAATCTCCAAGGTTTAAGAGATTCTGCTTGTTTTCCTTTTCAGTGATTAAAAATACTTCATTTAACATTTCCATAATTCAAATTCAGCATATTTCATGCAATATGATGAATTCCATTACTTATATATTGTAACTCCCTTTTTATAATACAAACTCTGTCATTATTATCTTAGAGCTCTCTTATGTCAGCATCTCCTGACAGGAATGTAAACCTATGAGTGTGGTGAAACTGTTCAGTGACACTAAAATTCCTACTCACAAAAAAATTTTGGGGTACACCTAAAAATTTTTAAATGCTTGAGGAAAAACAAAAGGGGAGGAAGATCTGTCACTTCTTAATAAGCATTGATGAAGGAATAAAAAAGCAGTCAGAAACCTAAAAACCGCTAAGAACATGAAAGACATGGAAATAAAAACGTGGATGAGGATAAGCAATTTGATGGGACAACATTCTGAAAGATTAAGTGTTACCAGTCGGAAGTGCTAGGTAGCAATTCTACTGCATTCTCACAGAATATGAAGATTCTGTAAAGTGATTCTCCACAAAGTCTCCTAGTAAGATGATTTTGAAACTAAGGAAACTCCTATGAAATCACCCAGTGAAAGCATCAGAAAAGGACAAAGAGGATGAGCACTCTTTCTCATCTAACCTTGGAAGAAGGTGTTTAATTTTTCTTTTAATTCATAATTATCTAGGTCTGAGCAGCTTCATGTCTACACCTAAGTGGGACCCAAAACTAGATGGAGAAATGCTTAAAAGAGTTGGAAGAATCCAATATGGTAGATACATTCAAGTGTGTCTAATACCAGGCCATAGGACTGGGTTACTGAAAAGAAACAGATGCAGTCACTCTAGGAAAAAAAAACTGATGGTGTTGCTGGCAGTGTATACTAAACATTTTGAAATATCTGAAAGTAGGACCCCCGAGTTTTCAGGAATGTGTAAATGGAATCCAAATGTAATATTCAAAACTTCAATACAGATTATAATGTAAGGTGTCCCATTTTGCAAGATTATACCAGAAAAATGCCAAGTTCTCAGAGTCAGTACATAAACAAAACTATATCGTGTCTGGAAATAGGCTCATATAAAATATGTATGCTTTTTACTAGCAGAAAGAACAATGATTACTCATAATTCTGGAGGACATCACATGCATAAAAAAAAGGTTTATTATGTTATCTCATAGCTTCTTAAAGGAGAAAATAAGATTGATCTTTGAGCAACTGACATAGACTAATAATGTAAAATTACTTCAGCCAAAGAAAAATTCCTCTTGCAAATCCATCCAGGATCATAAGGGACAAATTGTATATTCAGTCTTTCTCTTTGCAATATTGAGTAAATTAAGGAAAAGAGTTTCTGACATGGGATCTCTCTATATATTTCCTGTTGGAGTTCCTCTCAGTATTTAGATTTTTAGTCAGTTGTTTCATGTTTCTTTTTTTTTTTTTGTTCCCATCTATTATCTGGAGAGATACTTGATCCTTGCTTCTGGGGACTCCAAAAAATAGATGTTCACAGGGGATAAGGAAATTCTGACCACTTGCTACATGTTGTCATGTTCAGCAGTAACCCCAGTTATTTATGAGGTAGGACTGTGTCACAGAGAGACACAGAGAAGGTTCAGCTTGCTTTTAGAGTGCGAAGTTTGACCCTTGCTCACTGCAACTGTCACTAAATCCTCCATCATCTCCTTTCTGAACCAGTGACATATGAAGTTGCCATAAGGTAGTAGGGTAAAAACTGTTTTCAGCATGTCTACTTTTTTTTTCCCCCTGAAATGCATTGAGACACCAGGCTGTCAGATCGGCTATGGGTGACTGCACTTGTCAGGAGCCAGGTGGCAAAGAGACTCTATTGCAAAGTCTCAGAAAATGGAACAGGTAAAGCTGAAACACAAATATAAAATAGCATGTGAAGACTGACAACGCAAGAAATGGGGAGAAAAATGACACTAGTAGACTTCCCATATGGTGCAAGAGATCCACGATCATCTTGACTCTATTATCTACTTTTTCTATTACTCAGGTAAAAGGGCTTAATTAGGAATCAAGTGCCAGGATCACCTTTGGGTTTTACAGACAAAAAATCACTGCAGCAGAGTAACTTATAGTCTCTATATAATGCTTGACTTTGGAAACCACAAAAAAGGCAGAAGTTTGACAGCCTGCACAGAAAAATGCATTTTCTGTGGCTCCTTTCCTTTCACTCTCCCTGTCCACTTTACTTCCTCCAGAAGCCGGAAAGAAGCCAGTCTTCTGCTCCAGACGTTCCCTTCCCTATGCAACCAGGTACTGTAGGACCTGAAACTGTAACATCCATGCAGTACAAGTTGATTGCAGCACTCAGAAGTCACCATTAGCATCCAAAGGCTCAAACACAATAATAGCAAGTCTAAAGCTAGCTCAGGAGCCTTCATATAATTTTGTCAGATGTTATTTGGTTTATTTTAATACAGGCATTATAATGAAAGAAAGAAAATATGATAAAAATAGGACATATATTAGAGCACAGGCTGTTAAAAACACTTAAGATTTATATCATTGCTGAAGAAATTATTGTTGAGAAATGCCATTTCCTTAGAAGCGGTTCTTTTCTCCTCTTCTGCCTGACTTAAATGTCTCCACAGACGCTTCCTTCCAGTATTTGAAGCTTGTACAGAATAAAATATAAATGAAATTGATATTAGGAATTTACTATGAAAAACAGTATTATGTGGGTATCAACTGGTTCAATTTAGCAGCTAAAAACAAACCCACAGATCTTCAGAACTGCAGATGTTTCTGAAAATTCAAGCAAAATAATTCTATCTATAAGCAAAGCTCTTTGCAGAAAGACACATTAGGATTGCCAGCTGAGATACATTAATATTTTAGTCAAGTCTTCCATGGCACTTAGTATAGCATGTATAATGCAGCATTTGAAAAGTTGTGTGACTCTCTTAGGACTGTAATTATTTCTGTAATTTTGAAACCTGGTAGGATATGGGTAACGGCAGTAATTATAGGCCAATTTTCTTAATTAATTCAGTCAGCAAAATACTCACACAAGCAATAGCAAAAATTATTAGAATAGATCCTTACCAAAATTAATTCATAAAAAGAGACACTCAAACAATAACATAAGACTCTCCCTTGACCTCATTAATGAAATTTACAGTAAAAGTAATGAAGTGATAGATATAGCATCACCTAGAGCAGCAGGACCAAATTCAAAATTTAATGGTGTAATATGTCTCACCAGAGTACAACCAGACAATGCAAAGAAAAAAAGAAAACTGACTTTTCTGGAAACATATTTTACTAATTAGCTTGAGCTACTAATGATATCAAAGATATTTATCAGCAGAACAGAATTCTGTGGCTTTTAGTTTATTTTTTGACAAATAAAATCAAGTAATCAGAAGTTTCCATTATCCTTGTCAGTTTTCAGTCATGATGGATACAAAGTTTTAGAAAAGACTGATTTAAAAAAATAATTTCAATCAGAATTAAAAATTGGAAATAAGGTTTATAATCTTACTCACTCCTTACAACACAACTGAAATGACCAAAGCAGTTGAGATCATTAGGCCTGAACAAAAACCCAAAAAACCCCTGTGATAATTCCAGGGGATTTTTGATCAGTATTAAAATTAATATGTCCTGGTGTATTTGTGTAGCACTGATTGAATATGATTATCACCGTTTGCTTTGGAGATTTATAATATCAAGTGTAGCTGATATCCAGTGTTATTAAAGAAAAAGATCTGGTTATAAAATATATGAAAGGAAACAAAGTAACAATATGAGAAAATAGCTAACAAAAGAAAACATTTTGGTTACTTGCTGACCTTTTTTCAGTCTCATTTGCTAAGCAACATAGTAATTTGCCTGATTCTGTATTGACAGATACAGTATTGTATTTGAAATAAAAAGTTCCTGGGGGAAAACAAAAGTTGAGAGGGCTTCAGAGTTTATGCTTTGTTTTGAGCAACAAAGCCACTAGGAAAATGAATAATTTCCTGAATTTTTAAATGTAGTTTCATTTTTTATTACAAAGAAGCTCTTTTTTCTATTAACAGGTATCTCTCTCTCTTACTTTAGAGTCCTATGGAAACAAGAACAACAGATTATGAAAATTTATCTAAACTATTACACTGGTAAACAAAAATATAATAACTATTGATGCAATCCTAGATCATGCATTAAAGCATGGATACACATCTAGAGATCTGGTATTATCTAGGATAGATTGGTTCCACTCTGTCGCATTTTGCAGTTATGCTGGCATGAAGTGAATTTAAAGTGAGTTCAAAACACAGCGTGCAATTATCCAGAACTAGTAACACAAAAATTTCTAATCCTACCTTACCAAGCACAATCTATCTCCACTCTGACAGCAAAGCTTAAAGATGTTTAGAGATGAGAATTTTGTCTTTAATTGTAATTTATGTTCTTGGACAATCATTTTCTGACACATGCACACCTCTCTTTGTCTGCACAGCTCAGGGGAAACTTCAGGGGAAGACAGAACTTCTAAGAAGGCTATCCTCAGAGCAGCTCTATTGTAACTGCAATACTGAGATCAGCTCATTTCAGCTCATATCCACATAACAATATAGGTTAAAAAACATCCCTGCACTTTCTTATTTGCCAGAACTTAAATGGACACACAACATGATGCTGCACCAGGGGACGTTCAGATTTGTCATTAGCAAGTTCTTCACTGACAGGGTAGTCCATTGCTAGAACAGGCCTCCCAGAAAAGTGATCACAGCACTCACACTGCTAGAATTCGAGGAGCACCTGGACAATGCTTTTAGTCATATGATTTAATTTTAGGTAGCTATGTGAGGAGCAGGAAGTTAGACTTATGTTGATTCTTATGGGTCTCTTCCAACTTGAGGTATTCTATGGTTCTACATAATGCCCGCCCAGATCAACTTCTGAAACAACATCAGACTAATTGTGTCTGCCTGTTGTAACCACACTGAAGGGTCTGGAACACAAGTCCTTTGAGGAGTGGCTGAGGGAGCTGGGCTTGTTTAGCCTGGAGAAGAGGAGGCTCAGGGGAGACTTTATCACTCTGTACAACTGTCTGAAAGGCAGCTGTAGCCGGGTGAGGGTTGATCTCTTCTTCCAGGCAACCAGCAACAGGACAAGAGGACACAGTCTTGAGCTGCACCAGGGGAGGTTTAGGTCGGACATTAGGAAGAAGTTGTTCACAGAAAGAGTGATTGGGCATTGGAATGGGCTGCTCAGGGAGATGTTGGAGTCACTGTCCCTGGAAGTGTTTAAGAAACAACTGGATGTGGCAGTCAGTGCCATGGTTTAGTTGACAAGGTGGTGTTAGGTCATAGGTTGGACTTGATGACCTCAGAGGTCTTTTCCAACCTAGTGGATACAGAATAGATTTGATGCTTCAAGACAGCATCAGACTCCTTCGCACAAGTTAAACAACGTTATGGTCATCTAGGAGATTCCCAATCAATATAAAGAACCCTACTACTACCCTACTACCTTAGCGCATTAATAGATTAGGAAGGCCTGAGATTAGCTATAGCTACATTCCTATAATTCCCTATTCATAGTAATGCCTCATTCAGCAGTAACATACAGATTGCTTCAGCACAAATTGTGGGAACTGTATAAAGCATTTTTGTTTGGCTAGTAATATGTGAACTTACACTATCTTTCCATCATGATCTATAATTATATACAAGTCTAGTGGGACTTTTTTAGCTCTGTCTGTCAAGGGATAGAGGAATATATTTACTTGTATTTGTCACTGTCACTTCATCTTGCAGCAAGAACATTCAGCAGCAAAGAAAAGTATTTGTACTTTCAAATTAGTGATATGTTATCATGATGAAGTCACAGGAGCTGTCTCCCAGTTCTTTGCCAAAATTTGAAAAAAATTCAAGTTTCAAGCTAAAAAAATTTTTCCATAATTAGTAATTTTAGCATACTATTGTAACAGTCAGATGACCTAATAAAAATTAAGGCCATGAGATATTATTATGCAAACTAAAAATGCAGAGCCAAGGAAGAGAAATCAGTCACAGATCCTGTACTGTTTGCTCCCAGTAATTCCCTGTATGCTGCCAGCTCCAAGCTGCTGGAAACAAATATTGTGATGTTGCTGTGCTCACTAACTCAAATGAACTATGCAAACAGGGTAATGAGCGTATTTTAAAAATTCCTTGGATGTGTACTAATAAATAAAAAATCTTATGCAAGAAAGGTACTGTCTTTGAAATTTCCCAGCCTTGTCAAATCATCTTGACAGCACATCATGCCCTGTTACACTGGTTTATTAGGTATGGGTGAATGCCAAAATAAGAACACATGACAGGCCAATTATCCTGGCCTGAGTAACTTCATAACTTTCAGTATTTCTACAGTATTATGAAATGTTATACCAAATAAGTACCAAAATTGCAGTTATTTATGTGCAGCCACAAAGGATCTTATAGTTCACACAGATTAGAAATTATTCTAAAGAGTACCAACTTTGTATCTAATTCCAAAACCTGACTATGTATTTCAAGTTCTGAATGTCCATGAAGCTCGGGCTGATTCAATTGATTTCAATCACGATTTTTTTCTGTTAGTAGGAATCTCAAAAATAATTACTAGAGAAAACACACCCTAGCCATAGCACAGAAAACTCGTGATGTTTTTCCAAAAAGCATTGAATTTGAAAGGTTTCAGCTGGGATGAGGTGATAAGTGAAGATCTATCAGTAAAGACTGACATAATTATGTCTATAGGACATTTCTGTGACACTTTAAAAGAATTTGCTGCATTAAATCCTTACCCATACAGTTCCCCTCAGTCTGAAAAAATAGGTAGTCTCTATTCATCAGTATTTTGCCCTAATATTTTCAGTCACATTTGGCAAAGCTGGCCAGCTCCACATGGTCTCTCTTCCTACTTCCAGTGAATGGCCCAGGAGACATTCAATTAAGTGGAAGGTCATTAGTATCAAATACTTGCTTGCTCTACCTACCTACATTCAAGCCCTTGCCAGTGCAAGATACATTGAAAATGAGACATATGACAACTCACTCCCATCACCACAGTGATGGTTTTCTATCTCTGTCTTTATAACTGTTGCTTTCTGTTGAATCCAATTGCTCCTTTTGAAAATTAATGCCTTACACAGGAATACCAATAACATGACAATTTTATCTTCTGAAATATAATTTATATCATAAACAAACACCCTCCAAAATATGTTTACAGAGATACTGAACCCTGAAAGCTTCTTTTATTTATATTCAAATCACATCATTGCTTAAACAATGTGCAGGATTAATGAACGCACAGAGATTCAAAAGTCAATGATAAACTGTAATTGTATTTATATATAAGTAGAATTAAGTACTCATCTAAGAAAAGTATTGAGATAATTTGAAGATGAATCCCTAACAACAGCAACCTACAACAAGAGAGAATGAGCAAATTATAATCTTTAAGACTGATCATGAAAAAACAACCATAAAACTTGTGGTTTAATACTTATAACAAATAAAATGTAAGCAGCCATTTCCTTACACTTGACAATATGTATTTCTTAGTATTAGAATTAATGCAAATAATATTAGCAGAAATTACTATAAGGTTGCATAAAGATATTTAATTCTTGGAATTTTCATTTGCCCTGCTCTCAGGATAATTGTTGAAATCATTGTTTCCATTTTCAAATTGGGAGACATTATTCAGTGATATAATACAAGCAATGCTCTCCATGTCACTGGCACCTTCAATACTTTTGGAGTTTGTATCTTAATAAACACATACTTCTGTTCCAAAGTTCCAAAGATTTTTCTAAGAAGCCATCATTAGTATGACTGAAAAACTGCACAGGAAATTTTATCTATTTTAGATGAAAAATCACCAAGCAAAACAAAAATCTGAACATGCATATTCTAGATATCCTATAGGAAAAACTGCTAAGGTGATAGCATTTAATAACAAGGACTACTGAGTTTAATCAGCAACACCAAATAGCATTGATACGCTTGCAGAAGGGAAAAGCTGGACTACAAGTTCCTGTTTCAGAGCTCATAATGTCTCAGCCTTAAATTTCTAAAATCATGACTATTCTCAAAATTCCATTATTATTTGCTACAGTCAACAGGAGTGTCATTGATATCAACCTTATCTGCCACCCAAGTCTGGAGCTTGAGTTTACAGAAATACTTCTAGAATCAGTGTGCCTAGCTAATTTTTTCTACTCAATGAAATAACACTCACATACATAATGATTCAATGTAGTAAATAACTATTTGCTTCAGGTTAAACTCATTTCTAAAGCCTATTAGTTTCAGTGACATTTAAAGTTCACCACATGTTTCGAGTACATTGCTGAGCTGGAATTCCAGGTTAGCCTGCTAGCAGGTATTCTGGACATCCCATGGCAGCCAGGCGTTCTTTCCTGACAACAGTTGTCAGTTCAGTGTTCCGAAATATCAGGCATAACAGCATTGTGCAGTGTGTACCTCCATTTCAATGCTAAAAACATGCAAAATTTCAAGATCTATTTACACCTGTTTGTCTTTCTAACAGAAACAGATATGTATTAAGATACATAATGAGTTTCCACTGTTCTAATGACTTTTAAATGTTAAACATGAAATATTGCCTGAGGTCATTTCCCTAGCATGTTGCTTGTACGGGTTTGCAATTGTCTTCAATATTTAGAAACAAGAATGATCAAATCTGTCAGTTCTTCAGAACAACATACCACTGGGAAAACTGTCGGTGTTCTTCAATGCAATGAAAAATGACCTAACATTTAAAATTATGATTAACAACTTGAAACTATTAATTAATAACATTAGCATCCGTAGTTCTACCACCTAGGCTATATTTGCAGCATATTCTTCATAATGAGCTAGCAAATATATTAATACCTAAAAAAGAAGACTCGAGGTTTGTATTTCTTAATCAACTTGATAATGCAAAATAAATATTATCAACTCCTGCATTATTACAGCAGGAGTCAATATCGATATAAGCATAGCTCCACTTGGAAACCCAGAGAATGATTTTTTTTTCTGTAAGACAAATATCTAAGTAGGTTTATGGTAAGCTGGGCTCTTGTAACTTCCCTCCATCTCAGTCCAAGCAGAGCTCAACCATCAAACTGAGGAGCAGTCACACAAGAGTGAGGTCTCTCACTCTCCATAGCTCATAGCTCAGTCATTTCTGCAGACCTCCTGGTAATATCTGGAGTTCCCAGCACCAAATTATCTACTGTTGTTGAACCTGTTCAGCAACCAGGTGGAAAAAAAAGAGAACTCATGTCTAATAGATTCACAGCCTGAGAAAAGTCACAATCAAAATGTGTTTTTTTTCTTAATACTCACTATGGCAAGACATGGAAATATGTTTTACCTTTCATCAAATATTTTTTTTTCACAGATTTCATGATGGTAAATTTCGCAGTGGATGGAGCAGAATGTTCCCCAAAGACCACAACTGAAATTATCCAGAATTATACAGCTCAGGCATTCACCTTTGCAAATTTTTAGGATACTAAGAGGTAGGAGTCTATTTCAGGTGGTAAAACATACTCTCTTTCACAGACATGTTCTGGCAGAAGTGTCATAACAGAGTAAATAGTGCAAAACTAATCCCCTTTCAATATCATTTTGAGCACTATTACAGTGCTGTAGAGCAAGAAACTAGCCTGATGAATTTGCATATTTGCATATAATTTAAGAAAGTTCATAAGTGGACGCTGTTGTAATTCTCCCTCATGCTGTGAAGGTGATACTTAGCCACACAGTTGTCACAATTTATAAGATTGGAAGTTAACATACAAGCTAGCTGAGGTAGCAGAACTGCTATCCTAGTTTCAGACAGATTAGAGTTAATATTCTTCCCAATAGCTAGTACAATGTTGTGGTTTGAATTTAGCATGAGAATAATGTTGATGACACACTGATCTTTAGTTGTTACTCAGCAGTGCTCAACCTAAGTCAAGGACTTTTTAGTTTCCCATGCTCTGCCATTGAGCAAAAAGTTCACCTTTTTTCTCTTTTATTGTGTTCTTAATCCTGTTCTAGAAAATAAGGTGTGTATTAATCTTTCTATAATCCAGTAATGCAACACACTTACTAACGAAGATCTACTGAAAACCTTAACAAAATCAAACAGAAGTTTCACAGTTTAACCCTTATTTTAGGAATATTTGCATCAAGAATTAATAACAGAGTATAAAAATTAGTTATGCTGTTAGCAAACCAGATTATGTACTTGAAATACATGGTAGATTTCTACTTCATAACTATTTTCAAAGACAATTTTTAAAGGACCCAAAGTAATTTTATAGCGAGATGAAAAATTTACAATGCTTCATCCCTGTTTGCACATCAACAGTTATCTTTAGGCTATTTGCTCATAGTTGAAGTTCTTTCTAAATAATTACATTGGTACAAATCAATAGAAAACCCCATACTTTCTTCAAGTGTATGGTGGAGGTGGGGGGAGGAAGAAAGTTTTTTCTCAAAGCATTCTTCTTGTCTCTCACAGAATAATTATTAAAATAATAAATCTAGCTTGCATCTGTGTTACTTCCTATGCAAAGGAGAGGACACGACAAAAAGGAAAGGATATGAGGAATAAAACAGAAAAGTCAAACATTATATTAAAAAAGCTTTTGTCCTTTAATATGTTACTAAACTTACTAAGTAGATAGGTACAAAAATAAAATACACTATGCGACAGACTAAGTGAAACACAGTCTTAAATAACACATAGAAGCAGTACACCTGTCTCCACACAGTGAGGAAAAAAACCTGCCACATTTTAGATCTTTTTTCTTAAGCTAATTTTACATGAAAAGACCATATTTAATAATTATTATTATTTCATACTGCTTTTTGTAGAAGCAAGGTTTATTCAGCATAATTTTGCCCAAGTTTGTGTCCTATCACTGACTAGGGAAACCATTGAAAACAGTATGCAGAAATCAAAAAGATAATTTTTTCTTTCCTTTTAAGATTTGGTATTGACAGAATATGTAAGATGGTAGCAACAGTAACTCTTCGGGATGTGAGAAAGGGTATTGAAGCATTAATTTTGAGGTTTGAGAGGAAAATGAAGGGCATTTAATGTTCCAAAGGTAGGGAAGAGATAATGTACAGTCAAATGTGTTTTGCATGTCATAAAATTAAATTTCCACATTTAGTATAAATTACACAAACTTGCACATAAAATTCTCTATATATTTTATTGACAAACTGCACATTTTATCAGAGAATGAAAATGGGGGAGGGGAATGGCAAAAATATATATGAAAAATATTTTACTTATAAATGTGACTCTTCTTTGGAAAATTCAGAAAGAGTTTATGCCTCAACTAGTGCTTTGAATCCAATTCTGGTAATTTATCCAAAGGATAAGTAGTTCCTATTGAAGGCACAATATGCCTCCTCCTAAAAGTAGGTCTCCTACAGACAGCAAATGTCAGCCCACATCTGTACTTGAATCAAAACGCCAGGCCTGAGCAGTCAGAATCTGAAGTATGGCAGGGAAGAAAGCTTCAGCCTGCCATAACGTTTAGAGTCAATTTAAACTTAACCTATCTCATCAGCTCTGCAGGTGTCAGCTCTCTGGCCAGCTGATTCCCTCACCACATATGCCATTTCACATTGGAGTGCTGTTATAAGGTTAGTGCAATTCAGAATTGCTGCTGTCATCTGCAGCTGCAGGGCAGGATGGAAGTCAGGAAATACACTGTGCTTTAACATTTATCTGTAAAGTGTAAAAGGTTCTACCACAAGTAACTTCACTATGATAAATACTGTTTTGTTGCCTCTTGTTAGTCAATGTTAAGCTTAGTTCTGGAATAAAATTCTGCTCAGTCATTGATAGACAGGCCCTCTCATCAGAAATTTTGCTTTTATTGGATGTAGCATTCTACATCACAGACCTTTCTTTACTAAGAATAGGAACTGATCACAGCACTGACAAGGGAACCTTTGAGTGACAGAACCAAAACCAGGGCCTTCTACAGATTTGTGTCTCATGCAGAGTTCTCTAACGTATAAAATGATGCAGATTCTGACTGAACATTTTTAGAGATGAAACATTCACAGTGTCACTCTCACAGCTGACATGGAGCAAGAGGTAAAACAGTGAAATCTGTTTTCCCTATTTTCACAAGGAATGGAGAAAATACCTCCCTTAGGATAATTTGTGAGATTTTGGAAACAAGTGATCTTGAATTAAACTTGGTCAAAAAAAAAACAACTCAAAAAACCCAAACCAAAGTCTCTTACTGAAATAGAGACACATGGTGCATTAAGACCTACTGTTTTCATTATTCATTAAGCATCATCTGAAAAAAAAAGAAACAAATGCTCTGATACATAGAAATCACTTTAGACTTTTTTCACAAGATATTCAAAAGAAGACATCACACTAGATTAGGAAAACAAAAAGAAAATTCAACTGGATTAAAAATGCAGCCAAATTAAAAGCTTACAAAAGCTTAAAAAAGCTTACAATGAATGGCAGAAATTATAACAATTTTAATGAATGCAAATCAAGATTTACAAATTGAAGAAAAAGTAAGTATAGGGACACAAGAGGAAAATAGCACAGATAACATACGAATCTGAGGAGAGTGTTTTGAATGTATATGCTGAAAAACAGTAATTCTGATAACTGCATTAATATATTCCACATCAGAAAGAGTGGATAAAACAAGGAAGAACCAATCATTTCTATTGCATGATAGAAAAGGAATGGTGAAAAAGGACAGCTGAGTTATCAGTCATAAGAATGTTGTTAAAAAAATTGGGTATTTCATCTTCATAACGCAAACTGCTATCCCATGTCATTCTAGACACTAATTTCTGAAACTCAGAACTAAAATTAGTCTTCTAGCATGCAAAAGACTGTATCTTTTAACATCCTTATTCATCTTTGTAAGCTCCTAGCCTGTGATCTGACACTCTTAAAACCATTTAACCTTAAAATATTTTAACCCGTGTACTACTTGCTTTTTCATTTCTGGATGCAGAGACTATTTTGCCATGAATTACATCCAGTTCCTAGTTATTTGGCTTGTTCATACAATTTCAGGAGAGTAAAATTAGCATTATATATTAAGCTGATATAATAAGTAGACTGGAACAATCATTACAGCTTTGCTTCTTGTGCATCTGGACACCATCATTCATAATATTTTAGTAAGAAATGTTTCTCTAGTAAACTAGCTTATCTGTAATACTTTCACAGCTGTAGCTCTCAGCAACAGCTAACCTTATTATGGGTATTTCCAATCATAATATCCTTAGAATATGATCTGCAGTAACCCTGAGACTGGAGTTTAAAGGAAGCGAGCTAGATTGACAGAAGGATTATAATCTTGGACTTCTGAAAATGAAGGTTTAGCCTCTTCAGGTACCTTTGATATAAGGGAATTAAGGGGTTAAGGGCTCACCTGCAGAACCATATCCACCTGCAGGAGCTGTGCTGTTTGCTAGACAATATATCGTTCGCTTAGCTCAATTGTGTTTGCTAAGGCAGAATGAAGGAAGATGCCAAACTATTGATAGAATGAAGGAACCGTGACTCAGTTTCCTGCTCTCTGGACCCCTGAACTGGTTGGAACTAGCCATAAAGTTTGGACTGAGACCAAGGGACCAGAGAGCATGCGCAAGGAGGTGAGGTGAAAAGTTCAACTCTGAGGAAGACTTGTCTTACTTCACCTTGGGACCCCTGCCCATGACCACCAGGAGGCACTGCGCAAGCGCAAGCGTATGGAAATTATCTCAGAGCTCATTATCATGGGAAGCGGGAATAGGTTATGTATATGTATAGACCTTATCGGGGAACCTTAATACATATGTAATGTTTTAGGAGATAAATATAGAGAGCTTTGTTGTAGACATTGCACATGCCTTAAGAGGAGCTATTTGCCATGTGCCCAGCATGCTGATTAAACACACCTACTTTATAACTTTCGGGTTATAGATTTTTTCCCGCGCATCGCCTTCCTTGCAGCATCCCATGGGAAACTCCCTCGGGAGGCAAAGTTGTGCAGGAGAGCTGACTGATTTTCACGGACAGTCTCCTCAGAGCAGAGGAATGGTCCCTTCCAGTGTGCAGGAAGGCAAGCAAGCACAGCAGAAGGCCAGCATGGGTGAACACCGAACACCTGTCTGCACTCAGACAGAGAAGAGTACCTGTGACTTAAAGTGGAAGCAGCAGCACGAAGGCATTGTCTGCACATGTAGGAACAGAGCCAGGAAAGCCAAAGGTCAGCTGAAACTGAAATTAACAAGAGAAAAGAAGAAAAGCAAAAGGAAAGGTGTGAGTGCATCAGCAGCAAAAAGAAAGGTAAGCAGAATGTAGTTGAAGAAAAGAGTTGGGTATCACTTAACCCAGCTGGACATGCAAAAGTCTCAGGTATCAGATAGGTGTCATGAATGAATGTTCTACTCAAAGAATCCCTGGTAAAGGTATGTCTCCTAGATGAGAGCAGTACTCCTACATATTACAATTTCTATAACAGATTAATTAATTTATGGGAGCTGAAATTTTTAATGTGATATTAAATTATATTTCTTATTAAGAAGTGTTAGGAGATCCTGAACAGGAAGAATTTCAGATCTGGAGGAGACAGCCCCCTTTTCAAGTTGGTCTTAATTTGAACTCAAAAGAGCTAAAGAATATTAAGAGACAGAAAAAGTAATGCTGATGCTTATAATAAAAGTGTAAGATGCTTCCAGCTGGTTCTGTTATGCTTTGCTAATTTCGTGTATTCCTAGGAAGATTAGAAATATGTAGGAACACTAACATCATAAATGCTACTCTCGCTCCACCATCATCTCTTTATATTTTAGTGAGAACATCATATCACCTGTATGCTCTTCTATGATCAACGAAATAAGTTTCCAAAGGTGATATTTGCATAATTGCACACGCAGAGCAACAAAGATGAATTACTGCATATCTAGCAGAGAAGTATTCTCTATTCCCACTGCTGCTCTAAACTGTTTGGCAGAACTAAATAGGAATGTAGTAGCCCAGATGTTGTTGCAATGGCAGGGTCATCTAATTTCATTGCAAGTTTAATAGGCAACAGTTATAGGAGTTCTTCTGCACTTACATTTGTATAGCTGGGAGCTATATGAGATGCCATTTAGAAAGGAATGGCAGGTTTTAAAGAACAAGAAAGATGAGAAAAAAATGAGATGGTATGTAAGTTCTAGGTAGCATAAGGGTTCAAAAACCTTAAGTAATTTAAGGGAAGAACTAAAAGAAGCTAACGTTATTAAAATACTTTAAAACAATACTCTTTCTGAAGTTTGCAAAGAAATTCAGTCAGACACCTGATGGAAGTTAAGCATGTTATTTCATTTCAAAGTCAACTCAGAGGACTAGATCGCTCAGGGTTACTTAGTGTAGGCCATCAAAATGAAAAGCCATAGCTAAGAGCCATCTTGTTGTTGCAGACTCTTCTAGAAGTATATCCTATGATTTATTTTTTTTTTTTGCATGATTTATTCCAGTTCCTTCCCAATAAAATGTGAAATAACTTGTCAGTATTTCTGGATACTTTAGAAGGTGATGGAAGAAGATGAGAACTGAAGTAATTTAGTGTGTTATCACTAGCAAGACCGAGTTGCCCATGTGTGTAAAACATTCAAACTACATCCTACACATCTCTACTGGAACTTCAGTCTATACCATGGCCTTACACGTGCACATAATTTAAGATGCAAATATACTATTGTCTAAACAGTTCACCCTTTCACTTCAGAACAGTGGCATTATTGCCCAAAACATTGAAATGAACACCGAGTCAGAACAGTTTACAAGTGCTTGCAAGTGTATATAGATACACATACACATGTGCATAGCAAATGAAATATTTGACAAGAATGGAGCTCTTTTTAAGCAACTATTTTTGCAAAAACTGTATGCATTAGAATATGTATGTGGTTAAATAAAGACATACCTGTTGGGCACACTATTGCCCTAAGCCAGCTCCTAGCCAGAGACCTCAGGCTGTAGCTAACACAGTACTGTATCCAAGCTAATGAGCCCATGGAGTACTTGCGGGTAAGAGCAAACTACTTTATACGTGGCCAGTCTGAGCTTGTTTTATCTCCTGGAAATAATTTTGCAGGCACTTTTTATGAGTGAAGATGCTATGCTCAAAACTAGTGTCACAGATTGTCATATAATTGAATCAAATCTCCTCAAAATACCAAGTAACATCCACAGATTAACCTAGTGTAAACAGCCCTGCTTTACTGAAATCAAGAAATTAGGACAGTAAAAGAGATTCTTCATTAAAAAAATTGTTGAAAACAACAAAAGATAGAAAGTCATAGATTTTCACAAGTGCAAATACAATGAAGTAAATAATGTGCAGAGATTAATTTTGTTAGAAAAATAAACTAATGAATGCATACAAGTGATAAGTGCCATTGCATTAAAATATTCTGTTTACATCTTAAGACTTTACAAAGTTATAACATTCTAGTGATCTGTTACATACACAGAGCTCACTAGGAGATTGCAGAGTGCATTTCAGTTCCAAGACTGATATTTAGAGAGAGGATTTGATGACTCTGACCCCTTTTTATGTACAAATTTTACTATAACAAGCAGTAAGTTAAAAATTATTTACAAACAATGAAAAAATACCAAATATCCTATTTCCTTTCGTATTTGAAGGTTTTTCATATATGATTCTCTCTGATCAACAACTGCAATACATATGAAGACAAGGAATATATATGTACGGTTGGATAACTTCAAAATTTAGTTTTCTATACTGAAAAGTTGATGCATATCCTTAAACTTTTCCTTTTTCATCCTTGAAGAATGACATTTTTTTTTCACTTTTCTAACAACATTTTTTATTGAAATTTTGTATTCCAGTCACTGCAGCTCCTTCAACCTCTAACTGTTAAGATGTATTGCTAGAAAGAAGAAAATCACAAAACTCTAAAAATTAAGCTTATTTGTATTAATTCATCTACCTAATTCACAGGGAAAAATGTTCTTTATTAACTTCTTCTCTGAGAAAAGAAATGCCTCATTAATTTTAAACACATCAATCTGGAAAAGCTATCCATGTCAGATAGAATAATGACTGACATTACAGAAAGCACAATAAACTGCACAGAAAATACAATCACCCATTATTCACTGTCATGTGAATTTACACTCATGTGTGTAAATACACATGCATTTTTGTGCTATGAAAGCCTTTAAAAGTAGAAATTTTAAGAGTATCTATGATGTGGGTGAAGAGAGAGATAAACAATTTAGATTGGATTTAGAAATTCATATTGAGACTAATAAAATACTGACTTTTGCATATCTTTGAAATAATTGATGCTATCTTGCTCACCCTTCGTCCACAGACCTAGACATCTCTTCAGAGATAGCAATCAAGTTGGTCAGGTTTGATTTATTTTATGTAAATCCATGCTGGCCTGTTCCCACTTACTTGTTTTTCTCATTTCTGGAAATGACTTCCATGTGGCTGCCATGTTATATTATATTACTAGTATCAGTCTGTTAAGGATATCTAGCTGTCCTATTTAATTTGTGAAATCTGGTAATTTCAGAAGTGCATTCTTTCTTGAGATTGCTACAACAGAAGTTGTCCTTTTGCTTTTTCTTTCTTGTTATACATGGCATGGAAGTGCACAAACAGCCTCACTGATTAAACATCTGACTGAATGGATGGAAGGTGGGGAAACAAAGTAGTTTCATAATATATGCAAATGTCAGCTAGCTAAGGTTTTTTGAAGATAACAGCTATCTGAATGGATATGAAAAAAAATCTGTCAACATATCTGTTAAATCACACCCCCACACCACCTTTTTGTAGTCCCTATGGAAGCTTGCTCATCTCATCCAACATTAATAGTCACATTGTGTTACTTGATTTATTGCAACTAATTTAAGTTGAAGGTAAAAACATCAAAGGGGGTTGAAAAAAATGTAACCTGATCATCTGGAATATGTGAAAAACAATAATTCTCAAAGAAGGAAAAAACAACAACAACAAAGTAAAATATGGTTTATAAGGGAAAAAATGGAGTACTATTATAAGGCATGTTTTTCATCAGTGTATGCAGTTTCTTTGAGGCATCTCCTCTGCAATACCCAAGTTACATTTGCTGTTTTACAAGCACAAGTCATTCTTCTTGTCTTGCCTCAATATCTACTCATTTATTAATTTATACATTAAAAAAAAGGGTCAGCCAACCAGTCAATTGAGATGAAGGAAGATCACAGCTGAAAAGACTTGACTTACTAAAGACTTGATTTACTAAAGACTTATATATTGTTATCAGCTTTGTATTAGCTATTACAGGTCTATTTTTCTATTAACAGCAGTCATCACTTTTGCACAAATATAATCTTTAATGTCTGACAACGAAGGTCTACTCAAACAAACTTCTACTCAGATCTTTCATTTTTCTCAAATACAACCTGTTATCAGGCTAAATTACTGTACATAATTTTTCTCTCAAAGTATATCTGTCCATATAAGTGAGAGACCAGTTCCAGAAGTAGTCTAAAGGGAACTTTGAATTCAAAGTTTACATTCACCCGCCACATACTGAGATGGAGCTTTCCTTTCCTTAGTTTATTAATATTTGTCCATGTTCTAATCTCCAAATTCTTGGCAAGACACAATAGTTGGTTAAAACACTTATGTGTGGAATACACATTGGGCACTCTAAACGAATATAATGCACTGCATTTCACAATTAGTATGATATTTGATCCTATTTCACAAAAATGTGAGTGACTCTGAAGTGATGAAATTAACAGGTTCCACAGATTCTACTAATGTATCTCTAATCACTGGCAAAAATGAAAGGAATTTTTGTTCAAATTTCTTCTTGCATATTATATTTTTCACACTCATCAAAGAAAAAAATGGTGTACAGCATATTCTACAAATAGCCTGACATTCAGTTTAGGATGAGGCAAGTGTGGAAAACTCCAAGCTGACATGACTTTTAAAGCAAATGTTTGCATCAAAGCTACTTTTATCAGAAATCCAGTATTCTTAAGTATTTCAATATAGGGTGTTAAAATAAAAGGCATCAAGATTTATTTAAAATGCAAAGAAACTGCACTAATATTGTGCTAACAGAAAATGCACACATAGATATAGACCCTTTTCTTACTAAGAATTTTACACTTCTCTTAAGTAATTTTTAAGACTTTCACGGACAAAAGGTGAAGCTGATTGGCTAGTAGTTCCCTCTATCCTCATTTTCCTTCTCGAAAAATGAATCCAGCATTTGACTTTTTGCATTCATTGGGAATACCCTCAATCTGGACATCATTCTAAAAGTAATAGGGATCTCCAACTTGATCATCTTCCACTGCTTGTTGTTCCTCTGTTTGGACTTGGCGGCCAGGTATAGAAATTTGTGAGACCTTATAGCGAATATACAGGCAAAGAAGGCACTGATGTCTCTACCTTAACTGCATCTCTACATCACTGACTGACCCATTTTGTCACAACCCCACATTTTCATTTATTCTCTTACTGCTTACGAAGGTCTTCTAATCGCCTGCAACATCCCTTGCCACTTCAATTCAAACTAAGCTTTGGCTCTTCTGACACCATCCATGCAGGCCCAAGCAATGTTTCCAAGTTCCTGCTGTGCACCCTGTCCTCATTTGAATCTCCTGTCTGTGTCCTTTATGAACAGGAGCCTGTTCAGCCAAGCTAGTGTCCTGATATATGTTTGCACATTTTTCTAAGTTTTAGGATGACCCACTGTTATACTTGAAGGTGTGCTAATTGTGTATGGGAAGTCTCAAATAGGGAAAAGAAAAAGGAAGTATAAACACTACCCAAATTTATCTTCATACTATTCCTTTTTAATATACATGTTTTGTTGTAAGGTATTTGAGCCCTGAAGTGTGCCCCAGCCAAACCATCTGTAATTATTCTTATCAGAGCCGTCAGGAATTCATCAAGGTTACCGAAATGTAAACTGCACTAAATTGGGAAAGAAAAAGCTGAAGAACAGGCAGCAAGAAATAGATAGACTGTGCCGCACTGGACTAGAACCAATCATATTTTCTGGAAGGTGCGTGCAGAGCGCATGGACAAGATAGAGGGACCAATCAAGTAATGCATGATCGTGTGGACAGTAGTTGTAAAATGTATAAGCAGAGTGTTATGTAAACAATAAAGCATCTTCCGCGAAATCATATTGATTCGTTGTCCAGAAGTCCTGAGCTCCCGCAATGTTTCACTACTTCAGGGCTAGGATAAATTTTACATAAAATGTACATTTCTTTTATTTATTTCTGAACCTTACTGCAAATGTTAAACTAGATGTCAGATTTCACTAAATATAATCTTGTATGCCCTATAGTGTTCATAGATCTGAGTCAAACATTTATGAAATTCACTGAACTTCATTGACTTCAGAGAATGTCAGATGGGAAACACTACTGATGAATAAATACTAAAAATATTTAAAGCAGGTAAAATATTAGAAATTAGAAATTAAATTATAGGTAAGACATTGCAAGATATCTAGACTTATTTTAGTTCAAATAATTAAAAGTTATTATTTTAATTTACAACAAGACAACTTATACTGGTTGTATAATTCCCCCCCAAAAAATATCCTAAAGCATAAAATTTTTAACTGTGGTAATATATTTACAAATTCTGTTTAGGGTGCTACAGAGAAATAAATTAGAATAAATAATAATTTTCTTTTTTAAATCCTAGCATTTAGTGTATTCAATTTATCTAAGACTTGGTTTAAAAGAAAATAATTCATTACAAGTCTCACCAGAAAAAATTGAGCATGATCAAAACCTCTGTGCTATCAATATTCCTAGGATCATCTTCATCAAGAAAATCCTTGATTTTTAGTTTTTTTTTTTTGCTATTGGTTGTCCATAATTATTCACTTCCTACATGTTCCAAATCCTTTGGATCACACTGCAGTCAATCAAGTGAACACATCTTTTCTGGTGCTTCAATTAGTAAGCCTGTATTTTATATTAGTTTCTTAGCAACACGCAGTTAAGACATTTAACTTTGCCTAGTACCATATATTAAAAATCAAGACTAAAGTCCAATATCTCAGCATCTGATCTTGTTCAGTTTTTCCCTTAATAGACCTAAGTTAATAGACCATAGCTGAGGTGTTATTCATTGATTTGCTTTCTGAAGCTCCAGAACTGACACAAAACTGCTTTCAACTAGATTAATTTATTCTGTCCCTTTTCCAAGCAATTTTTTAGTGCTGTTTGATATTGCCTATTTGATAAAATGATGGTTTTGCTAGTGAAACAGTAGTCACAGGATTCAGCTTTATGAAAATTGTAAATATATTTTATTTTCCCCCTTTGGCTCTTCAATTTAAATAGAATTTACAGATAAGCATCAGCAACACATCTGGTTATTTTCTTGAAAAAAAACCTCATCAGTTATTTTGCCTACTACTCTTAGAAGATATTTTTATTAGTCAAGCCAAAAAAAAATATAGTTAGCTGTTGAGTTCATCCTTCATTACAGAGCTCTTTGAATATCTTTTCAGATAAAATAATGGTGCATAGCTATCTGCTTTGTCTATGTTCATATAGAACATAGCCTATTATCCAGAATTCACATTTCACAGTTCTTTAACTTCAGAAATACTCTAATATAATCAATGACATACTGAGTTTAAATAATAATGCTAATATTCAGAAGTACTGATTGCCAAATCAAAGACACACTGTTCAAGAAAGAAAAAAAAAGAATCTGTATTTCTGATGATGGGCTGATGCCACACTAGACAGTAAAAATTAAACAAAACAAAACAAAAAAAGAAACCCACCGCACATTAGAATAAAGATTATTCCTATCCTCAGGTATCTTACAATAACAGTATCTCTAAAACGATTATCTTTTCTCAGAAGATCAAAAATGGGACTTGAATTTAGCCTTTTCACCTCAACTGTTCTGCTGCATACAGGGATAATAGATTCCCCTGCTATGTTAGTGAAAACAAGAGCCAGGAGCTACTGTCCAAGATTTCTGCCCAGCTGAGGGAGTGATCAAATTATGGCAAACCTTTTCTTACTGGTTCAGTAGGTTGACCTGTGGGCAGCAGATAACGAACTTCTGCCAGCACTGCCTGTCAGAAACGGAACAAATCTCAGTACAGGATGAGCAAAAAGGATGGATTTGAAAAGAAATACTATTTTTTTAAGACAGACACATGATGATAAGAAACATTAGTTGGAGATGCATTCTCAGAAAATATTTCTGTATAGCAGAGAAAAATTGAAGAAAATTCAAAAGCATGTTTGTTCTCTCACAGAGCCGAAATTCGGTTTTGTATTATTTATATAATTTTTCATCTAAAGTGCTCATTTTGAAAAACATATACCTTGAAGAACTTAACTGTAGCAAATTATCTGGTAGGTAATGATTAAACTGAAATTTCCATCAATCTAATGTTCTAATGGAATATTAAAAAAGATTGTTTTGGAACTAATATTTGAAGATAAATACCAAAGGGAAACACTGAAACTGCATTCATTCCTTCAAGGCTGACTCTTAAGGGGATTCTTGAAAGTTGTATTTTCCAGTCAAACTGGCTCCACTGACAAGCTGATTTCATAAAATCAGAGAAAGATTTTACTTGGAAGGGACCCTAAAGATCATCTAGGTCCACACCCTGTCCTGGGCACCTTCCACTTAGACCAGATTGCTCAGACCCCCACCCATCCTGAACACCACCAGGGACAGGGAGTCCACAACCTCCCTGGGCAACATGTTCCAGTGCCCCACTACCCTCACAGTAAAGAATTTCTTTCTAATATCCAATCTAAAACTACTCTCCTTCAGCTTAATGCCGTTCCCACTTGTCCTGTCACTACACGCCCCTGTGAAAAGTTCCTCTCCAGCTCTCTTGTAGCCCCCTTTAGGTACTGGAAGGTGCTATAATGTCTTCCTCAAGCCTTTTCTTCTCCAGGGTGAACAACTCCAACTCTCTCAGCCTGTCTTCATAGGAGAGATGCTCCAACCCTGAGATCACCTTAGTTGCCCTCCTTGGACTCGTTCCAGCATGTCCATGTCTTTCTTGTGTTGAGGACTCCAGAGCTGGACGCAGCACTACTGGTGTGGTCTCACAAGAGCAGAGTAGAGGGGTAGAATCCCCTCCCTCGACCTGCTGGCCGCACTGCTTTCCATGTGCAGCCCAGGATGAAGTTGGCCTTCCAGTTTACAGATCAATCTAAGTGAACATTAAGCACTGGAACAAGTAAGTGTTAAATAAATAAATCTAACTTGAAATTTCCCACAGAAAATGAAGACAAATTCTAATAGTCTGAAGGGCACTGTCAAGAATTTTTATGAACCTACATAATAAAACGAGAAGCGGCAGTTCCTTAATAAATGTTTCTTTCATTGAGCAGTTTTGTGCAGTGAGGATATACCATGAGACTCACAGATTAAGCTTTTTTGGTGTATTTCTTTTCAATACCTTTTCCTTAACTTCCTTAAAAAAATCCATATCGATACATCTTTTAGCAATGTGTCTATGACTGGTTTGTAACTTGCCAAAACCCCAGATTTTTGTATAGCAGATCTTGTTATATTGCAACACATTTACTTACAAAATGAAGTAAAATGGTAAGATAAAGCAGCACAACATACATAGAACAGTAACAAGAGATGTTAAAAAAAATTAGTGGATAGTTTAAAAAAATTATCAAACATATGATAGGTAAATGAATGCAATTTTAATACGTCACATTAGGGCTCAGCATACCTATGCATGTGTTTGCCTTGTTCTGTGCCTCTGATACCGAGCTGCGTTTCAGCTGTAACCATGTAGGCAGCCTGACTCTAGCTCTGGCTTGTAAGGTTCCAGAAATTAATTGCTCTTGGGAAGGAGCAGAAAACAATACAATCAGCTATCATTGGTCCAGAAATAACCTCATCTAGCAAAGGCATGCATGGTTAAGTTCAACACAAAGAAAATTTATTTTTCAACACTTGTATAGCCAGTTGGAATTTCCACATAGGATTTATTTAACAGACAAAGATCTAAAAATCAGTAATTTGAAAAAGAAAAGAAGATGTTTATTTGGAAGAGTGAAGTTAGTTTGCAAGATGAAGCATAGACCTGCACGTTCTCATCAAGCTAAATAGGAGCACAAACTCCAACAATCGTATTAGGAGAGAAAGAGATAAATGAGTACTTCCACCACCGGAGTTTAGAAGCCACAAAACTGACAAGTTCCAGTCAGAACCTAGCCATTACTTAAGCAGAAAGCCACGGGGACTGTTCAGTACTTCCCACCTAAATCTCTGCTCTGGAAAAAGGATTTCCTAGCAAAGTATAATCTTGGGGTGGACAAACAAGAGCATGACATGTTTGCAACCGTCCAGCCTTTTCTGGAGAGCCTACATAGCACAGAAGAGCACACGTGCCTTTTGAGTTAGGGAAAGAGCTTCATGAGGATTAAACTGCAGTCCCAGGGGTTGTAGGGCTGTGAAGGGCAACTAAAGGTCACAACACTGTCCCAACAAGCTGCACAGACTGCAACTCTATTAAATAAAAGTTCTAAGACTTCCATTGAACCAGGTCACCATCACCAGCAGTCAGGTTTTCTCCTATAACATGCCAATATCACTTCCCTGGCTTTCAAATTCCTCAGCCATTAGAACTGCTATATCTATTTTGCTTTTTGTAGACTACAACTCTGCTCCAAAAACTGGATATGTTCCAAACATCTTGTCTCCTGTATGTTCATTAAGTAATCAAGTTTCACCTTATGTTTCCCTTTATTAACCTTTTTGTATTTCAGCTTTTTAGAAGAAACATTTTAACCAAAAGCATTGAGACCTAATTTGATGACACCAAGAACTGAAGAATAGCTCATTTCCTTTGATGCCTTATTCAGATGACAAACTAGTGCCCAAACTTTAGTGCTTTAGCTCAGATTCTGAGCTCTGAGCTTCTGAAGACCTCCCAGGCATCACTATTTGCAGCACGTTAGTTTGCATTTCAGAAAGGCCATGAGGTGTATATACTGCAGTCTTTCTGTCTGAAGCCATACCAGAAAATGTGATCTATTAGTGGATCTCTGAGACCTGAAACCCTAGTTTCATCTTTGACCTTGCCTTTGCACAGGACTATCACTTGAGGAAGTTCAGAAAATACATAACAGAAGGTTGTCTTTAATTCTTATTTTCCTCTGAAATTTAAAGACACTACCACAGATAAAGTTTTAAACCTAGAAAAAGTAATAGTTAGATCCAGTATTTGATTAAGTCTTTTCATTATCATTAGACAGACTCAAGAACATACAAAAACCATAATGCACCATGAAGAGGAATTTGCTAATTGATTGGATACAGTTTAACTTCTTATAAATGCATTTTTCATTATATATATATATAATGACTTATTGATTAAACCAATCCTAGAAAAAACAGAAGTAACTGACAGAAGAATAAAAAAATTAGGTAGTTTCCTATAAATTTGCCATTTACAGTATTTCTGTACCCTTCAAGGAATGATTCAAACTGCTCATTTTCCTAAATCCTGCTGGATACCATACGGATATGAGGACACTGAGAGAAGCAATGTGCCTGTCATACACTAAGAAGGAAAAAAAAAAAAAAAGCTGTGTTAGGTTTTATTATTTCCTATCCCTTATGAACCATAACACCCATAATCCTTACGTCAGGCAGGCATAACAGACACTAGTCACTTTTAAGACTGTGATGTTTCTGTTCAGATACGAATGCTAAATTTTTAAGTTGTAGCTCCACAGAAACCATAGTTACTGGTTTTTCTTCACTTAATGCATGATCCAATAAAACAGCCCCCACATGAAATTCAAATCAGGCTGGCAGGAACACCCAGAAATCAGACAAAGGTAGTAAGAGAGGCAGGCAGGCAGAGTAACAGGGCGAACTCTAAATTGAGATAAGAAGTGAAATAGAAAACAATGATCTCTTCTTCACCCTTCACAGGGCAAATATTATGACCAGAGAATGATCCTAAATGCTTATTTCACCACTGCATTGTTTCTGCACTGCTTATGACTTTGTTATGTAGTTTTCCCTGTTGGATGAATAGTCTCAGAGCAGCCACTCAGGTGGCAGCCACATTGCAGGTGCTCATTGTAAGATAGACTATGAATCAGCCAGCTACAAGGGAGAGCCAGGAAAAGTGTCTGTTTATGAAGTCCTGTGGTAGCCAGACAATCTGAAAGGGCTGGCACTGCTCCTCTGGGCTCCTCGTATTTGCAGGTTCTGAGTAAGCTCAAAGAGCTGCAAAAAGTCACCTGCTTCTCTAACCTTCTGTGGTAGTTTGACCCGGTGTGGGGAAAATCTGATTGGTTAAAACAGGTGATGGACAGTTGTTTGAGCCACTTGATATTCAGGAAATGCCTCTGTGGAAGTATGTTTTAAAAAACCACCCAGGAAGTGGTGCTCAGTTGTTCCCTGCCGCACCCACGGCAGGAGGGTCCCCTGGGCCCGGAGCCCACGGCCCGGGGTCCGGCGGGGGCCTGGCCCCCCACTGGCCCGCTCCGTCTGGACCCGAGAGGGAGCTGGCCTGCTGCCGTCTGGACCACAGAGGGGCCGAGCCAAGCAGGAGCCGAGAGAAGCCGAGATTTGCGGGAGAAAACCCCCCAGCCTTTTTCCTCTGGGAGATAGATGTGGTGAGATCAAAGGGTGACCTTGCTGAGATAAGATTGCAGCTAATTAGCAGCTGGTGAGGCTGCTGTGAACTGCTGTAAGCTGCCAGTACAAGCGGCATGGCTCGGGGGGAGAGACTGCCTTTTGCTGATACAGACCAGAGACGCAGCCGTATGATTAAGAGGGAGAAAACAGGCAAACATTATC
>VZRJ01002080.1:1077860-1124864 GCA_013397565.1 Ptilonorhynchus violaceus | reverse complement strand
TTCTCTGTAATTCACAAAATACAAACATGGGGGGATCTGGAATTCACAGCCTGAGAATAAGAACACTTTATGTTGTGAGCAGATGAAATTGCAGTTTCTAGAGATTATGAGTGAGAGAGAGAGAGAGAGAGAGAGAGACTGTATTACTGATGCCTTTAAGCTGAAATGCCTTGTCCTTGTCCTTAAAAAGCTTAACCCCATTGGACTTTTCTTGTGATCCATGAACTGCAAGTGTATTGTGGGAGAGGAAGGATTCACCACTGCAGAAATCTGGCCGGGCTGTGGTGTTTTCCTGAAGGTTTGGAACCACACTGAAGACACTCTGTAGGGAGTTATCTTCCATGGGATGGATCCCACGGCATGGCAGAAAGAACTCCATCCCATGAGGTGGCAATAAGAACTCTTAATCAAAAAGATCAGAATCCCATGTTTTATGTCCTTTGCGTGATCAGTGAGAAAGATTGGGATGTATTGGGAGGAGAATGGTGTTTGATATTATGCCTTAATATTTTTATTATTATTATTCTTTCTATTCTTAGTAGTATTAATGAATAAACTATTTTACAATATTTCAAGCTTGCAGCCTTGTTTGCCATCTTATATCCTCTGAAGAATATAATCATGGCAGTCTGGGGTCTTCCCTTAGGCTCAGACCATGACACCTTCCTTTTCTAATCTCAAACATGGAAGATCCTGCAGTACCACAGTCCAATGACAGTCTGATGAGAGAAAATTCCCTTTGTACTGATGTTGCTGTTTGTGCAATCAGCAGACCTTCTATAAGCGAAATTGATGTAGCTCCTCAGGTCTAAATTACAGGATGTTGGGCAAAGAGGAACAGCTCACAGGAGACTGCAGTCAGGCTCTCAACATATATCTTCTCTGGTGATATTTAGTACAACACAATCTGATGGACTCTGACTCCTTTTTACTCCATCTGTTTTCTCTGCTGATTAAGGATATTGGTCAGACCTGTTACAAAAGAAATTGTATTCATGACTTCCCCATGATGCTTCAAGGAAATCAAAACAAGAAATACTTAGTAAAAGGTAATTTATTTCACTGTAGCATTAGGTGGAAATTTAGCTCACCTGTGTTCCCAAGGTAAGAGGCAGGTTTCTTTAGAAGTCCTAATATGCAAATCAGCAGTGACTCAAAGGACAAAGCCTAAAAAAACTGAAATGAAGAAAGCAAAGGGAGTAAAGAAAATGTTTTCAGTTCTAAAATATTCAGCATTTTAGTATATTCAGGGAGATAAGTTATTGAACTAATGCCTGAAATACAATAGAAACCCTTCAGGAGAGGACTCTATTGTCCAGAAAGGGCTCTAGCAGGATGAGGACTTGAATTTTTTCTCTTTTGCAATTATCTATATAATTTAGGGAAATTGAATGGATTTTATATAAATAACTATTTTGTTATGACTAATAAAGCAATGATTTTATTCTGATAATATATACTGATATTTCTAAAGTGCAAAACATCATGACATTTAATATCCACCCATACTGATATTGTCAGATGGTAGGTCCATACACACCAAGACATTCTTGTTTAATTTTAGTACCCCAGCAAAAGTGGCCAATAAACCTTTTGGGAAAAATGCAGAAGGTTTTATTAGGAAAGCAATATTAAGTTACAGAGCAGATTACCTGTTCTTTGTTTTCATGTTTACCCCATTTTTACTTCCCCCTCTGCTGGGCACAGATATATACTATTTACCTAGAAATCATCATTGCAATACAGCCTTAAAGATAACATTCCTTTATTAAATTTCCAGTACAAACATTTTAAAAACTATGTTTCACGCTTTTAGTGATTCTCAGTTTAAATAATTACATGGTAGGAAAGAGAGACAAGTACAGATGCAGGATGAGTGTTTTCTTCATACAGAGCTAGGTGTGGGACACATGGGAAGTAAAGAACAATAGCTACGTTTTCAAAGATTCTGGAGGTAGGTATTCTTGCCCTACAATGCCTCTCATTAAGCAGTCTAAAGGTGGCAATTTTGGACGTCACAGCAAGTGAACAAGCTATCTCCCACCTTGAGGTACAAATAGATTTCATTACGTTCGACTGTAGTTGCACTACAACTGGATGAAATATTTCAAGCCATTTCTGAACACAGTCCATTTCTAAGCAGCATGATAAATTGAAGTGGTAACACTTAGTTCATTAATTCTTTATAAATACATAATAGACGTGATTTTAGGATATGAGTGAAAAATTTCACAGAGGTGACCTGTCTTATCAATCTTCTCATCACAAAACTTTCCATAACCCTCACAGCAAGGAAATAAGTCACAAAAGAAAACCACAACTAGAGTTGCATTAGAAGAAATATTACACATAAAATTCAAACTGTAATGACATGCAGATGATCATCTGTCTGTTTCAGCTATTCGACCATCTTTTCTTCTCTCAGATCTGCTAATACCAGCTAATTTACATAAATTTCTGAAACATGGGTAATTATTTCTAATGCTCATTGTTATTTTGTGAACTACCTACCCAGCTGTTAAACATTTCACTTATGGATTTTCCATGTCAGTAGAATGGAAATACAACAGCAACAAAATATACCTTCTACCTTTTTATACCACCACATATGAAGGTTAAATATATACATGACAAGGTAGACTTTGCCCTTCGCCTGGTATTTTCACTTCTTTTTTACATTATGAGTTGAAGGACAGAATTAATGAAATACATGTAATAAGATACCTGCATCTCTGAAACAACTGAAAGAGGAATAGTTTTCTGAATGGTAATCTCTAAGCTTTCTGACTGGCACAGTCCTAACATAAAAGAAGCTGCGTTTTTTCCTCCTCATGAAATGAACATAACATCTTTAAAGAATGCACAAGCAGGTTTGGGAAAATTATATTAGTTTTAACTTTTAGTCACTTTACATTCAAATTCTGGACAACAACTTTTCAACCAAATAACTGTAATTTTAAATCTTGTTTTTTAATAGTTCCTTCCAATTTTCCAATTCTTGCAAAAGGAGAAGCAATATTGATGGTCGGGAGAAGGTCTACATAAATGTTTCTTGAAGGAGGAAAAGAGCATCCAATGTCATAGAATTACAGAATGGCCTGAGCTGGAAGAGACTTTAAAGATCATCTGGTTCCAAATCCCCTGTCACGAGCAGGGACACCTTTCACTAGCCCAGGTTGCTCATAGCTCCATGCACCCAGCCTTAAACACTTCCAGGGGTAAGACAGTCACAATTTCTGTCCTTGGAACTAGGTTAATAATTTTAATTTTCTACTTAAAAAAATAAATTACAAAGTAGAAGTAACAAAGGAGTTGAACAGCAAACTGAACTGAGAGGTTTCAACACAAGTCTGCCTACATTAGTGAGGGGTTTGAGCTTAGCTCTGGCAACTCTACTTGCTACTTCCTCTGCTCCTTAAAGACAGACACCCAGAACGCACTCATCCCTACACAGATCCAAGGCAATGGCATAATGCCATGCCCAGGCTGACTCTGCCTATTCCATACAGCCAGCCAGGCTGGACCTCTCACTCCATGAAGGTTTTCCATTCCTTGGAGCCAGCAAGAAGGAACTCTTGTTCCTTGTAATACAGCTACTCTGAAAAGCTGCATTACTGAACCTGTGAGCCCCTCAACATCACCCCAGTACCATCTTCTGCAGTTCACCTCCCTCCTGTTCACCTCCCTCCCTGCCACTGGTGCCAGCCACAGCCCCTCCTCCTGCCACCACAGCCCATCACCCAATACGATTCCCCCATCTCTGGGGGGCCAAACAGAGATGGCTACAGGAGGATCCCAAGAAGATGGAAGAAGGATGAATCTGCTTAGAGGGATTGGAGACAAGGAGAATGAAAGATCAAAGTACAATTTTGAGAGTGTCAAGAACCACTTCATTCTGGAATGAAATATACTAATCACACAAGAAGGTATTACAGATGAATTATTCCAGGTGTCCTGTTGTCAAATTAACTCCTTAGTTGATATTCAATGCTTGTATAGAGCACCAAGTGAGAAGCTGTCTTTTTTTTTTTTAAAACCACCATGAAGTGAAAATATAAGGTATACAAATCAAAGCAACCATCTTAACCGTTCGCATTTTCAAATGCAAAGAATAGTTAAGTAGCTGTTTTCTTAAGGAGTGCTCTTGATTGATGGACTACATGAAATAACAGTCTATTCTCTGTCTTTGGAAATAGAAATGTTTATTTTGCAGTTACTATGATTTCTAGCCTTCACAGCTGAAGTCTACAAGTGATGCTTGCCCAAAATCAAATATTTCTATCCTTCTCCTGAAATCTCTCATCTCATGGTCCTGTGAAATTTTATTATCCCCTCCTGTGTTAAGAAAATATGATGGCAAAATATTGATTGTATATATCTACATCTAAGTAAGTAGATATATATATGTATCTCCAGCTAATAAGAGGCATGACAAAGTATAAACACAGGGACAAATCCAAATAATCTTTCCCTCTTTAAAACCTTTTTCTGCTACACTATAACATAGTCCACCACTCAGCAAAATATAACATGTAACAAGCATTTCAAGTGAGTCAACATACAATTTTATTTAGAGATCTAAACACATAGTCAGTAGTGACTTGAACCCTTCTAAGTTGTCACAACTACAGCTAGCTGCACAGAAGCCAAAACTTTCATATTCCTGGTCTTCAGCTATCCTGTCCCAGCCAAAAAATTACAAGTATGACCTTGAATAAATATTCAGATAGAAGTTTCCATTTTAGAAGAATAATTCTTTTTGGTAATTGACCCCATGCAGAGCTATGGCTGACATACAAAATTAATTGCAAACCATTTACACACACTGCTCCATTTTCATTTGGAGAAAAAAAATGGAAATATGGTGATAATGGACTATTTCAAGATGCAGAATGGGAGGTGGGGATGGAACACTTAGTTTAGCTGCATTTAGAAAGCACTTTAAACCTATATAACTTGTAAAACCCAACAATTTTATAATGTTATCGGATCTTTGATATAGGCTATAGCATAAATAATACTTGTCAGAAAGACTTCTAACTGCCCACACTTTCTTTAAAACATTTTATTGTATGTTTTTTACAATTAACATTCCCGTGGTTATGGGGGCACCTAGTGGCAACCTAAACCTGTTTATATATAAAGTAGCTGATCATCAATTATCAGAAACCTGTTTTCTTGTATTTTCAGAGAACTATTCTCTTAGTTGAATAAAAAACACTCTTCTGTGGAAGATTAATTTCAACACAAAGTAACATCAAGAAATAACAGCTGTACATAACACACTGGCAATTTCACGGACTCCCCCCTCCCTCCCCTCTCCTGCCTGATATGTGTCTATAGGAGCTGAAAAATAGACTTTGAAAATAAAATCCCTTTTTATCCTGTATGCCCTGTCAGAATTCATTACTCTCTGAGCAGATTCTTTTAGACATTTCACATGAGAAGGGTTTAATGTTTAATGCTAAACTTACTTATTTGAAGATATTTCATGCTACACTGGATTTTGATTTAGCAGAGGGATATGACAGTGCAGTGAAATCACAATACAAGCAGAACATAGCAATTCAACACAGAGTAGGATCTTAATGCAAATATGATTTCTGTTACTGGTCCTTGTATGTTTTTTATCATGGCACTGGGTATCCCCAGACACCAGGAGGGTTTATATTGGATCCAGCTCAAGCTCATTTCTATCTGAGTTCATTCTGTTGGCTGTCAGTTTTTATACTCTATTGAGCAACTTATACCCTTCCTCCACGCTAGTCAGGCCAGATCAGGAAAACACTCACATTCTTCATTAACTTGGGAAGTAAATGAAATAAAATAATCAATTATACAACCAGTTGATCGATTCAACAGATACAGCCAGCTGATCTAAAGCAAAGTCCACCCTCCAGTCCCCCTCGTGCTGACCTACAATCAGCTTTCCTTGAAATAGCTGTGGTCAGTCCTTGCTTTCTTCCCTGAGCTACATGAGCCAATTGCCTGCACCCACCTCCTCTGAGCAGTCTTCCACAGTGGCATGACAGTTGTTCAGTCACACCACCATCTCTTTTTCCTTGCCTCCATCACAAAGGGATCATGCAGGGACAGATTGCCAATTATGTCAAACCTGTGCTCAGATACAGCAAGGAGGCCATCTCAAAAAACAGTTTTCTCTCTTTCGTCACAAGATGTGCAACATAAAATATGCAATAGGTACAAAGGCCAGGAGAAGTTTTTCATTTGCATAAGTTTTCTAAAATTTAATACCTTGGCCACAACAACAACAAAGAAATTATAAAACATTTCCTCATTTCAAAAATCAAAAATTTTATATGAAGAGTGAATGCCACTCTGTAGGTTTCATGCTTTGCTTCTTCTGTTTAAATTCTACGTGCAGCTTTCCAATAAGCTTCCTCAGTTGTCTTCCTTAAGGCTTTCTCCCCGATCCATTGACCAGATTCTTCTGTCAATTTGTTTTTCCTTTCCTTGTGGCTGCCCAAGGCGCATATGAAGAAAAACATCCAGGACTTCTCCAGGTAAGCAGTCTGGCTAAACATTCATTCTACAGAGCAAAATCCCATTGCTCCCAGAGACGCATCATACAAGGATCTTTTACTTGCTCCTCATGGGATCCTTGGCACTCAGCTTTTTTCTGCACATTCTGGATGTCAAAGACACTGACATTTCAATTATTACATTTTACCAGCATTTCTCCAGCTACTCAGAAGCCTCATGCTCTAGCCTTACCATTACACTACTAATTCATGACTGCCAGCTTTAACTAGGCTTTTTGGGTTGGGTTGAGGGTTTGGGGTTTCTTGCTTGTTTGTTTTACCTAGATATATCCAGCAGCAAGTAAGATCTCCACCCTAACTCCACTGGGCTGTGCAGATCCTGAGCAGGGTCTCCAAGACTGGTAATAGGCAGTGCAGCTCCTCTCTAGAGAATCGGGGGAACAAAGAAAGCAGATTTTTCCATGGGACTACAACACAGTTTTATCATTCTCAGGAATGGAAAAGATAAGGTAAATTTAGAGTCTAAATCCAAATACATATCTATCTTTTGATCCTGTACTGGTGCCTCATGGGGTCCACCTCCAAAAGTCAGATGCTTCCCCAAGACTCAGTAACTACCTCCCAGCAGCCACAAAGCTCTGTCCACTCAACCTGCGCCTCACAAGAAAGAAGGAACACTGATCCTACTGACCTCACGTAGCTCACTCACCAACATCATTTTGACTAACAACTCTTATCAGCTGGATCTCATTATCAGCTATGGAGAAAGATCACTGAACTCATTACAGACAGCAGATAGGAATCATTTGTTCATCCTTCTGTCAGGACACAGAAATGTTGTTCAACTCTATTGTTGTATTGTAAATTTCTCTCTCCATAAAGCTGCACATTTTGACATGTCTCACTTAAGCTAGCAAAATTTTTCTATGGAGAGAAATGGATCCTTTTGTTCAAATTAGTCTATCAAAACTGTCTCTCACCAATACAACGAAGCATTATAAAGTAAGTATAAAATAGCAAGGAATGAACTGCCCTCTGAATCTGTGGTGTATGGCCTTACAACTTTATCTAGGACTTTTCTAGAATAACTACACTCAAACTTACTGCTTAAAATCACAAAGACTGCTTAAAATCACAAAGCCAGTGTTTTCCAGCCCACATTAGGAGAGCATAAGTGAGTAAACCTATTAACGTAAACAAACACAGGAAGAGATTAGTCAATTAGTCAACCTGATTTTCAGTGTTTATACAGCTGTAAGGCAGTAATTTCCATGCATGGATGAAATAACTAAGATATGCTCAGCCAGAGAGGGATGGCCATAAATGTAAAAAATACAAATATTTGTATGAAGATTTTGCTGTAGTTTATATATATATATAAAGACACTGCATTGCCTCATCTGTGGCAGTTAAACTATTTTTATCATATCACTATTGTAGTGCTGAAAAGATAGCATTACTCTCAAAGCGACTTAAAAAATACTTGCTGTACAAATAAAGTATTGTAATTAACTCTTTCCCAGACTATTTGAATCAGAGAGATATCCTTTCACAATGGCAACAGAAAGGAAAGTATCATTTTTACCTATTACGAAGTGGAAGTGTGGAAAATCACAAGAAATGAAAATTATAAAATAGATGAACAAACTTAGAAAATTTAATGGCGTACTACAGAAATTTCAAATGTATCCACAGGGCCTCTATCCAGTATTTCGAAAAAGTGTTTTGTCATTGTTATCTTTTCATCTTTGTCCATATCTAGGTATCTTTTCTCTGTTTAAGTGATGTATCTCCTATATATCCTCTATTGTTCTCATGCTGTGGTCTTATCATTTCAATGTAGAAGGCATACAGGATAAAGTTGACTTTCATCATGCAAAACTAGGATACCATGATTTTTGAAGACCACAGATCAAGAAGGCATTCTGGTGAGACTTCCTTCCAGCACTGAGTTATTCTGAAGCATTCATTCACACATGGATCAGGTCATGTCCTAAAATGGGTTTAAGCAGATGTTAGAACTTCATTTTTCTCTCATGAATAACCATCTGTATTTATTGTTATTCCAGAAAGTCCAGCTTAAGTTCACCCATATCAGAACATAAGTACTCTCCAGGCTAAGGCAATTTGTCCACCTAGCACAGTACTCTGTCTCAAAGGCAACAGGAGACTTCAGAAGAGGAGACAAGCCTGAAAACTTTCTTATGTCTGCTTCTCCTCTACTTTCCCAGAATATGCAACTACTAGAGGGTGCAACCCTACCTAATTTCTTATTTTCCTATAAATCTGCCTTTAAAAGAAAAAAAAAAAAAATTGATACCCTCTGCTTCATAGCCTTCTGTGGTAGCAACATTCAAAAGCTCACTGCCTCATGTATCTCCTACCTGTTCAAATCAACCATTTCTAGTTTAAATGCCCTCTAATGCCTGTATTATGGGTCTTAGAGAATAACAGCTCCAAATTCAACTTCCTCCTCAGCCTTCTCTAAGCTACGAGGTCCCTCATTTCCCTGTCTTTCCTCATAGCCTTTTTCTAACTGTTCTTGTCTCCTTACAGCACTTCAATTCTGTCTTGAATTTCATGTCTTCCTTGGTGATACCCAATATCTTTCTGACCATTTTGCTTGCATGTTAAGGCAATGATTTCAGAGAACCATCCAAAATGACTCTAAGATATCTTTCCTTAATTGTAAACATCAATTCAAAACTTGATATTGTGTCAGCCTAGATGCATTCCTTATATTGCTTATCTTAAGGTAGTTCAAAGTGAACCTCAGCTGGCACCTTTTTTCCAATCTCCCAGTTTTGTAACATCCTACTTGAAGCCCTTGCCACTGACATAGCATTTCACTGTCCAGCAAAATTGCACATTTATTGCACTTTGTACAATAAATCTAGCAGCCGTCAATCTGCTGGGGGACTTTAAGCTGCTTACTGAGATAAAAATTTGTTAGGTTTTGGAACTTCTTATGAATTTAATTTCTCTTTTGAAACTATTCTTAGGATTGCTCTGCTCTCACTCAGCTGTACACTGACTAGGTTAGCTTCTAATTCATGGGAGATACCTGAGCATATCAAGACAACAGGAATAGGCTGATCTGAGGTGTTCTGGACCTACATGCTCCCAGTGCAAACTGCCCATTTTGTTGACCTTTGTTCTCACCTCGGCAGGGCAAGATTTCATCCCTTTTTGAGGGTCTTTCTAAGCCTCTTCACACTTTTTTGCATAGCCTTGAGAGGCAGGCACACAGCAAGCCTTCAGCTATTTGCCTCTAGCAAACTTGCCAACTGCTCTTCCAAAATGTAGGACTGCTACCAAAGAATCATCATGTTCTCCCAGGAGGTAGATACTCCCTAAGTTCTCCTGTACTTCAAGGAGTTCTTCCTTCTGTCCCTGCTGAGCAAAGCTGCTGTGCAGATTGCCTGGTTAGCTATGGTTTCATCATCACTCAGCTACTGCTTTTTATCATTGTCTGAACAAGCTTAATATTTCCCCTTAGAGGGTTCATTAACTCAGAGACAGGGGAGCCTAGCTCCATCTATCACTCGTCTTACCTAAACATCTGCCAAAAATTGATCACAGTTTTGCCATTTAAATTAATTACCATTCAACAGTTAACATAATTAACAGAGATACAAGCAATCTACAGCCTGAAGATGAGCTGACATTTCAGCTTCTATACCTTCCTTTCTGGGCTGAGTTAAGCGTCACCCACAAACAGCCTGCCCCATTTTGAAGTGTCTTTCAGGCTAACATGGTTCACTACACAAGGTTTGTCTGTGTGATCTTAAAATCAGTGTTGAGAGTTTCATCAGGATTGATGCCAGCCAGGGGCCAGCCCTCGGTTTTTGGCTTCCCTTCTCCCACCAATACAGACTTTTTCTAATCAGCAAACATCTGAAGACCAGCCTATAAGTCTATGAGCCTGTGTGACACATTGTCTTCTTATAGCATCTTTTGCTTCTGGCACTGTGCACACATGGAAAAGGCCAGGATCTAAGATGGAGAAAGTGAATTTGCAAAGATAGAGGAGTGTTACTTCAGGGAAGAAGCAGTGAATATGAGCTAGGATCCATTTGATTCAAGCACTTTGTGGGAGAATAGGTAGAATCGCAGAAAACCACTCTCAACAGTGCAAACTGGGAGCAGAAAATGAAAACTCCTAATGAAAGATGCTATCTCAAGATAGTTTTCTGTAAATGCAGACCAATGGAAGATTACAAAACTGACACAAACATGCTTTACTAGAAGAGTACTAGAAATATCAGGTTGGCCAAAGCACATATTCATATCCAGAGGAGAAAAGTCTGCAGCCATTAAAAAGATGTATATGTGTCAGACAGAGGAAGAACATGCTTCCAATTTTTTGCTTATAATCTGTTTGTGTCAAAAACTTAAACATCCAGATGGATAATTACTGGGTTGCAAATGAAGACAAAAGGACAAGAGTTGCTTAAATTTGAAATCCCCTGACATGTTCCCAGGACACATTTTATAAAATTAATGTGATGTTTTCTGCTGACTAAATATTCCATTAAATTTTCTTGCCCCAAGGAAAAGGTGCAGGATGGGAAATAATCTGCTACAAGAGAGTAAAGGTAAAATGTTGATCCCTAGGTCCTTAATTTGCTGATATTCAACTCCATCCCTACATGTTTTCCTAACTGTAGTACTGAGAACTACTAAAAATTATAAAGTTAAATTTGCATACATGCATGTAGTATTAGAATTTATGCCATTGTTTGGAACATTTGAAGTCTAAATGAAATTTTTTATTCATAGATATTAAAAGAGAAACACATAACCTTAACTTAAAAGTGCCTTAGGAAAAAAGGTTGTCATCTTAAGAATATATTTTTCACTAATTTAAGTGAAGAGGGAAGCAGGAGGTGAGGAAAAATAAGTGGTGATTTTTTCCAGTAAACACTAAATTTTCAAGGACAAATAAACCAACCAGTTTTAAGTTTTAAAGAAACAGTAAAAAATAGATTACTTTCTTTTGTTTTCAACTAATTTTGAAATTGACTGATTCTCAAAGTCATGTGGTTTATTTTGTTCAAATATATAATTTCATCATGAAACAAAACTTATTAACAAAGGCCCGGATCCTGCGAAGATTTATGTACGTACTGGTGGTTACACCATTTGGCTATTCTCATTGACTTTGATAAACCTTTTCAATATCCAAGATTTCCTGTGTCTACACAAAATATATATTTCAGTGTGTGAATGTACACTTCCTCTTCTTACATTTTAAAATATTCTGCCTCTCTCCAATGTTGATCTTTTCAATTCTGAAGCTGGTTAAGTCTATGCATCACTTTGTTACTCCCCTCTAAAACATTAGTTCCAGAAGAACTAATGTAAATCAGGAGGTAACAAAAAAACAAAAGATAATTTCTCTATCACTAACAATGATCTGAGAACACCATTAGCAACACCTGTAGGATTAAACAATGCTTTTGTGAGTAAATTCAGTAGCCTAATCATTCCGTCTCAAACCTAAAGCTGCAGCCTCCTTGGTTATTGATAAAACAAACACAAAACCAAACACAAATATTTTTGTCCTCATTTTTGCAGTAAGATATGAATCTATGGAAGTTAAAGATATCTATAATATATACCTTATATTTCAGATATATATTATCTTTCCATAAAAGATTGATTCCATGTAACTCACCTGGCATTTTTGAGTAACAAAACAACTAGTGTACTGTTTCCAGGGAAAAAAAATAGTAATATCCCATTTGCTTACAAATACACTTTTGGCAAGATTCCTTCACTCAGGAAAAAAAAAAAGGAGAGAGAGAGCAAAAGAACTGATAACAAAAATTTTGTCATAGGCTTATCAATTTTTATCATGGTTAGGCATTAAACCAGGACTCCTCATAATCATACATCTTAAGTCTTATAAAACAATTCTCTTTTAGGTTACCTCTTTAGCCATTGCTGTTTTCAGTTTCAGATTTATGGTTTATACTAAGGTGATACAAATGAAAGACATACCACATAGAAGTGAAAAAAAGAACATGCCAACATTTGGATAAAAGCTTCAAGTTGAGATTAAAAACATATGATGAACTAAAATAAATAGATTTTAGTTCAATTTAAGTCAAATCAATTAAGACTGGATTACAAGAAGACTGGATTTCAAGAAGTGTTTGGACAACGCTCTCAGGCACATGGTGTATTTCTTGGGGTGTCCTGTGCAGGGCCAGGAGTTGGACTCAATGATCCTGATGGGTCCCTTCTAACTCAGCATATTCTATGATTCTGCATTTCTATTTTTTTCTAATTCTTGGTCTGACATGCAAATTCCTTATTTCTTATGCATAGTGCACAGAACTTGTCATATGAAACAGCAAATACAGACAAAACATTCTCTTTTTAAATGTACATGATCAAAATGATAAAGGTTTAACAGTAAGAATATGAATCCTTTTTTAAATTTCCTTAATGAAGTTCCATTTAAAGACATTTTACCACTTCTGTATTTAGAAGTCTGCTTTTAGGTAGTTTTTAATTGGCCAATACAAAAATACAAGTAGTTGAAAATAAAACCAGATTTTATAATACAGCACCTCTTGTATTCTTTGCTATTCGAGGTATCATTCTGTAGCTTATCTTCTCATCATTCAAGCATCTTCTATATAACAATAATAACACCTCCCTAAAGATCCACACAAATAGTTCGATTTGTCTTCTACTTAGATAAAGACATTTTATTCTTTTTATATTTTCATATTATATTTTATTTCGTTCACACTGACTGATTTCTGGTGCATGTCATCTTCTCTGAAACAGAAGGGATATTATAACTGTGTCACTTCTGCCGGTGAAAACTTTTTAAGAGAAGGTCTGTTCACTAGCCATTTGTTTTATTAACATTCTTTGTGGGTTTCTTATAGATGAGGACAGTCAGGCAGAACCATGGATGTTATTGGAACTACTCTCAGCCACTGCAATGGATCTCATGACAGTATCAGTCAAACTAATTTTTAGGAATTTGCACAGCTGCTGTGAGTTGGTTGACTTCAGGCTTCAACATAACAATAACTAGACGTTTATTTCAATCACTAGCCCCACATACACACTGTGGGATCTGAACATAAAACTACAGCTGAACAAGAACAGTTGAAATTCACTGGCTTACTCCAACAAGATGAGCAGAGTTATAGTAGCAGTAGTCACAGTCGTATCAGTAGTTCTCCAGAGCTTTGCATTATATATGTCTAATTATTTTCAGTAGATATTCAGGCTGAAGTATAGCAAATTGAAATAAACTGGCAATTGTCTGGCTCTGTAAGTTGCCCTTTATATGCTTTGCACATGGTCCCTGATCCCAGTTAGAAAGAACTAGTAATGCCTAAACAGGAATGCATCCAAAACAGTCACTGTTACTTTCTCAGGATCATAGTTTGGACACCTTGGACATAATGAAGAAACTTAGCCTCAAAGAAGTTATGATTACTACTACTATCTGCAGGGAAGAGACAAGAATCATAGTTCTTCACTTGCTGGATGAAAAATTAAAATGGTCTAAACACTTCTAAAATAGCAAATTATTGCTTCTCATTTTTTTCAAATTGTATTGTGGTGACTTAGTGATATAGGAAATCATTCTGCTTCAGTATTCTGGTTTATAACTGTTTATTTTATCTGGAGTATTGTATCTGCACAGTAACTGTAAGAGAATAAAGGAGGAATAAAAGGGCAGAGGACGTTTGCTTTCTTTTTATTTACTTCAGTAGCATTTGACAATTCACTGGGCTGTTTTTTTATGTACTAGACTTTGCAGACCATGTCACGGCAGCTTGCAAACATCTCATTTTTTATTTAGGCAATGCATGCTTAATGACTTTAGTGTCTGAAGTTTCATCTGAATTAAATTTTGCGTAGTGCCAGCCTTGGTTTCATTTCATTTGGAATCTGGCAGAAAAGAAGTCACAAAGGGGAAAACAACAAAACCCCACATTCCTTGTTTATGTCCTTTCTCCCAGCCACATTTCAGGCAGATTATGAATTAATTATGAGTCCATATGAAGCCAATAACTTGGTGACTGAGGTTTTTATGTGTTCTGATGTTTTATTACAATATTATATTCTGTGACTGTATTTGTCTTGCTTTTGCTTACATTCAGAGTTGCAAAGATCTATGTGCATGTGTTTCTCAGGGTTTTTTTAAATGGATGAGTTATCTGAATGTAGTTAATTTTAGTGCCAAATATGTTCATTTGGTACACATTCAAGCAGTTTCTCTGAAAAAAACAAAATTAATAATACCAAAGGGGAATGCTGAATAGCTTATTTAGATCTAAAAATTGCTATTCCCCTGCAGGTCCAAATGAGCTATGGGAATTAATACTTTCTTTATCTCTGGAAATAAATACAGACCTGTGACATTAATTATGGATATGTCTTTATGGAAACTATAGATCAAAAGAGAGTATATACAAATAATTACACAACAAATGAATTCAATTCCATCCCAGAAAATAATGTTAATCACACTGTAACTTCACAAGACAGCAATAAATAATTAGAAAGTTATTGTTAAAAAAGAACATGAATCATTGAATAAATGATCACAGTGCTACAATGTTTGTTATAATACAGACAAATATTGGAGACCTGTGTCCAAAAACTCAGATGCAGGTTACATCCTTAGGATACAAAGCTGCTGACTCAAAGGGTTTCAACAATCTTGTAAGCAATTTTCTCATGACTCACCAAAATATCTTCTAAAAGAGGTAACGATAACATCATAAAATCTAACAAAAAGAATATTGAGTTTATGTTACAAATTGTCATGTCTCTGCAACGTCAGACACTACTCAGATTCTCTGCCTTGTCTCACAGTCCGTTCCTCCTAGGTGGACTCTGATACTGTGACCCTCTGCACAGGGCTTCAGTTGATAGAGCACAACTACATGGCCAAGGCTTAGATCTGACAAGAACACTGCAGTTAAGCTGAAAGAAAGTCGGTGAGCTAAAGCCACTTCAGATAAGAAAATTAAAAATGGAGAGTACTTGTTGAGATAGTGAGTGGCTCAAGGATTCAGGAGGAAAAATACTCACGTGAAAGGATATAAAGCTCTTCAGCTGTGTATATCCTGCTTTCATTATGCATAGTAAAAGACCTCAAACAAAAGTGACCTAGTGAGCTGGGTTACAGATAAGATCCTACCACAAGCAGTGTAGGACTTCAAGTCTTAACAAGTATTTGGGTTTGATGTAAGCTAATTGTAAAATTTTATATCCTGTCATACTGAAGAGGCAAGACTATATGATTTAGACATCCTTTTTGAGCTTAGTTTCATGAATTTAAATTCTCTCTCAAAGAAAGGATAGCTTTGATTTTTAAAGAGAAACACTAGTAGCATTAGAATGCCTCGATGCTAAAAGCAGCATCTTACCCAGCCTGGCAAGGACTTTGTAATAGAGGACAAAGAACAGCTTTGTGAATAGATGCCATTACAATACGGGACTGTGCTTGATGGTGGTATGAAAGAAAATTATACTGCATGCCTTAACTGTCTGAAAAAAAGAGGATTTTTTAATCTAAGTTTAAAATATATCTACATATTATTTTCCAAAAGGATGCCAGAGGATTCAGCCCACAACAATACTGTTATGGGCAATGTTTATGTGGCCCCATATGGTAGGATCAAAGGGGGCAAAATATTTCATTTTTTGGCAAAAAAAACTTGCCTGGTTGATGCATATGATTTTGTCAAGAAGCTTTGAAAGTGCAAATGAGCCAACTACAAGTTCAAAGTCTCAAACCTTTGAATTCAAAAAGTGACTTAGAAGTGAGCTAGAAAAAATTTCATATTAAGGCATTTTCAGAAGTGCAGAGATGGGACAGCAAGGAACTCAGTGATTTTATGAGAAAAATACTGAGATAAAAAGGTAAAATCTTCAAGGGAAGAAAAAAATAAAAACAGAGAATAAGACACCAACTCGGCATTGTGAAGAAATATCAGCCCATACAAAAGGGCCTATACCTCCCACACTTGACAGGCAGCTGTTGGGTTGGCAGACATACCCTTCATAGGATGTGGTGAATATATTAATACTCAGCTTCCTAGCTAATTAATCTTAGCTATCTATATATCTATCTTGTTGAACCATCAACAAGAAATTGCTGCAGATCCTCTCTGTGACTGGTAAAAGATCCCAAAGTGATTCAAATTGAGTGGAAAGAGAACTGTCAGCAGAGTAGGCTGGTGTCCCAACCATAACTTATTTTCTCACAAGCTAAACTAACCCTGCATTATTTAAAAGAATATGAGATAACAAAGCCATATTTTCCACATCCTTCTTTTTAGCTGTTGGGAAATAATCTGAGAAGAAGGTGGTAGCACACTGTCACCACATTATCCTTCTACAGCAGTCATGCTTTGGAAATTGATTGATTAGCTCTTATCAGTTCATTCAGAGAGAGCTGAAAAATGTAAGGAGATTACTTTCTAGATAAGATTCTACTTTCTGAAATTTAAACAGAATCATGACTTTTGCCAAAGAATGGTCTGACTTCAGCACTGAAGCTCCATGGAGGAAACAGAGATTAGATGTATTTACTGCTTCCCACCAGCTCTAGGTTTGGGCTCCAATTAAACTCAGAAATTTTTTTCTTTATTTACTTTCTTAAGTTCCATATAAAGTATATTAGTGTACAATATAAAGATATTTATCAGCCTTCATAAGCTGCTTCGAACCATGCACCCTGTAGTTTAGGATTTTGAGTGTGTGAAATTACGGACACGTGCAGTGTGGCTTAATGGGGTCTTGAGGGGAAGCCATATGAGAAGTGACCAAGGTCACTTGGTCTATTCAGCCTGGAGGAGACTAGGGGGAGACCTCATTGCAGTCTACAACTTCCTCGTGAGGGGAAGAGGAGGGGCAGGCACTGATCTCTTCTCTATGGTGACCCATGACAGGACAGGACAGAAGGGAACGGCCTGAAGTAGTGTCAGGGTAGGTGTAAGTTAGATATTAGGAAAAAGTTCTTCCCACAGAGGGTGGCTGGGCACTGGAATAGCCTCCCCAGGGAAGTGGTCACAGCACCAAGCCTGACAGAGTTCAAGAAGCATTTGGACAGCGCTCTCAGGCACATGGTGTGACTCTAGGGGATGGTGCTGTACAGGGCCAGAAGACGGGCTTCATTATCCTTCTGGGTCCCTTCCAACTCAGCATACTCCGTGATTCTGTGATACTTTTGGAGGTAGAACAACTGATATGTTTTGGAAATTTCAAGGACAAGCTATCAACTCTAAGACAAATATACACAGTATGCATTAAAAGACACATAGATAAAAATGTTTTGAGTTGTATTAAAAGACTTCTTGCTTCAAATTACAAACCATGAAGGCAAAATTAACAAATAAACAAACACCAAACCCAGCAAACAAAAACAATTCAACCCTTTTTTTTTCATAGAAATCTTAAATATTTATTACAAATCAGTAGGATTGAATCACTTGGGGAATCAATAATTAATTAGTAGAAATGTTTCAGATATCTTATAAATATCAAAGGCTTTTAATAATTACTTTACAAATTCAGATCAGCAGAAATCATGAAGGCTTTAAACATTGTGGGAGGTGAAAACAAGCTAAGAAGTTGAGAACTATAAAAATTATCAAAAATGAATCAAATACTTTTTGATCTTATACTGTAGCCTTGTTACAATGGAGATTAATACTATAAGCATGATCCAGCATGGATCTTTTGATGCTCACTGGAATTAACAACAAAGCTTTTCACAGCTTTAATGATCCAGAAACAGACCCATAGAAATGTCACAGTATCGATCATATACATTTCGAGTATCAATAATAGCACTTCAAAGCAAGAAAGCCAGCAGTTGCCATTAGAAAGTAAACTTGCTTTTGAATCCTATGACATAACACATTAATGATTTCCAAAGTACCATTTTATGTGAGCAAATGAAAAAAACTGTAGAGAACTAAGTTCAACTCTAAAAAACAAAACCCTCCCCTCCCCATTTCAGGAGATTGAAAAAAACCACAACAATAAACCTCACCATGTATTCTTAAAGAAAAGAATTGTTTGAAAAACACAAAAAATTGTTTCAATTTAAGTGTCAATGTTGGCAATTTCTACCTATGAAAAAAAAAGCATAAGAAAGGCATTTAAATTAGACAATATTACTGATTCCCTAGTTCTGACAGTTGTTCTGCAAAGGTAGTGTACCCATGAAGAGTTTTTTAACTGTATGCAAAAATAGGACTTTTCCTTTTAATTTGTTAGACTGCTGTATAAATGCTGTGAAATTTTCTGTTACAGTTCTTGATACTGATGTTTTCATAAAGAAAAACACAAAAATCCCCAAACACTGGAGTAGAAAATCTTGTCCAAAATTTAATGGTTTTATTAAAAACTGGAATTAGATGATCTTTAAGGTCCCCAACCCAAACCATTCCATGATTCTATCAAAAATAAGCATGTATAGTCCCATTACTCTCTCATTGGTGGAAAACAGAGAACAAATTGGAAATAACTAAACAGTTCATTGTCAAGTATGTGATTTCTTGTATAATGTAGATACGAAAAAATTCCTGTGAAGCTGTAACAGCAGGAATTTATAACAGATTTATTTGCACCAAAACCAGATGAAAAACAGATCCCAAAGAACCAAAGGCATTATCATCAACTATCCCACAGAAGACATCAAAATCCTATGTTCCATCTTAAGTTAAACAAAACACAAGGATATAACTTTCCTGGTGTTTTGTGATACTTGCATTTTTTTCAGACATCCAACAGCATAAGCTATGAGACTTCTGAAAAGACAGGTATTCCTCAGATAAATCATACATGGTAGTAAGTTCAGTATTAAGTTCACCTTTGATCTGTGCACACTTAGCAAACCTGACACATCAGACATACTCAGCATGCAACAAAGAATCTCTCAGAAACTGTGGAGTATCTATCCCAGCCTATAAACACCTCCAATCAGTACCACAGGCAGTACTCAAAAGGCTTAAAATAGCTGGGGGAACAGAAGGGGGCTGGTAAGAAGTGCATGATCCTGCAGTGAGGTGCAGAGATACAGAAGTCTGGGCATTTATTTTAACCTCGACAATTCAGTCTATTTGTCATTTTATTCAGTTGCCAAACAACCTCTTTACTATCAAAACATATCTTGTTACAAAGGCATGAAATTATATATTACTTCTCTGATTGCAAGAGGAGAAGGCAAAAGTATTTTTCTCTCCTACATACTGTTAGACCTCAGTAATTTCAATTTGCACCTAATATTTGACATTTATCTACATTTCTTCATGTAAAAATTGTAAGGTGTTGATAAATGGACACATAATTTAGACTGCATGCTGTAGTCTGCCATGTTTATTTAAGAAGTGAATGAAATTAACCATAGTATCTGGCATAGATTCATACTGGATATTTATTAGGAAGAAGAAGAAAAAATAGAGCTAGACTAAAGCAACTGGATAGAAAGAAAAATCAATCCTGGTCATATCAGCAGTAGTACAGGATGGCTCTAACTTTGATTATTCAGGAAAGCCACAGTCTTTGGCCCACCCTAGTTCGTCATTGACACTGATGAAGGAGAAACGAGCAAAGAAAGACGTTCACTGCATCAATGCATTTAAGAGGCAGCATTTGACGGTGGAGTGATGTAGTCCTGCACTTTGCAGTTCTTTCGTGTGTGCAATGTTTTAGGTTCTAAGAATAGTTTCCCATGCTCTGTTCTGTAAACATAGCACTTGTTATTGTAACCGGCCTGATGTTTTAACTTCTTGTAGTCTGTATGATAAACAATTCTACTAACCAGTGAACAGTAGGAGGTGGTATTTTCTCCCTCCAATCCTGGTGGTTTTCTAAAAACATATAAATAAAGACCAGGGGCAGAGGTCAGCCCCTTTTTTTGGCCCTTCCTTTGCTCCATTGCTCCTTAGCCTCTACCCTGGCTGGTGAACCCTGAAACTGCGACTCGCTTGCTTATTTGCGTCCAAAAACAACAGAGTACCTGCTGGAGGCCCCCCTCAGCTACTATTTCTTGCTGAGAAAAGGTCACTCTTGCAGAGTCACTTCCTGGTTCACAGGAATATGTGAGTTGTTCCTACCTGGCGTAATGTGAACTGAAGCGTTTGCCTCAGCTGTCTACTTCACCAAAGAGGCTGTATTGTGTTGATTACCTCTTCACTACATGATTTTGGTTTTCTTTACTCTGACAGATTTACACTTCTATTTTCTCTCTATCTGTATTTTACAACAGGTCAAACACAAGCATCCTACTTTTTTTTTTCACCATAATTCATCAGTGCTAACACTTTTATTTCCAGCACATTCCTTTGCCCACTGTGGATACCATGCAACGAAAATTACAGTCTTAATCTTTTTGAACTCTGAAGTTGAGATTATATAACAGCATTCTGCTCATGAGTGATTCATTTGTAGAGCAAAGGCTGGCTGGACAGAAAGTAATATAATTGCAATGATTGCCTGGGAGACCTCAAGAGGCAGAACCTTGCAAGACCTGAGATTTTAAATTCATAAAAGATATAGGTGAGTCTCGCAGGAGAAGATCAGGCAAGGCCAGAGAGAATTGGCCACAAAAGGAGTGCCCTGATTGTTGTTGAACTATTTTCTTTTCTCAAAATGAAGATTATTTCTCATTTATTAAGTTCTGATGTGATGGTGATGCCTAAAATAGGAGTATCTGAAACAGATACTAAGCAAAGTAAGTGAATAAAGGTAGGAATTTATTGACGGCCTTCAAAAAGTACACCTTGGGCAGTGCAGAGCCTGGCTAAGGCCAAAGCTTCAGCTAGGCTGGACCCAAGATGGACCCAAAACGGGTGACTGGTCACGAGTTCTCCATACTTTTATAAGTCCGGTCTATTAGCATACTGGGGTTAGTTGTCCAATTACAGTTCCAGGTAATGAAGGAATATTCCCCCATTCACCCCCTCCCAATTCACTTTGTTTATACTTAGGCCTAGGATGGTGACCTTGGTTCCCAGGCCTAGAAGGGATTGTTTTGTCTAACCAGAATGTGAAGAGAGCTTGCTTAGCACATAATATGGAGTTCAGAATTACATTAGTACAGTGCAGGATTAGAAAAATCTAAAAGCTAATACTTAAGGCATCATGGTGACAGCAGACATTTGTGAAAAGTTGGTTACAATAGCGTTTTTTCTCTACTTCAGTACAGAGTATCAAAGGCAGAGGATAGTGAGCAAGAGTAAAACTTTGACTACTAGTTAGCATCTCAAATTAAGTGATTGTAATAGCAGGATTTGTTTGCATTCAATGACCACAAAATATAAATAAATAGTTATATTCTGTTTTATTTTATAGCTACTCTCTATGATTTGTTCTAGATTTTAATCTTCTTTCAGAAAGAAACCAGCTCCCAAAAGAAATGGACATGTATTTTTGGATTTTTGCTGCCATCTTGTGCAAAATAAAGTACCAACAAACTTGTAGAACAAAGTTTGACTGCCAAGAAACTTGTAGAACAAAGGAAAAACAAGAGTATGACAAAATATCAAAGTTCCTATAAATGCTTGAAAAAGTAGGCAACCAACTATGAGGGAAAAATGACCCAAACTCCTTTGTCTAATTCTGTCTCCTGTTCCCAAGTCACAATAAGTACTTATTATTTTCAAAGAACCCACAGAGGTCCTCAGTCTCAGAATGTATTTCCAGGAAAAGCTCTTTAAAATCTCAAGTTGATCAGAAAGCTAAATACAAAAGATGATCCACAGTGCAAAAAAGAGAAAATATCTCCAGCTTCTGTAATAGGTACAGAAGCTCTGCTGCTTTCTTCACATTTCATGCCTGACCAGATTCCCATTCAGCTGTTCCTGAGGACTTTCCCAATGTATTTTCACTGCATCTACATGACATCTCAGATGTCTATTCATGCTTGGGGTCTGTATATTGCAGAAATTGCCACAGAGTTAGGTAGTACATAACTCAATACAATTTGAGTTATCCTGTGGATTTTCTTGCTCCAAGGTGAGACTTCCTTAGCTATTTTGACTCCAACATTTCTCAAATAACTTCTGTGCTTCATTCTTGGTCTCTACTGGCCCTCACCTCCCATTTTGGTTATCTTGGTTATTGTTCAATTAACAGGACTACCTTGGGTTTTTGTTCCAGAAATGAGGCTGAATTTTCATGACTTCTCTCTCCTCAGAGTTTGTGGGAAGTTACACTGAGACCTCATGACTTTCCCATCAGCCTAAACAGTACTGTAGTGTACCTGCACATCCCCATCCTTGAATTGTGCCTTGGAGAGTGACTGTAGACTGCTGAAGCCTTTTTGCCCTACCTAGAGTTTTCTCTTTATCTAAATTACAGCTCACACTGTAATGAAAATTCTGCTCTTCAGACCTGGACAAAGACAACTGTCCTCCCTGATGCTCCTGCAAGTGGTATAGCTGTTCTACACATCTAAAAGAAATTCCTGGGGACAGGTGTTGGAGGAGAAAAGTGTCACATTACAGGGAAGGTACCATTTACCCTCTCAACCTCACATTACTACAGTTAAATTACATTCAGATCCAGAAAACCCTATGCAAAATAAGGAAGTCTTGTGCATTTCCCCCCAACACAGCAGAGAGGCTGAGCAGGATGCTGCCAGTTCTCATGCTTTATTAACAAGCTTATATTTTAAACTCTGCTAAGGTACACCTCAACAATCCTGACTGCAAGTCCTGGATTAGCCATGGTGCTGTCCATAAAATAATCAGAAGAGTGGAGTTTGCACAGGAGTCATAGAGAAATTAAATTGGTTCCTTCTCATTTTTGAATATTGATCATTCCCTGGGAAAGAAAAATAAAACCAAAAATTTCATATTTCTGGAGGCCTGGCTGATATTTTAGTGTCAGCAGCTCATAAGACTCAGGGAGTTGGGTTTGGGTTTTTTTGTGGGTTGACCATTAATATTAGATTTTTCAGAGGTAACAGTTATACTGTATTTACATCCTCTTGTAAGAGCAATCAGTAGGATGTGTAATGTTCTTTCTTTAAGAGGAAGAGTTTCTTGTGATACTGGCTTTTAATCATACTTCTATGGCATGACTGAGCAGGCTATGATGAGCAGGCTCTCTCCTGGACAGTACTTCTCCAGGAAGTAATTGAAAGTTAAATTGCAAACATAACTTGTGTTACTATTGAATTATAAATGTATGCAAAGAATCATTCCTACTTCAATGCTTTAGTAGCTGACTGTCGCTGTTGAGACGAACACAAACTCACAAGAGTCGGGGAAGAAGGAGAAAAGGAAAAAAGTTTATTTCAAGGCACACACACGTCCTTTTATAGGCTTTAAGAATGTTATGATTCGCATCACCTGTTAATTGGCTATTGAATCAATACAATACACCCATTGGCTACATTAACTACAACATTCTATTATTAGTTACCCATAGCATCAGTATCAAAACAACAAGGCAAAAACACCAGGTGCAAGGTTGCTGTTAAATTCTTTCCCTATGTTTACAGTTCTAGCTCTTGTTTCTCACAGGTAGAAGCGTACTGTACTAAGATCTATTTCGGAGCTAGCAAGGCTGGCAGGCCTGCTATACTTCTCCACAGCTGACAAATTTCTTTTATGAGCAAGCACTGACAAGAAGTATTTAGCAGGGAACCTGACAGAAGACAGGTGGTTCATACGCCAGAAAAAAAGGAATCTGGTTTAATCCTTGTTATTTGTTTTACAAGTACAAAAGTGTTGTTACACTGCAAAAGCCCAAGAGGCTAAACTGATCTCTCAGCAGTTGCCTACTAAAGGTAGAAAATCTTCATCCATGAAATCTAGATAATTTATTTATTTAAATGCTGACCACTCTAATATTAAACTTTCTCCTTTTTTGGTGGCAAAAAAAAAAAAAAAGTAGAAAATCTCCATGTTACCATACATTTTGCTTTTTTTTCCATGTGTGTTATTTGCTCCTTGTATTCACCTGTACCAGACAGCCTGTGTTGGTTGGTCGGTGTGTTCAACTCACAGCATGGTGTGCTCAGCTCACAGGAGAGTTTGGTGACACATAGAACACCAATTGAAAGCACATATTAAAGAATAACAAAATCCTACAACAATTGATGTTCAATTGAACATTTTGACAACAGCCACGAGGTTAGATTTCAGGAGGCCTTCAGGTCCCTTAAAAATAGAATATTTAAGCAAAGGCCACAGACAATTTTATAGGACTGAAATTAGCAACTTAATTTAAGGCAGTTATCTTACCAGTTCTCATCCTAAATCATAGTGCTGATCAGTTACATATCAGATGATTTTTAAGGTAATACTGGGAAATAATTTCTTCTCAAATTATAGTCTACAGTAAAACCTAGGCTTCTGAGGCACAATTCTTTGAAAGAACTAAGGACATGTCACCTTCTCCTTTGTATTTGCTCCTCTGATAAGGTGCAGCTTCAGTGTGTAATTGTGAGAGCAAGAGGAGGGTCACACTGGTGATAAAGAGGACAGGACTCTGTGGGGAAGACATTCCCTCCATGCCTGTGCTGGATGCAGCTAGTGCAGTGTGCTTGCAGAGTCCCAGACCAAATTTCAAGCTGTGCTCCTTCGGGGGAAGCCTGATTACAATACTGCCGTCTGCCTGCCTTGCAGAGCTGAGAAAGAGAAGCTAATGATAGACATTGGGAAGAATAATATGACCTACCGATGCATCTTACAGGACTCTAAATTGTCTGGAATTGCAGAAGGGAAAAAAGGACTTGGATACTTCTGTGAACAACTCAATAATAGTCTCTGCTCAATACCTGGCATTGATCAAAAGAACAAACGTTAGGATGCAGAGTGATGTTAAAAACGGTATTGAAGTGAACACTATCATATAAATCAATAAGGGAGCTTCCTCTGAACCAGTGTTCTTTCCTGACCACTTCATCAAAAAGGGATGTAGCAAAAGGTTTACAAACAGAAAACAAAAATGAAGAGATGGTTGGGTAAACATCAATGATGTGGAGAACTAAATGACTGGGACAGTTCAGCTTTGAGAGGTACTATTTAGGGTGCCATGAATAATACATTCACTAAATTGAACTTAGGGAGAGTTGGGAATTTTCTAAAAGCCTGGTTCCAGTAGAAAATACGAATTTGTCAAAACAGAAATATTCTGTCAGAATGTATCACTTCAAAAAAATATCTCAAAGGAATAACGGTCAAGATTACCCCTTGTCAAGGACTTTCCTCCCTTTAGAAAAATGCTTTATTTCCTCCAAATGGGCTACCTGGGATCCCAACTTTCTGTGGCAGATGTGTGTCATGGACCTTGTAGATCAACTAGGTGGGATAACCTGTCACAAGAAGAATTCAGGTTTGACAAGCAGGACTTCCCCCTCATGAAGCCATGCTGGCTGTGACTGATGACTGCGTTGCCCTCCAGATGTTTTTCAATACTTACCAGAATAATCTTTTCCATGTTTTTACCAGGCACTGAAGTGAGACTGACAGGCCTGTAGTTTCTAAGGTCCTCCTTCTTGCCCTTTTTAAAAATCAGGACAATGTCTGCCAGCTTCCAGTCAGCTGGGACCTCTTCAGTTCCCAAGACCACTCAAAAATCATTGAGAGGTTCTCCAATGACATCAGCAAGCTCTTTGACAATTCTTGGACGAATCCCATTAAACCCCATGAATTTGTAGGGATCGAGCTGAAAGAGCAGATTCCAGACAAGTTCATGGCCAGCTGGGAGCTGATCATTCTTGCAGTCGTGGTTCTCCAGCTCAGGGCACTGAGAATCCTTGATCAATCACCCAGGTTGAAAACAGAGGCAAAGATTGTGTTAAATAACTCTGCCTTGTTTCTGTCCCTATTTGTGAGAAAACAATCCTCATCCTGTAACAGGTTGATGTTATTTTTACACTGCCTTTTGCCACTAATATATTTGAAAAAAACTCTTTTTATTGCCCCCCACAGCTCTGGCCAACTTCACCTCCAATTGAGCCTTGACCATATGATTTTTTTCCCTACAGTGGCAAGAAGCATGTCTGTATTCTTCCCACGTCACCTGACCTTGCTTCCATTGGGCATACACCTTCTTTAATTTCCTAATGAAGTCTCTGTTCAGCCAAGTCAACTTCCTGCCTCATCTGTTTGACTTGGAACACTTGGGAATTGCCTGCTCCTGTGTTCTTAGGTGATGTTTAAAAAGTGACCAGCACTGATGAATCCCAGCACCTGCAAAAACATTTTCCCAGGAGAACTTACTCACTCATTCCCTGAGCAGGCTGAAGTCAGTTCTCCTCATGTCCATGTCCAGAGTGGAAGCTTTGCTGGCACTTTTCCTCCTGTCAACAAAGATTGAGGATTGAGGCACTTTTCCTCCTGTCAACAAACTCGATCGTTTTGTGGTCACTGTGGCCAAGATGGCCCCCAATCTCCACTTTGCTCACGAGATCCACTCTGTAGACAGGCAGTAGTTCAAGAAAGGCATCTTTCTGAGCCAGCTCCCTTAGGACCTGTTCCATAAAGTTGTCATCTAGGGTTTTTAGGAATCTCCTGGCCTGGGTTGTGCCAGCTGTGGGATGTTCCCAGCTGATTTGTGACAAGTTAAAGTCCCACATAAAGACAAGGGCAGTTGCATTGGAAGTGTCCCTTAGATCCTCAAAGAATAACTTGTGTGTGTCATTGTCCTGACTAGGAGGTCTATAGCAGATTCCCACAGTGACATTTGCATTATTTGTTTGTCCCTTGATTCTTACCCAGAGGCTCTCAACTGTGCCATAGCCAACTGTGAGCTCCATAGGTTCTATCCCTTCTGTTACATACAATGCCATCCCCCAGCCTATTCTGCCCTGCCTATCCCTCCTGAAGAGCTTGCAGCTGTCCAACAGGGTGCTCCAGTCACAGGACTCATCCCACCAGGTTTCACTTATGTCAATCAAATCTCTGGGACTGGGCCAAAGCTTTGAGGTCATCCTGTTTTTGCCCTCATGCCACCTGTATCAGTGTAGAAACATTTCTGTTGTGATACAGTGTAGTCAACACCTCTGAAATCAGATTGAGGGATCCCATTAGAACTGTTTTCAAGTTCCTTAAGTTTTGACACACCATCCCATTGCTCATCACTGGGAAGCCTGGTTTTCTCTTTCTCGCTTCCAAGAGAGTTTAAAGCTCTATTAACCAACTCCACTAGCTTCTGTGTACACTTAAAAAATATATACATACAAATATATATATCTATAAAATCAGGAAGCAGTCTTTTCAGGACATTAGTTCTCTGCTACCACTTGCCTGGAGTTTACAGAGGAAAGAGGAGGTTTTCTCAAGACGACTTCTGTTGGGAGGCACATCTCAAATTTTCAGAGAAGAATGATATGATCTGGTAAGTGAAAACCTATTTCCATTATGTAATCTAATAAAAAGCAGTTGCTAGTCTATTAGAATAAATCTTATGCACTGCTATTCCTTGGCTTATAAATGAAGGTAGTATGAACCATCCTAGGGATTTTAAAATAATGGCTTTAAAACAGCTTTTCCCTGCAAAGCAAATGTTGGATCAGTCATGCTAGAATAGGGGGAGGAGAGTCTGCTGTGAAACCCTGAGGTGTGTAATTTTAAAATAGTGCAGTGCCCTCTAGGGCAAATAAAACAATAGTAAATCAAAAGAGTTCATCTATTGTGGCTATTTATTCTACAGCAACTTCAGTTCAAGCCATGCTGGTAGTGTTTCTGTGCCTTAAATCAAACAGCAGGTATCTGTGGCCTGAAGTTAAGAAATGCTAAACATCTGCCGGTTTCCAGACTTGAAACACTGCAGCTGCCTTACCTGAAAGATATTTTACTGTTAGTGCACCAGGAATCTCAGTTCTACTGTCATGTGGCATTTTCACTATGAAATACATCATTGTAACACCACAAAATGTTAAACAGTTCCCTCTCCCAAGGATCCAGTTTTAAGTAATTTGCAAAATATTTAGATTATCATATTTTTCAATTCCTTATATTGGACACAAAAATACAGCCGCACATGATTCAGTTTTAGTTTTTAACAGACTCAAGATTTCTCGTGACAGCTGGCAGTATCAGTGTGTAATTCAGCAGTCCATTCATCCAAACTGTATTGGCACTATTGTTGCTGACATGCGCTTTGGCCTATGAGGAAGACCTGCAGATGTAAATATAATGCAATAAAACTAATAACCTCTCAAAACAAACATTTAATTTCTGAATGTTAATGGTCTGGTACTTATGAGCACAAACTATTTAAGACTTCTGTCTTCCCTTCATCATCAGGTACCAAACAGAACAAAGGTTTTGATTGGCACTGGCCAACTGAAAGAGCTGGTGCAAATCATGTTTATATAATTTCCAACTGATTCTGGCATTTCCATAATTTATTGTTTCTCCTACAATTCTCTACTGTATTTGCCCAGTTCGCAAATATTGCTTCCAAAGTTAGTCTTGCAGTATTTCACATCCTCACCCATCTCCAAGAGCAATATCAATTTGGCAGGCTGCAACACACATTGCAGTGAAAAGCTTGGAAGCCACTCTGTTGTGATCAATCAAGATACACTTGAATTTAAGAATATCACTAATTGTGTTGAGGTCAATAGGATTACCATGAGTCATGTTAGAGTATGTTGTGCTTGAGGCATACTCAGTGAGGCACTATAATCTTTAAAAGCTGCCCTGAAGATCGTCCTGGGAGGCAGAATGAGTTATGAAGACATAAGAAGCACGTTCTATCCTTAGAGTGGAAATTCATTAATTAACCTTGAACTCGATGATCTTGGTGATCTTTTTCAACCTTTATGATTCTGTGATCATGGATGAACAGCAACAACGAGGATACCAGTCTTTGAAGACATTACTTTTTCTCAGGGGAAGAAAAACGTGTCATAAAAAAAGCAAAAGTGTCTTTTGTGTATGTTCTCAAACCAACTAAGGAGTCTTGGATGTTCTCCTTACATTCTCATATGGCCCTGACAATATTTAGTTTTGCCTAACAGCCTTTTCCTTAGGAAGTAAAAGAAGGAAAGAGGGAGCAAGATTTTAAGCATAATAGTTGTATTCTCAGGTGTCTCAAATATTACATGTCACAGTAGCATGTTTCTATCATTATTGCCACCTGTAAAAAAACCCCAGAATACAAAAAGCAAAGTAATTTAAAAATATCTAAAATATTTTCCAGACTGGAAAGATTAAAGGAGACTCTCAGTCTGGGAACATCCCTTTTCAAAGACTGTTTCCCTGAGAAGAAGCTGTGGTGAGAACTGTCCACAACAGGAGGTAAAAGAAAACGCCTTTTGGAAAGCGTGTAGAATGAGGGAAGTAGGGTTATATCACCACTCTCTTTTATGAGGAAAAAAAAAAATGCTACTTAGCGATTTTGAATACAGGTTGTTGTACTTCTCGCCCAAGGTGGCCATAACAAGACTATTGTGCCCTTTTCTCTTAATGTAAAGCCTTTGCAGAACACCACAGACAGGCGTTAGCTCTGGAGAGCTGCAATCAAACGCACCCGAAGGAAGGGTCCTGCTGGGCGTTGTTCAAACCCATTCCTGGGACTGCACCGCCCCCTGGTGGCGTCAGAGACAGTTAAAGAATTGACAGACTCAATTTTTATTTTTTTAAATAACTTTATATATTTACATAATGTATTGCTGTACAAGGGAGCTTTTATCAGAAAATGTCTCTATTAGGGGAAAACTGCCAAAATGCTTTTTTTTAACCAATGTCTACAATTCCCAGGGACATTTTGTTCCATTTTTATTATATAACAACTACTATTTTTCTTGTTCAGGTGTTGAGATGGACTTTCCTACCTTAATTAATAAACAGGTTATTTAAAATATTAGTGCTGATGAGATGCTGGGAATTAATGGTTTTAATTTAGCCACACAGGTTTTTTCAGGAATGCAGGATCTCAGACTGGAAGCTTTGCAAACTTTTGATAAAATAGAGGACGTAGAACTCTTATTCTGTTTACTAAATAATATGATTCACCTAGATTAGATGTCTGATGTGCTTTGAGAAGTACAATCTGGAAAAACATCAGCATATTTTAACATGTATAGGGTGAAAGCAACAAATCACTTATTTCCCCTGGGCCTTCCAATTCAGCAGCAGATTATGGCCATGCATACTTAATACCAGGACAAGTTCAACTCTGCTTCAGTAGCCCTCTGCCTCTGATCTTTGGCTCATTATCTCAGGACTTATTTTCAAGTACTACAAGTTTAAATTATTGTGGGGAGTCTGTCATGCAGTGATTATGTGAAAGTACAGAAAAGCAATCTTTAGGGCCTCGCTGCATGAAATGCAGAATATTCTCAGTTTTCTTTGGCTCCTCTCTGGGGATTGAATGACAGAGACAACCAGACAAGATTAAAAAGTATAACAGGGAAAGAATGTGTGATCTGGAAAACACACAGGTATTTTTATTATTTTAGAGATCTTAGTGTCTTTGAAGCTGTGAAAGGGAAATCTTAATTAAGGATTTCATCACACAAAGCACTTGATCCTTTCTGGTCCTCTGATTTCTGTCAAGAGCAGTTAACACCTCACAGGAACTGTAAATATCTTATGGAGCCATATATTTAATGTGCAGTGCTGAGGTATTTCTTAGTATCTATGAATTCCTGGATTGAGCAAGTGATGACTAAGAGAGCTCTACAGGAAGCTCCAGTGGAAAGAGCTAATGTTTGAAGCTGTGATTCCACAACAATCGAGGGTCAACCAAGTATTACCCTCATGGCCACGTCCTTCTTGTCCTGCATTTCTTTGTCTTTCCCTTGAGCTGGGCCTGACATTTAGTGCAATCATCTGCTGGGATATTTGCATCTTAAGATGCTAGAAAATTACTTTCTTTTGGCTTTGATTTGTGGGGTTGCTTTTTCAGGGTGGGGAGGTGAGTTAAATTGTATCAGGAGGTGCCTTGTTCTTTATGATCCCAGTCAGAAAGGTGCTCAGATTCTATAAAGGACCTCTAAGATCCTGGTTCTTTGAGACCACACTAAAAAGAAAAGGGAAATAGCATTAAGTAATCATATGACCCTTCAGATGCTGGGAAGCCCAAGCTGTGCAGCATCAAATGGGCCTCTGACCACAGCCCAGCACACCCTGCAGATCCCATCCCTGGAAAAGTTACCCCATTTTGGTCACTGGAACACTTATAGGACTTTCCCAAAGAAGCCAACTATATTCCTCATTTTAATTGTCAAACAGAAAGGAGAACTTGCTGCACTGCTAAATAAAGGTGAGGCCAGGTAGGGAGTGTAATCGTCTGTACCAAGTATGAGCTGCCACTATTCCAAGGAGCTGGCTGATTTTCTCCTGTGGTAGGGGATCTGTGTGGCACAAGCCAGCAGGCAGCACATGCAGCACAACACAGCCTGCACTTATACATCCATATAGTAACAATACTAACCAGGTGCACAAATTAAATATTGAAATCCTTTTTAATGGAATGCTAAAATCAGATCAGTCTAATAACATTTGCCCATGCCCAATTTATGTTCCTATCAAACTTAATGCTCTAAATTGTGGAGTCATTGAACAAATAGTAAATGTAAAATTTGTATTTCTCTTATGTGAAAAAAGTGAATTAAAAGCCTTTATCAAGATATTAAAAAATAACTTGATAAAACAGCTCTCTGAATTGAGATTTTAAATTGCTTCAGGCAGACAACATGTGAAATGTTCCTGCAAGGCATCATGAGCTACAATTTGAAACACCAATGTCTAATTAGAGGTGGGAGAACATTTCCAATGCACCTAGTCTTTGATTTTAAAAAGATTCTTCTTGTTTGTTTTGTACATTTGTACTTAGCTAAACCAGATCGTCTAGGTTTTTCAATTCTTTCCTCAGTTAAGAAAATTGATGCATAACTGCATCACGTCTATAATCAGCACAGCATTTTTTAAGTTAAATGATTACAAATTAAATTTCGAAATAGAATAAAAATTACACCACTATTGAGATATTCTCAACAAAGTAGGACAGAGAAATGTATGACTATATTTCTCATAGAACAATAGAATCATTTCAGCTAGAAATACTCTGGAAGGTATCTGATCCATCCTCGTGTTCTAAGCAGTCATAGAACAAAAGGCTCCAAGGTGGCAAAATGCTTTCATACTCACAGTTACAGGTGCCACCAAGATAATTACTGGATCCTAGTCTTACAGAAAGAAGTTTAAAGGGCTCTCTTCAAAAACTGATTATGTTCTAAGAATGACCAGAGGTCAGGTAAATGCAAAAAAAAAAGAAAAAACAACTGAGACAAAGATATGAAGTCACTTCAGTGCGAGGTTTGTTTCTCCAGAGAGCAATATTGAAGTATCCTTCTTATCAGTCTTTGTACAACTCTTCATAATTTAGTTTAAAATGCACGTAAATACATATCTCAGTTAATTCTGAGAGTTTTCTTGTGAAGTTCATTTAGTTCATAACACAGTTCTGCTGCTCTGCTAAAATAGCAAAATCTCAAGATCAAATTCAGACTGAGTCCCCAAACATCTGGCAAACAGCTAAACCATCTAGGAATCCGGCTTTTCAACCAGAAAACCACATTCTAGAATGCATTACACTATTTCTGTTTACATTAAAAGTCCTCTGAAACTCCTAAGTATAACTAATAGTATTTATTCATATTTAAGGAATTATGCCTTAAAACATCTGTCAAATAAAATAGGGGAAGACTCTGCTTAGGGATTTTTTTTGTCTCTATGGACTATTACTATCAGTCTTGTGGTGTAGAGCCATAGTCTGTAAAAATAACTTCAACTACCAAATTTTCATTATAGATTAAACTTAGTGAATATAGATCTTTATATGTGACCATGCAGAGCATACTTTTAAAAAAATTTAACCAGTTTTGAAACACTCTAGTGTACTTTCTGCACTTTCTTTTCGGAATTTGAAGTTTCTTCATCTTTGGATATTCCAGTTGATAATATCCTTATTTCCTTTTAGATGTTTCTTTTTCTCCTTTTCTATTCACTTCCATGTCTTCTTTACTCTGCTGTCAAAACAGATATACACAAAATTCTGTGCATAATTTATAAGAGTAAAACTACATGCTCTTTAAGGAACATTTCAAGAAGCAAAATTTCAACATGAAACGCGAGATAGAGGTTCTAATCTCTGCTTTCAAGACAGCTGTAAAATGTATGAATGATCTTTAGGGTATCTTGAAAATGTTTTGTAGCCTGAGTCCTTTTATGAATTCAGACCTCAGATGGTTATTGTCCAGCTTTGCTGATGCTTCACGAAGAATCCAGCAGAGAAACAGATAGATCACAGTCATATGGTCTCTGCTGTGTCCAGTCTTTGTACAGTGCTAGAATCCAAAACCTGCTTTTTGTAGCACCTTACTTTAAAGGCAGGTACACATTTTGTTTTCATATAAGTATTAAAGTAAAAAATTTAGAAATCACACGTTAGTTATGCAGGCAAAGGTACATATCTGCAAACAAATAAAACTATTAACTGCTCTAACAGACTACATTGCTTAGAATCTTGGAGGTTTTGAGTGAGGAAGTTTTACAAGCACTTTTACATTTTCTAAGTGGGTAGAGACATGCCACTTCTCCTAGAAAGGCTGCATTGTAACCATTGCTATCAGTTACCTGAGTGGTTGTTTTAAATTTAGAGAATGCTTTTGCTTGTGGATTTCTTTTCCTCCAAGTCAGTGAATTAGTAGATCCTGAAGTATATTTGCCTGTAGGATAAAAAGACATATTGTTTCCTAATTTCAGCAGCAATTTCAGGATACTCTCTTTGTCTGATATGTGAATTAAATATTACATTAGCTGAAGTTTCAATGAATGCATCAGATGAATCAGACCACCTCTGAAACACAAGCTAGTATTAAAGGCAGACTCTCTCAAGTACTTTAAAGATAATTTGTAATATTGCAGCATTTCTAGGAGGCTTATTGGATCTTCCAAATGAGGAGATTCTGCTATGGACATCCTTGGTTTTAATAAAGGGAATATCCCTGTATTGAAGAGCTTCCCAAAGGCATCAATTGCTTCTGTTTTATCCCTGCTTGTGAGAGCACTACATGCAAGGCTATATTATGTTTTTGTGCTAGACAGTTGATTGTACCTCAGAATATGCTGCCTAATCACAAACCACTTTCTAGAAAACTTGATTAAAAATTAATATTATTAATACTTTTCAGTTAGTTCCATCTTAATTCGATAAATTCAAATTATTAATTTCAAAATAATCCTAAAATGTTCAGTTTATACACAATGTGTAAGCATTACCACAGTTTTCTGTTTGTGTCCAAAATTTCCTATTGGTGTCAGGCTGATTCTTTTGTTTGGAGCCTTTCTGACCATAGGACTCAGGTACTGCTGGAAAGAAAGGCAGCAAAAATGTAAATGATTGTTCTTACAACAAAAATGCTGATTACCATTTTTTCTAAAATGCTCTATCTTTTTTTAAGCTGGAAATTTAATGAAATGGATTCTTCACATAAAGAATTTTCTCTCTGTAATCTCTATAACCAGCCTGTTCACATTTAAGGAATGCAAACATTCAAGGAAAAAAGACAGAACTATTTGTCCTCAAGACAAAGCAGCGATACTGGAATTTGTTTCACTTAACTTTTTTCACCTTAAAGTAGGCATTACTCTGTCTGAAGGAGGTTCCTGTTATTAGAAATTATGACAGGGAGGCACCTCAAGATGGAGATTCAACCCAGCTTAAGAGAGATGACTGAAACTGGCAAGATTAAATCACTTTCTTAACTTCTGATTATTTAAATTAGTTACCACTTAATCTGTTGACAAAGTGGCTAATGAAAAAATACAATTATCCAGAAAAACCATGGACACAGAAAGTGGAAATTCAAATAAATGTACTAGATTGGCTGAAGCTATATTAGCAAGATAAAATTAAAGTGAAAGATATAATGAATCCAAAGCAAATTGCCAGAAAGAAAGATGCAAGACTCAGAATCCCACCTGTAGGTTTCTTGTCAAATTAATGACATAGCATGTACCATCAAGAAGACAGTAGAGTAAGATGAAGGAAAGTATCATCCTTTATGAACAGCAGAAATAATAGAATCAGTCCTCTGTCCAACATAATTAATGTGAAAGAAATAATACTTATGTAAAACACAAATATTTACACTGCAATTAAATTGATAACAGAAGTGTGAATAAGACCCAAACCCTTGTTTATTCAAGATGAAAAATAATCCTAAATAATGAAAATAAATACAAATCCCTAGCAACGAAAACTCCAGTGAATCCTGGTTGTGGAAATATATCATGCAAAGCAAGGTTATCCTTTCTTATCCTACTGGGGAAAAAAAGGTTGAACAAGAAACATGTCTTGAGACAAAACTGAAATCCTGCAAAAATACTTCTACTATACATAGTAAGAATAAAATAAGAGGTTAAAGATGGAGTTTTCAAGGTTTATTAAATATTTGAAGAATAAGTCACATAAGACATGCTGTAAAGAGTGGGGATCACTATATTTGTGCACATCAGCACATCACTGGATCCGTGAATTCCTGCTGTAAAGATGGCTCAATTATTGCTCATAAATATTCTGTCTGACAAGTTGTAAAGCTTTATAAATCTTTACATTTCTGTCTATGGATACAGCTGAAACCTACTTGTGAAAATTATGCTTGATCAAATTTCCCCATGCCTGTATTTAGGCATAAATGACCTATTATTCACCTGCAGGGATACAACTGAACGCAGCACAATGCAGACAGGCGTTTTAAGAATTCTGTGTAAGCAGGAACCCACCTGTAGATCCATTGAACTTTGGTTTTGGAGTGACAGTCCGGTACACTACATATGTTGATCGTCGAGGTTCTGGAGAATTTAAATGAGTGTATCTTCCAGTTTCTCTCCCATAAGGACCAGAAGAAGCAATTTCATCATCCTTACTTTGACCCCTTTGTTGGTAACTTGGTTTTACTTTGGGGTCCAAAGTGTGAATTCCTAAAAGTGAAAATACAAGTAAAACGGTTGTGCTATTATTCAAAAACTGAGATATTGCAGGCAACTGGAGGCTGGACAAGAAGATTTAAAAAATGTTCTTTGCAGATAATCCAATTCACATATAGTCTGTCCATATTTGACACTAAGAAGAGAAATTAACTAGATAGGGCTAACTCATCTCACTGTTTAGTACGTGGGAATGAATAAGTCAATGTTTTTTTCAAAATACCTTTGCCAGTTACTGTACTAGCTGAATTTCTTGGCTCCTCAGAAATCCTTTTATTTTCCTTTACTTCTTTGCAGTGTTGGTTTTTTACCAGTTCAGTGTGGTTTGTTTCTGAGGGATTAAAATAGCACACATTTACTTTTTTAGAAAGCACAAAAAATGTTCTTATCCAAAAATGCTGTGGTGTTTTGCAAACATAACCTCCCACTTCATATACAGGTCGCTTTGGGTGGAATATGGTTTCACATGTTAATTATTCTAAAAGTGTCATTCCCCAGAAGGAAAGCAAAAGTGTCTATATTTCCTCTAGCAGAAGAAATCTTGAAAGCCAACTCAATAATTAAATGCAAAAATCAGACCACGCTTTCTCTACACTGCGTAGGTGTGGACCTCTGGAACACCCATGGTTGAGCCCATGGAGACCAGTCCATGCACTCCAAAGGACACCTGGCTGAACAGGGAATGACTTCTGCCTGTAGCATCTCGACACATCCTGGACATGGGCAGTGCATGAACATAACAAAATACTACAAATGATGCGGATAAAATTGCAATAGCACTGATTGCATAGGTAAGCTCACTTCAAAATACTAACAGGACTTCACAAGGAAAGTTGCATTGTAAATTAACCACAGCGCTCTTCTCCTGGCCCCTGCTACTCTTCAGGAAGATGTGGCTTTGTTCTTCCTTTTCTCCCATTAATGTAAATAAGCTCTTTTGGTTCCTCTAATTTCAAGCCAGAAATGAGCAGAAATTCTCTACTTCTGCTTCAGTTTATGGGGCAGTTTAAAGACAAAAATCTGTCCTTTTTTCCCTTTTTACTGTAAATCTGCAAAGAAATAACTGGGTAACAATTTACTCACAATAACATATTCTATATTAACAAATATTTTCTGGAATTCTCTTGTGAAAAGGTTGAAACATATCATTGAGGTACTTTGGTGTAGGTATTTTAATTTGCTGTATATGACTAGTTTTAATAAGCACACTCTATCACAAGTGTTATGCTGTTTCCTTAACTATATTTTTACTGGTTTTATTAAGTTCCATGTTCTGTGAGATACCACCTACAATCAAATCTGTCTTACTTGACGGAAGAGGAAAGTGCACAGCGCTCCATGTGATCTAACATGAGCATCAAAGATTTTACTGAGTCAGGGACTCATACTGCCCACATTGAATCTAATAGAGGATGCAAACTGGCTAAAAGAAGCAGAATTGAAGCATAACGTACAAAAACTGCTGTCATCTTGTAGTGAAAGAAATCACACTGTTAATGGAAATTTCACTTCAGATTTGTTTTACACAAAATATGTACTGTTCACCACACTTGCAGAGGAACAAAAGTAATCTAATATAAAAATTTGGAAATACATAATAATGAAGTACCTTTTACATTGGAATACTTTGATGTAATTTGTTCTTTTTCCTGAGGTAGTGCCTCAAATCTGTTCCCATCAACAAATGAGGTCCTCTGCGTCACGGAACTACCACCTCCTATGGGAAAGGAGTCCCACAAAATTATCTGTACTCGAGAGCACCCTAAGAAAGGTGAACAATGCAAAGAGTCTGCTTTTTATATGGGATGTTTTTAGCTGAAGTGGCTAAAAAAGTACAATGAACTCAATGAAACCAAACAGCTGACTCAATAAGGCCCACAAAAATAAGAGAAAAGGGTCTCTTTAAAAAGCTTTAAATACATCAAACTGTGAACAGAACCTTAATTATCAAACTGTTTCTCAGTGGTAACTGTTTATGCAGACACAAAGAATGTTTAAAAAGAAAGATACTTTCATACATAAAGGTCGCAGGAAAAGATGTAGCATGTAAGATACATTTTTACTGCAATACAGTTCTGGAGCTAGAAGACCCACACCAGTTTGCTCCAAGCTAGAGCAAGCAGCCCTAGTGTGGCACTGCACTATTTTGCATTGACAAACTAAGGGGGAAAAAAGAATACTACAACAATTATTACTATTTTTACCACTAATAAATATTTATGAAAAAAAGGATGGAATACCGCTAAGTATTGAGTAAATTTAAGGAGAATGGGGCATTCTTCAACTTTAATGACATAATTCAATACTGAACTCAATTCGTCAAAACACTGTGTCTTCATTAAGACCAACCAAGTTTATGCAGAGGGATCAGATCCTGTTACACAAGCGGCAGGATTGCAGCTTTGTTATTTCTCTGTAGGACAACTGAAAAATACAAAGCTTATTCATCTTAACTGTGGATAGTCTCACAAAGGTAGCAGTTTTTGAAAGCATTTTAATTTTACAGAGTCACAGAAGAAGGAGTCATTGAGTCCAACTCTTAAGCAAATAGTCCATATGGGGATCAAACCCAGACCCCTGGCATTATTAGCACCAGGCTCTAACCAGCTTGTACGCATCTCTACACTTGCTTTTTCATAACTCCACAGAACTCTTTCCTTCTCAAAATCAATTGTAATCTGCATAAAGGATTTTTTTGAGTACAAATAAGCATAATACATAATCACAAACAGTGAGTTTGATTGTTAAAATTAATGGTTCAGCATGAGAGTGTCTAGAACATAAAGAACAAAGAATAACTCAAATGCAAAATGGTGAAGTTTAACGCATGCATATTCAGTTATTTTATTTACCACATGATGTTCAGCAATGAGAAGCTGATGCTACAGTATATTACCTCCATTGTCAAAGGATTTATGATCTGTTCTTGGAATACTCTCTATTGATACTCTCCTTTCTGAACTCTCTTTTTCTTTTCTTGTATTATTAAATCTTGTAGGAATTGTGTTACCATCACCTGGAAAAGCAACAGAAAGAATGTTTAACTTTGTGTAAGCACAAGTAATGGCACTGATATTCTCTTCCTCCCACCCCTATGAGCCAGTGATTAGTTTATTTCTCTTAACCTCTTGTTTCATAACTTTCTTTCTCTTTTATTAGTTAATTGGATCCTATCTAGTGTAATGATCCTATCTAGTATCATGATGTACAACTTTCATGCTCTCTAAGAAAATATAATACATAGACTAAAGATGACTGTGGCTCCAAAGTAAAGACCCAGCTATAAATTACCTGCTTATTCATGAGCTTCGCACCTTCCATGAATTATATTTATTAATGCTATCTGATTGAACTTATGGCATTTTCAAGATGCATCTCATTATAGTACCTAAAGTCTCAGAGAAAACTGAAAAACTGTTTTGGGGAAACATATCTATCCTTTTCTCTTAATGTATCTAATGATAAATAATGACACTTCTTAAAAGGTATGTTCATATATTTGTTACTGATTCCCTCATCTGTAAACTAAATGTATCTATATATTTGTTAGAAATAGTTTAGCAAAAGTATTTTAATAACAAATGTTTTAAATTTAGAAATTAGAAGAGAATAATGAATGAAGAATCATAATAACCAGGAAAAATGTTTATAAATTTGTATCCCTTCGACCTTAATTATGTTGGTCATAAAGCCCAGAATTAAAAAAAAAAAAGGAACTCTTTTGTTCCTCTCTTTTAGAATACACTTGTAGGGGGTATTTACTTAATCTAAATTTAGTCATAGGAAAGTTTGATGTATCACTACATTTTGGCATCAAGACACCCAAGACAGTGAGCAGAAATCACGGAGCACCTCTGGGAAAGTGGCTCATCTCACCTTTCTTTGGTACTATCTGATGATTCAACAGGAGTTCCATAAGAGTTCATTCTCTCTCCATTTACAACAGAGAGCCTCGATGAGAAATTTAAACTACATTCCTAACCTTAAGATGGTTAAAATTAGACTACATAAATCTTTATCATGAAGAGAAATTATATGAAATACCTATCTGGTGTATGTCAGGAAAGTACACATTGGGTTAATAGCCCATTTCTACTTTTTCCATCCATAATTGAGGCAGGTAGTCACCACAAGTGTGACTATATATACGGCAAAAGAAAAATGAAGTGTTTTTGTAATATTTTATTTTCACTAAATTTAAAAAGTGGGGAGGAGGTGCAAACTGTGTAATAGTTTCTCCCTGTTACAGCAATTTTAAAAGTGGTAAATAAAGACCAAAGAAATTAAAATACTTGCCTTTCTGTAAGTTTTGTTCAGTAGCTTCCAAGGGTAATAGGTCATCCTGCCACAGCGAAGACACAGTTTTTATTGATTGGTGTTTGTAAGGGTTCTGAATCCCATAATACTCTCCTAAACATGCCCCAAGAGGAAAAAAAAAAGCCTTCAAGTTTACCATCTTGGCAGCATTGCTGTCTAGGAAAGAGGGACTAATTTCATATTTACCAGTTTTATAGCATATATCCCTTATTGCTCTTTCCTCTTCAATATCTGTAACAGTCTTAGGCACCCAGTTAGAAACATCTGCAGGAAATATTTGTAAAAGATTACAAGATAACTATACAAAGACCTTTAATAATTCTTAATAATCAAATATGATAATGACTTTCATTTCTGTCATTGGTTATTTTTGTTTCTGACTGCAACCTGTGCTTCTAGACTGAAAAATGATTACTTGATATTGGGTATTTTCAAGTGCAATGGAATTGCAATTAAAATACATATTAAGAAGCAAATGTTTGTTGATTCAAAATGATTCAAAAACATCTCCAATATTCATTTTAAAAATAATCCTTCATTTACACCCACAAGGGAAATCTGATTCAACATGTCACCAGAGTGCTTGTCACAAAAGCTCTGCCCAAAGCTACTATCCTGTAATGTCTGCCGGCAGAGCTGGTGAAGTGAGTGCTCCTTATCTCTCTCAATTAAGGCTATGAAGATTAGCAAAGCCCTGCTTTCTATATTGTTTAAGTTAAAGTAGCATGCTCAGACCAAAACCATGTTAGTAAGCACTAACAGGCTGCTCTACCAGCCAACCTCATGGGCAGGGGAAAAGTTAAAAGTGGCTTGGGGCAACACAGTAATTTGCTGAGTGCACTCTTGAAAGTAGGTCATTCTCTCACTTTTCACTCTCCAGGAATGTGCAATTTGTTCCATCCCTATGAATCTCTTATCTCTACGTGAGACACAGTCAATGGTTTTACTCTATTAACATATATATATATATAAACATACATATATAAAAACATGCAGTTCAACTAGTGGAGAGTTTTGTATCTATTCTCTTTGCTAGATTTAAGAATAACTTTCTCTAAAAATATAAGAGGGCCTACAGACTTTGATAAATCAGCTGAAGAAATTACTTAATCGGCTGAAGAAATTACTTAAGTTGAAGTCACACAACTATCTTCTGTAAAAAACCTGTGACTTCAACTTCAGTGACAAGTGCATAGAGCCCTTGTTCAAAAATTTTTTTCCCAGAAAAGAAGTACCTCCTAAACTTGTAATTTCATCCCAAAATTTTGAAGAGTTTTTGATGGTCATCTGAATTCTGGATTACACCATCTCAACTGTGGATCACAGGAGTTAGAAAATATTGTCTTGCTTACATCTGGTGACCACCAGCTCCAACATTTTAAAGATTAGCTGAAAACTATTTCAAAAACTTGTCAACAACTCTTTTCTAAAAATGTAATGGTTATTATAATAAATCAGTTGTGAAGTACACTGCAAGAGTTGAGAAAACCCTTGTAAAAGAAAGAAAAAAAACTGTTTACAGTTCTCTTCCTCTTCATCATCCTCTTCATCATCCTCTTCATCATCCTCTTCATCACTGAGGTTTATAATCAGTGGAGGGTGAATTGGTATAAAAACATTCTCTTGATTTCTGAGTGAGTCTTGACGATGGGCTGGATGCAGAATCCCTCCTTGGACATCCTGTTTCAATGGGACATCTGCAGGCAAGAACATTAGGTTTACTTTGTTAGGAGGTAACTACAGTATCACATCCAGGTTCACACCAGCACATATACTTTTGAAATCTTTATCAGAATTAGGCATTATCTTGTGTAAGGGTTGGTGAGAGAGCACCTTCCAACTCCAGAACGCATGAAAAACACAGGTACTGGCTCCTCTGAATGGACACAAAACACTGCTGAACAGAGACTTTTGAAAAGAGGAACAATTTTATCACTTCACTATTTAAAAAAGGCTGGTTATTTCTTCCAGCTGGCGGATAGATTAATTTGACTCAGTAACCTTCTTTCTTCCAATCCCTTTTAAGATATTTATAACATAGGAAAAAGTGTGATTAGTCATACCTGGACTGAAGTGAGTTTAGGACCCCACCTGTAAAAATATTTTAAACACGCTGTATCACTCCCCACAGCATCTAATTTTGAAGAATTTAGCAATGCTAAGCACAGGATTGCCCATTTTTAATTTGAAGGGTTTTTTTTATATCAAACTGAATCATAACTCTCTTTACTAGGTACAAAATGTACCTACTTCACAAGATTTTGTGAAGGAATGTGAAGTTCATGAAAATAACTTATACTTAATCAGAAAAAAATCAGAAAATATATTATTTTCCTTAGGAATTTATCTCCACATATAATGTTTCCAACAAAATGGCTTTAGTAGCGGGATGACATATTCTAAGAGCCAGGAAATGCAATGGACTGAAAAGAAAAATGATGAAAAATGGTAAGTCTATCTGTATTGTTCAAGCTGACTGATTTGCAACCATAGTATTAGGTGCATTATAGGAAAAATATTGAAGTTTGATGTATTTTCCAGTCTAAAAGGAAGTGTGGGAGTTTTTGTATTCCAGTTGTTTTTATTCTTGTGCATCTCTTGGTTGCCGATGAGTAGCATGTATATCATATTTAACCCTTTTTCATAACACGATTGCAGATCAGATTTGTTGTATCTCATGTAAGAGATGTGTAAGATACAACACTCTAACTTGATAGAGTCTTCTTCACTGTCCAGAATAAGCTATTTTTAGCTCCATGAAGAATAAGCCAGAACAAAGCTTAACAAGATTTTTAAGTGTTGGAACAAAAATGCAGGTTTAGTATTTGTAGTGCTATTGTGGAGTACACAGACCTTGAATTTGTACATATTGAGGTAAAAAGCAAAAGGGTTTTGTCTGTTTTCCAGCTGTGATTGTTGGACGTTGCTCTTACACAGGATACCCTTGCCCATGGTGTCACTTGGGCATAGTCTCTTGACTTACACCACAGCCAGAAGTGTGCCTGTGCTGCATAAGTGGGAGCTGCGCTAAAAGCCATATGAGCACTCAGAGAAACAGCACTCAAGGTCTTGCCTTGATCCTGTGAGCTTAGTTAGGCTCCACATGCCCAGATATGACAGGCTATGTTTTCCTGGGGCAATTTCATGGTGACTTGCTCTCCTCACTTCTGCTTCTGATATCTGTCTTGGTTCCTTGCCCTGGACCCTTATCCTGTTTTGGGTTCCAGCTGTCTACCAGGATTCCTGGTAGTCAAGAACTCCTCTTAGGGCTGAGGAAAAAAAACCAACCTGTAATGGTGGGGTTTTCCACGAATAAGTGTGCTGCCTTACACACTATTACTGTACTTCAGAAACATGTAACCAGTGTTCAAGACCGAAAATTTTATCCAAAACAATAAACTGGAAATATATCTGCACACACAGCACTGTAATCTAATGTTATCTCCACAAGGGGTGTCTCATCCATACAAGATGTTGTGCTCTATCAACAGATATCGCTACTAGTGTCCCTACCAACCTCCTCCTCCCACCACACATACTACTTTTGATTTCTCTTAAATGACTACCTGCATACTAACCATTTTAACTAGTAGAGAGATTTTATCTATCAAAAATTCAAGTTAAGCAACATTTTTATTCCATGAATCTCAGCAACCTAAATGGGACTTCATCTTTTATATCACTAATAGGTATTGTCAAGTTTCATAACATGACAGCTAACATAATTCATGTGGCAATCTTATTCAAATTCCTTTCTTTCCCTTGAACTTGCTGGGATAGCAGACATACCTGATTGATTCGCCATGGTCCATTTCTTGACCTTATTACATATTACATAAGCACTGGAAGGACATTTTTGTCTATTTCATTACTCTAATGAACAAATTGTTGAGAAAATATTTTTACTCACTGTTACTAGGTGGCAAATAAAGTCCATTTATATTACGGGGTTTTCTGTGAAAGAAGTCACAGCTTATCCTCCTACAGCCTACGGGCTCTGTCTCCCAGAAACAGGAGAACTTGCTGTAGTTTTGCTGCAGGAGAAAACAGTTTTCAGGTGTTGTAAATATAACAATCAAAATGGAATAAATGGATTAGTACATGCTGTGTGAACATAGGATTGAATATATTACAGTTCACACTGCTTTAAACCTGTGACCAAGATTTTGTGGGATGACATTCTTCTATTTTACAGCACTTCAAATTATCTTGAAGTTTATCTTAAGCTCTAGATAGCTCTAAAGTTATCAAGTTAGGTCAACAGCATTTGGTGATGTAAAATTGTTTTTAGATTAGGAGTAAGGCAGTCTACTTAGTTTACTGCAGACTTTTCATGAGATGCTGGGAAGAAAAAAAAATCTCTTAAGTCATTTAACTGACATGTGGCCAAGTTTCCTTTTCTGTACAATGGGAAAATCAGATCAATCTCCAATGAAATGTGCTGTGTAAGTGCAAACCAGTACTGCCTTGCTATTAAAGGACAAGAGTCTATGGGAAAATACGAGGTAAGAAACAAACCCCAGAAAGATTCCCAACAAAAACCTGAAAAAAATTTGCCAATTGATGTTAAGAGACTGCTGTTATTACACTGCTCACACCATCTTTCATCTGTTTTTAAAGACGACAAACAAAAACCTAAGGGGAATAACAGACTGTCTACATGGATTTGTTTAAATATTGTTTTTTTAACTCATACATATACTCGTACTGCTGCTCTCCCTCTATTGATCAATGTCATACCAGCTAAACAGTCTGCATAATACTGCAGAATAATACTGCATAATACTTTCACAACGAGAGTCACTTCTGTTAGTCACACATAAAATTGTTTTGCATCTCCATCCTATTAGAGTTTACGGTTTTTAGCATAATCTCTGATGATGCAATTCACTTATCCTTATAACCTGAGGTATCTTACTCAAGCATATGATAAACTTGTAATTCCAAAGAGGCAAGTGCTCACGAGCTTTACCCTTAATATGTAAACTCAGGTTTATATCCTGGATGTGAATGGCATCCCAGCTGAGAGCTGTAAATGCCAGGCTGGGGGTTATTTCTGAATGAGTTTCTGCATAATTTTTTTAATAAGAACAAAGCCATACTTGAAAATATTGGAATATTTGGAGGCAGGTTTCTCCCTGTTCCAGACATCAACAGCTATGTCTAGGAGCAGCATCTCCAAAAACTTTTGTAGTCACTACAGCTGGGCCACCCCCTGAGACACAAAGCTCATCTCCCAGGTATTAACACCTAACTCCCTGACTCTTAAAAATTGATACAATAACCAAGAGCCCTAAACCCATCCCTGGATTTTTACGAGGCAGAACGTAAGTACTTCTTTGAATTAAAGCTAACAGCAGTCAGGCAAATCATAATCTTATCCTGAAAGCAGTTTGCTTCCAAATACTGGACCTTCAGGTGAAACAAAACTCAAATGCACAGTGTAGCTAAAACAAAAGATAGTCGAATGAAGCATGTGGTACCTTCTCCATGTGGTTGAGCTGTTGAACTGAACTGAGAGCAGTTGTTAGCCAGGATGGAATCTTACATTTTAACAGTTGCCAACTGCTCCTCCAGCTTGGGACATCAGCATGATGCTGCTACATGACCTGTCCAGGCTGAACATCTTCCTTTTTCTCTATGGCTTCCGAGTAAAATATAGAATATCAGACTGTTTCAAAGAGTTGCCCAGTCTGGTGCTTTTTTAATGTGAAATGGAACAAACCCATTTAGTGAAGCTTAAATACCCAACTTCTTGCTGATGGAACTGCGGTCTTAAAAACAAATCTTTGATACCACAAAGACGCCACAGCCTGCTGGGCGTGGGAATTACAGTCAGTGGGAGGAATGAGAATATGCATGAAAGAATCCTTGGATACCAACGTCAGGGGAGGAGGGGGAGAAGGCGCTCCAGACGCCGTGACAGAGAGTATCTCCTGCAGCCCGTAGTGAAGGCCATGGTGAACCAGCTGAAGAAGCTGCAGCCCATGAAGATCCACGGCACAGCAAAGATGCACCTGCAGCCTGTGGAGGGCCCAGCACCGCAGCAGGTGGATGCACCCAAAGGAGGCTGTGACCCCATGAGAAGCCCGCGATGGAGCAGGCTCTTGGCCCGACCTATGGACCCAGGGAAAGAGAAATCCACTGTTGCGGCAGCCGCCGCTGGGGAAAGCGCAGCTGCCTTCGGATCCCCGCCGGGCCGCGCCAGGCCAGGCTGAGCG
>VZRJ01002080.1:1020947-1077763 GCA_013397565.1 Ptilonorhynchus violaceus | reverse complement strand
GGGCCGGGCCCTGGCCCTGGCCCTGGCCCGTGCCCGAGCCCAGGGGAAATCGCTGGGCCGCGGTTGCAGCAGCACGGACCGTGTCAGAGCCCCCGGCCGCAGCCCAGGGGCGAGAAGTTAGGCTGTAGATTTAAGGGAAACTCACGGGAGAGGTTTGCATGGATTCTCCCCTCGAAATTTAGGGAAGATGGGCCGTTTGAGTGCCGTGTCAGCTCCGCCCCACGCCTTTCCTGGCAAGTGCGCACAGGTGTTCACCCTGGTGCTGTGTTTGCTTTTTCTAAGTGAAGGCCATTCCGGCATGACTGCACGGGGAGCCTGTGTAAAACCATCCTGCCATTCCCACTTGTGAGCCTTGTAGGAAAAACAAATGAGCTTGTCTCTCTTTTTTTGTTGTTGTTTTTTTTTCCCTCGTTGATATTTTCTTTTTGGAATATCAGGCTTATGACCGAAGAATTCATTTGAGCCTGTGAGATGTGGACAAATTGGGGCAGCACTCACCTGTCTAGCTGCAGACTTCCAGCTTGTGTTCCCTGATTTTAGTAGTAGCTGCTTAGTGAACTTGAATACCAACTCTGTGTGAGTTTCTCCCATTGGTGATTGGCTTTTGGATGAAAGAGCTGAAATTGTTGCCAAAACGACAGTAACATAATTGTTCAGCTAAGGTTGAACCATCTCAATAATGGTCATGTAAGGGTACACCCCTACCCTGCTTTTCCTTCATATGGCAAAAACTAACAGGGTATTAGATCTGAAACTGGCACTTGCTATTTTTTGGGGGGTTTTTTTGTTTGTTGGGGGTTTTTATTTGTTTTTGTGGGGTTTTTTTTGTTTTTAGTTTGGTTTTTGTTTTGTTTTTTAAAGTTCAGGCAAGGATAAAACATGGTTATGACTGGTAGGGAAGAAAAGGGGTGACAGTGGTGGTAAAACCAATGGGAATGTTTTTTCACTACCCTGAAAGTTTTCTTTTTTATGTAACCTTAATATATGCCTTTTGCTATGGTTACAGATTTTATAACTATAATATCTGACAGTCATGTAATGTAACAAAAGCATGTAGAAGGTTCTCATTTTATGGATTCCACATTCTGTTTCAAGACTTCTGCAAGACGAGGACTTGCTTTGTATTTTGCTAGCAGAAAGAGACAGTGTCCAGCTTAAAAGACAAAGTTGACTGGGGACAGAAGAGGGAGGTATGATGATTATAGAGAGAAAGATTTGAATCCAAACACAACTGATTGCATGTTTGCAGTGAAACTGTTCGAGAAGCTGTATAGAAGTCCTCCTAGAAATTTGTACTAGTTGGCTATTTTTTTCAGATCCACAGATCATGTATTTCTTTGCTCTTCTGAAGCACAAGTGTTTAGTTGACAGCACTAAGTATTTTGCCACCTTGCAAAAAGCACACCTGGTCTGTGTATTGCACTAACATGGTGCTGTTGACTTTCAGCTCCAAACTAAAAGCTTGGGAGAGCTACTCATGAGGAATTTCTATTGCCACCCTAATGCAGGAAGGCATATCTCAAAATACTGCAGTGTTGGGCTGGAACCCTTCTAGTTTATATGCCCTGCTTAAAGTGGAAAGCAAAATCATCTCTGAATAATAATCAAGAATGGGAAGGAGGGAGAGAATTTACAAACAGATTGGCCTGGTGTTTCTGTCTTAAGAGTACTTTCCAAACTGTCAAATTTTGAGGAAACAAGGGTATATTTCGATAGTATTAGAAATCAGCTATATAATGTGTAATACTTAAGAGTTGCATTTATAGAGGCCAACTGTAAGGAGCAAGAATCTGTGTGAGAGCAAGGCAGCAACATAGCCACTTGTCTTCTTTTCAGCCATTTAAAGTTTTGGCAACAGAAACTATAACGGGAAAGGCTTTGGAGGCGGATGTACACAATGGAATTCCCACTGAAAAGGTGGATGGAACCTGCTGTTATGTAACTATGTATAAAGGTAAGAAGGAAGATCCATGTGCAGATTTCTCATGCTGACTAGAAGTTTTGTATTACTTATTTTTCACTTTTATTGTATGATTAATTTACAGCTGTTGTGAATTCAAGTGTCATTAAACATCTTGATCACAAAGTAATAGCTACTGTAGATTTAGGAGATGTTTCTAAAGTTGTTCTAGATTTTACTTTCTAAAATACATGAAGTATGGTTTAAGTGAATATGAACACCCAGGAACTATTCAAATTTTTAAATTTCCTATTAGTAAGTCTTCCTTGCAAGCTGGGTCATGTATAATTTCCTTGGGGAAGAATAATAGAAGTACAGAGGTTGGAGAAAATGAGAAGACTATGGTTCATTGACTCACTGGGGTTCTTGCCTTCACCTGAAATTGCAAGAAAACTTTGTAGGCAAGACTGTATATAAAATCTGAAATGGATTTGGAAATTCATATACTGTAATTTATGAATAGTGGCTTTGCATGTAAAATGTCTCTACTGGCAAATGAGATTTTATATCCTACCTGTTACGTAGTTGATTTCAGTACTCTGCAGGGTATGGTTACGTCAGTAAAGTGCTGGTTTTATCTCTGGAAACTCCTAGGGCAACCCTATCTATGGGCCAGGTTGGATCGAAAGCCCACCAAACAAGGTGAAAAAAGGTTTAAACGATTCTTGTATTCATTGGAAGATTGCAAAGGTTAGTGAAGATTTGCTTCCTTCTTTTTGGCAATGTGAGTTATCCAATTGGAAAAACAGCTAGTCTAACATGGGAAATATCAGTGATCCTGCTGCAGTTTTTTTAATGTCATTCTTTACTTTGTAGAGCTTTCAACTGGAAGAGGTTGCTTTTTTTTTTGACCTTATTTTTTTAACTTTTAAACTACTTAAAGGCTAAATGCTTCTTTGAACCACCCTAATTGTGGACCACTTGAGTGCAACAGATGTTGGTGCTTGTACAAAGTAACTGAGACTACTGTCTGTAAAACAAGGTTTAGATCAATGGTATTTTGATAATTGCATTGAAAGACAACTCAAACAAAGTTTATTAACAGTTTGTCAAAAACTAAATGTTGCATTTATATGTCTAGAATTTGTTTGGAATATTGAAGAGGATTTCAAGCCCGTTCCAGATACCTGGATTCCAGCAAAGGACATAGAGTTCTCTAATGGCAATCCTTTGCCCGATGAAAATGGACATATGCCAGGTACCTATGATGAAGCACAGGTAAAATTGCGGAAAGGTCTATGTATCAATTTTTTAAGAGTTAGAATTAGTTTCAGAGTTAAAAATTGTAGTTAACATATACAGGAAAAAAAATTGGAATGTCATTCATTCACTAGTCAGGAAGGCTTTGTTCTTCTAACACATTGAAAATAATTGCAGTTTGCTGTACAAACTTACAGGCTTTCAGCTGAAGGTATAATTGTCATGTTTACATTCTTCTGAGATACAAGTTTTTCTTTTTACTCTTTCTGTTTGTAGTTTACTGTGGTGTTTTTTTAATGCATGTAACAGGTTCTAGTATGCATTTAATAATTCAGATATTTACTTTGGTAAAATGAGTGTTTTCTCATAGGTTGGGTGCCTGTGGAGAAAAATAGTAAGCAGTATTGCTGGCACTCGTCTGTTATAAATTATGAGGCTGGAATAGCACTGGTATTGAAACGCCATGCTGACCCAGGGCTTCTGGAAATCAGTCCTGTGCCATTATCAGAAATTTTAGAACAAACATTGGAGCTTATTGGGACTAATATTAATGCAAATCCATATGGTAAGTTTGTATGGTCTGTTCTCAAATACTTCTTTTATTTAGTGCTGGTTTTGAGTGAAATCAATGCATTTTCTTTGTGTAAATTTTTAAAAAAGGTTTTCCAGTAGCAACCTTCTTAGAAAGGAGAGAAAGTGCTAGCTGGAGGAACACTCACCCAAAAATACTCACCTTACAAAGCTGAGTTGTCATGGGACTAGTTATGTCTATTAAACCTCAGTGACTATAAAAATACATTGCTTCAGTCTTTCAAAAAATATTTTGACTGGAAAAGCTATTTTAAATATCACTATTAAAATAATATTTTTTTTGTAAGATTGTTTCTTGGTGCCTTCACTTTTCTTACTTGCTCTTCTGATGCATCAAAGTAGAAAACTTAATTCAACCATTTTTTGGAGCCCCTAAAGTTAGTCATAAATTGAAATCTTTAAATTACGAAATACGAATTTTTTTTACAAGGAAATGTAATTTAAGCTAAATTTTTGTTGTGGCTTCTTCCTTTAAAAGCCTTATAACAAAAAACCAATTAGGTATGAAAATGAGTGAGTTCTAACTTCTGTGCTTTGCTGTTAAAATAACTTGCAAGGATGGATAGGAAAAACAGTTGTACCTGGTCTAAGCATTTTCTCAGTATGTAAAAGAATTGCAACAAAAAGTTCTAATAGCTGTATTCTTAGATGAAGATTTATGTTAGTATGAAAAGGCAATGCAGTTGTTAATAGCCCAGTTTAAGTATTCATCCATATTCATGAGAAGATATGCCAGATTTTCGGGAACTAAGCTGTTTGTGCCACTGATCGTGATCTGAAGTCTGAAGGATTTAGCTGGTACCTTTGGTTATTGAGGAGGTGACCACAGGGAAAAAGCAGACAAAATAAATCCATATATATGTATAAATCCATGTCATGTTTGTTTTATACAAAGGAGGAGATTTTAATAAATAATTACAAATTAAAATATGAGGAGAGACAGCTGCATTTGATATTTAAAAATATAATTCACTGTTCTGTTAAAGACAGGACAATGTTGTAGTATCTAATAGAAGTCTACCTTTACTGAGTGCTTTTAAGATATCTGCAATAACAAAAGTGAGGAAACACATTAACTAACAGGAAGGTATTTGTTTCTTTAAACATAGGACTAGGAAGCAAGAAGCACCCTGTACATCTTCTGGTACCACATGGAGCATTTGAAATAAAGAATCCACCTACTTTGAAGCAAAATGACATACTGTCTTGGTTTGAAAGCTGCAGTGAGGGTAAAGTTGAAGGAATTGTGTGGCACTGCCATGATGGGTGTTTGATCAAGGTAAGTATATGGATGGACACATGGAAAGCACTATAATCATAGTATGTGAAGTATTGTATTCATTTTTTTCTCTTTTTTTTTTTCCAAATTCTTTAATAGTAAATGTTCTCCATCAAAGTAGATGACAGTAGAATTAGTAAAGCCACTGAATCACTACAATGACAACATACTGAATTTGTCATTCCCAACATTATGCTAATAAAGTAATTGAGAACATAATACTTTCTTGCCTTTCTCTATAGGAATTATTAGTTTTAAAGCTGAATTCTTTCATTTAGAAGTTAACTGTAATGTTACTAAACTAAAAGAACAAGAATCATTTGTAAGAATGTGATTTTTGATTAATTAGCAAGTTTTTATTATTTCTGAAAGTGGGGGACACCTTGGTTCTGGTTTGCCTTTTGTGCTTCGTTGTTGTTCATGTTATACAGATAACTGTTTCAGGGTTTTACACACTCACTAAGTTCGGAATTGTGCTACCATGTCAAAATGGCTGAACTCATCTTCTTTCCTTTTATTTTAGCTCCATCGCCATCATCTTGGTTTACCTTGGCCACTTGCAGAGACATACCTGAATTCTCAGCCTGTTGTAATTTCTTTTAATAGCACTAAATATGACTATGACTTTGAACCAAATAGTTTGTTTCACCATTTTTCAAAGTTGGATGGTCAAAGATTTGACAGACTCAAAGATATCAAGTTTGATGCTTGAAATTATTTTTCTCTTTTAAGTTAATTGTTGTATGCGCTGCATTCCTCTTATTTGTGTCTACCACAGAATTCTTCATGAATAATCTTCTATCTTAGGCAACAGCCCAGGTACTGTATAATTCTTAGTTTCTCTTAAATGACTAATTTTAAATAACAGAGATCTGGCAGCCAGAGCAGAGGTCTAGCTTCCAGCATGTTTATTTTCTGAAAAATCCTTAACTTTTGAACCCATTTCTGGAAACTGCTGGCATTAAGTGTAGGAAGTATGTTGTCTAACACTGGCTGGTCCTAAAAGCTTTACTAATTAATGCACTCAACTGGAGAAGTTACATAGGTTGTGCTTCTACAAATATAATTATTATGACACTGTTATATGTAGGTTTCAGATTTAGGATCTAATTTCTTAACAGTAAAAGGACGTATTTCAGGTGGCACCAGAATTAGTCCTAAAATTTGATAATTTTTTTTTTAAGTTGTAACAGTTTCTTATGGGGGAAAATTTTTCCTGGTATCATTTAACTGGTCATCTGCAGCATTATGCTATTATTTAAAAACCCAATTAATCTATATCCTACAGGCACTTGCACTATTTTGGGACAAGAAGAGTAAATAATAGAAAATATAGTAGTTTTATTTTGGAGATCCCTGGTAAGTGGAGAGACATGACGTGGCTTAATAATTCCCATTTAAAACTGCATCTCAATTAGGAAACTTCATTAAGGGCATATTAAGAAAGACAAGGTGTATAAATAATAAAGGTGAGACTGAATGACCGTTTGAGTTGGCTTTATTTCATCTCTGCTATAAAAGTATACATCCAGCTATATAAAATAAACAAAATGAAAAATCAATTATATACAAAAATACCACGGGTTTGGCTTCACTATCAGTTTTTTGTTCTTGGGTTTTCTAACACTGAGGTGAAAATAATCAGGGATCTAAGAACAGAGATCCAGCACACTGACCCTGAGTTCAGAGTTAAACAGTACAGTCACACAAGACAACAAGAGCAAATTACATATTCTCACTGAGCCGGAACTTAGCATAGTTAGTATGCTGACAGTTTAAAAGTTTCTTAACTTTGAGGATCAGCTCAAGGTTTCAACTTCACCTGCCACCTTATTACCCAAATTAACTGTTCTGAATTAAAATACAATATTGCACAGGGGCTCAAAGAGGTAAAACTCGCTTTTATTTTGACTGTTGTGTGTAAATACTGACCATGAACTGTTGAATAATCCAATTCTGCACTCTTAGGTGTGTGCAAACTCATATAACTTTAAGAGACTTGTATAATTCCAAGATAAACACAGACAAATGAATATTATGTAACTGCCCCAGAATTTATTTTTTGTATTAATGATGAGCATACTGAACACTAGCCTAATCAACAGAAGTGTTGCCTGGACTATCCACCTGAATGCCAAACTCTTCAGAAAGCTGCTTCAATCTCTCTTCTAAGATAATATTTTTTTTTACTTCTTCATTGTAGTTATATTTCAGATCCTCAAGTTCTTCAAAAAAGGAAGGGTTATAGGTTTCTAGTTCTCTTCTAAGCTCTTTTGTCTCTTCCTGTTGAAAAGAAGGAAGGAGTACCATCTTTATCCAGAACTTTGTTAATACCACACAACAGCTTTTTTTGCCTTTTTCTTGAGACGTTACATGATACGAGAAGAAGGATGTTCTCTAGAGGCAAAAAACTCTACCCCTAAACAGCACCTTCACTAAAACCGAAATGCGCTTTGCAAACAATGTTTGGAAATTGACTTTGTCATTAAATATTAAATGGCTCTTTCTAGCTCATTATCTTGCCTAGGATGATCCTTGCAGCTCACCTTTAATTGCTGTTTTTCCAGCTCTGAAGCTTTCAGCTGTGTCTGGAGGTCAGCTATTTCTGTCATTAGCTTGTCAGTTTTATTCTTCCCTACAATCTCATTATGCCCTGCAAAAATAATGATTTTTAAACGAAATTTTAACTAATGAAAACCCATGGCACAAATAATTCTGCATCTCCTGAAAGCTGAAACAGTTAAAGTGTATAAACCCAATTGGGATCACCAAAATTCAAGTCATCTGGGCTTTTCCTTAGTTCTTGTACAAATTAAGCAGTGGTGTATAGTTCCTGTGACTGAATGCAGTAGTCCAGTGCCCAATCTCTTAGCACACCTTTGAGAAATACGACATGTACACATTCTCTGAATTAAATGCAGGAAGTTTGGAAATAACATAAGGATCTTGTTGCATGTATTCATAATTTCAAGAGGGTTAGTTTGTTTTGGTTTTTTTCTCCCAGTCATATGCCAATGTGCTGCTCTATGGTGCTCTGCTTTGCCCGTGGGACTGATGATTGCTAGGTCTTAAATCATTCACAGAGCCAGTAACTGGAAATAGACAGTCATTCTCTAGCAGCTTGGAACCCAAAGCAAAAGGTGTAAGAAAGGGGATTTCAATGAATGACTGACATTTTACAAAAAGTTGTTTGACCTTAATAAAGCAAGTAGTGGCAGGAACTACACACCTTCTTGTGAGGAAAACATACAAAATTTACAGCCTCTTGCTCAAAATAATTGATTATGGAGATTTTTACTAAAAATTCTCTACAAAAAGCTTGTATATGTACTCAAAAATCCAAGACCTTAATCTACTTCAATTACACTACTTTGGCATTAATCTAATTCAAATAATTCTGTAGATTTATTATCACTTTGCAGACACATATTAAGTGAAAAGAGGTTTAGACCCTAAATACAGGAAGATGTTTATTTTTGTTACTGAAAGTTATTACCAGCTGTAGGACCTTCACTTGTGTAGGTATGTCTGTGGTGCTTATAATCCTCCATCTCATGCACTAGTTCTGCTTTTTCTTTCTCTAATCGATTATTAGTTAATCTGGAACATAAAACAATTTTAGAATAATTTTTAAAATTTATCAAAATATTTCAGAATGTAAAATATTTAACTAAAAATTGCAATGGCCATTTCCTAATCACCCTTAGGTCATGTATATTGGCCGAGGTATTTAGTTAGTTAGAAGTACATTACCTTAAAAGCTGAAGTTCCTTGATGAGGTTTTGCTCTGTCCCTGCACCTTCAGGAAGGTGTTTGAGAAGCTCAATCTTAAATGAAAAATTAAGAAAGTTTTATTCTTGAAAACAGTATCCATGGGAATGCAGTTCAGATAGAGATCTCTTGGATACAAGATTAAAAAAATTAATGAAAATAAGGATGTAACCAAATACTAGGCTATCAGTAAAAAAAAGTGTTCATGTACAGTTTCCACAATGCTAATTCTTGACAGCCGTTTCAAAGTTAGTAAAGATCATTGCTACATCTTTCATGAAGGGTGAAGAAAAAAGTATTTAGAAGTTAGATTTACAAAGAAAGATGGATACATAGCCACATCAACATAATTTATACATAGCATAAGGAACTGATACGCCTAAATCGTTTAAATGCTTTAAAAATTCTACTGACGTGCTTTGCATACCTGGGTGTCCAAGTTTCTTTTGAAAGATAGTATGAAAAACCTGTGATTTTGCAATGACAACCCAAATGAGGGTGCACTGACCTGCAGTCGTTAAGTTAGAAGAGGCCCCTGACCAGAGAGGGAGGGAGCCTCTGAAAGTGCCACCCAGTAAAGACGCAGGAGCAAAAGAGTGGTTTAAATATGTGATTATAGACAGTTAATGAATGCAGTGACAATTCATGAACTCGCACGAGGCTACTCTCAATGATGGGTTTTTGTTTTGTTACTACCTAAAGTGGTAAGGATTTGGAGCTTTTTTTTCCACAATCAGTCTCTGTTTTTTTGAAATGTAGTTAACCTTGACCTCATCCCTTCATCAGTACTTGAGACACGAAAGAAACTGGGAAGTGTGTTGCTCCAGAGTAATACCACATAAGGAAAGACTTTTTATCTCCCTGTTAAATTTGCTGCTGGTATATACTTCATGTTAATAACATTTTTTTTAGAAAAGGAAAAACAAGGAAAAACTAACAAAATAATTGTTTTACAGGAATCAATTCCAAGTTCTATTTATGGAACACATCTGCTTGCTTACATAATATTTATATGACTTTCCAAATTGAAAGTTTTGTATTTGATACCTTACACTGAGAATGGCCAGTACAAGACGTCTGGGGAAGAAAACCATCCACATATAAATAAATGAGAAGATGAAAGCTGATGTAGGGGCATAGTCCTAGGACTACACCTCTGTACTTAAAAGCCGAAATGTGATACATCTTTCCAAAGGTACCTGAGTTTAAAATTCGTCAACTCTTCCACATGTAAAATAGTACTTGTAAGACTATTAGAGACTGCATGTAAGAGGCGAGATTGGAAACAGAAATGAAGATACTGTTTAGAATGGCAAACTCAATACCCTTCCACCCCCCAAAAAAACCAAACTGGAGGGAATAGGGAAGTCGCTGCAGCAACCTCACTGCAGAACAAGCTGGAATGATTTTAAGACCATTTGAAGTCTCTGTATCTACAGGCTTTCATGTGATCACTGAAACTATAATAAAAAAAGCCCTACAGAAGAACACAGTAGAAAAATTATAGTTTTCCTCTAAGACTGCAAGTCTTATATATTGATAATATGTGGTAAACCTTTAATTGGCTAAAATATGTAAATATAGCAACTATGACTGAAAAAAACCTATAAAAGAATGGATTAGAGAAAAAAATACTCTACCACTAGAGACAATACAAAGACATAAATTAATATTAAGCATTCTATTTTCAGAGCAATCTGGCTAAATTTTACTCACTTCTTTTTTTAGATCTTGTAAATTTTTTTCAGCATTGTGTTCACGTTCTGTTGCTTCCTGAAGCAGCCGTTTAAGGTCAGCAATGCTTTGGGTTTTTTTACCAATATCCATTTCCATTTCCTTCAACTTAGTTTCATGCATCCTGGTAGTATTTTTATTTAGAGAAAGATAAGAGCAAAAGTTAATACTTTTGCAGAACTAGAGATTAAAATATCTTCAGGAGAATAAATGCTGTAAAATACACACTTAAATATGTTTGGGGCATTGGCCTTGAAATAATCACTGGCCTTACAAACAGTTTGTCGAAAGAAGCATAATGAGAAATAAATCTTTAATCTTAGAATAAAGGCTTTTCTAGATATTACATTTTTGTGGATCTTTTTTTGTGTCTACACTTTATTAAAGGGGGATGGGAATCTTTTTATGCTGTTGCACATAAACCCCAAACTACCTGCTGCTAGGAGGATGCATGTTACTGATGCAGTATGTATATTAGTTGGATCTTATACTTTGACAGTATTTTTCTAATTTAATAATTTATGGAAAATAATGTACTGAGAAAGGGGCTAATACAGATGCAAAAGATGAAGACTCCAAGATGGAAACTGTTCTAAATTGTTTACCCTGGAGGAACAGCAGTCTGTGGATGATTCCATTTTGCTTTGAGCCGTATAAGGCTACAAAAAGGTTTGTGTAGAATCTGAAATGTTGGAAGGTACTTCTGGAGATCATGTAGCCCAGTCTCCCATCTAAAGTGGATTCAGATAGCAATACAATGTCCAACATCTTGCTACCTGCCAAAGAGTCTCCTGGGATGACACTTTTGTCTGCCCTATCAAATACCTTCTGTTACCACATACATGCTTCGGTAGATGAGCTGGTGAGGTGACTGCATGAAAGTTCCCCAAGCAGCTCCTCTAGGTTAGTAAGGTCTATCTTATTAACTTGCTTTAACTTCATGTTAAAGTAAATGCAAATAGAACTTTTTATTCCCGAGTTGAAATAGGCAAGTACATGACAATGTATTTTATATCTGTCTATATGCGACTACATATGTCTACCAACTAAACAGAACTAAGTAGAAATGTTTTTCAAAACAAATGAAGAACTAAAATAATAAATACACTAAAACTGCTGAGTTGATATACCAGCTGTTAAGGGCCTACCATCTTGACTGCATGTTCATATCCTCTTTCTTCTGTGGCCATCAGCCAGTTTTGCCCTTCTTCCTTATGCTAAATGGTTGTCATCTGGCCTTGCATAGAGACATTTTACCTCACTGGATAGTTCCGGGGAAGGTTAAAAAAAACCAAACGGCTTTTTGAAGTCTCAGTGAAATGAAATGGCTCAGCAATATGTCAGAGAAGCCCTACAACCCCCCCCAGGGGACCCTGTGGGAGTGCAAGACTGGGAAGGGACTAAAATCTTGGACATCAACAGTGATCTGACCTAAGATGAAATCAGACAAGTCTCGCTCCTGTCCAGCAGATTTTCTGCCCTAATAAGTTTACTGTCAGATGTTCTGATTTTGGAGATACCTTCCATCTCTGTTTACAATTATTAAAGAGTACTTTTGCAACACATTATCTTATTTCACCCTGAAGTCATCCAGGAGTCCAGGACTAAGTATTTCATACCAAAAATTTGCTCTCTCCCATCCTTATGCAGGACACAGGTTATTTCTATTAACAGCATAAGCATTGTTTCCCTTTTTTGTCCTTTTATTACGTTCTCAATTCCTACCTTGTTACAATGGACTTCCAGCTTCTGCTGTCAGTTCCATCAAGTTGGCTCTCAGCCAAATTTAGTTTCTTAATGGTTTCCTCCAGCTGTACGTTTAATTTCTCATTTAGTATCTCCAAGCTATTCTTCTCTATCCGTAGCTTCTCTCCACTGTCAGCTTCCTATTGTTCAATAAGAACAAAGGTTTATGGAATACTTAACCTCACATGAAGCACAGTATTATCTCAAATGATGGTGAGATAGGGTCAGTGCTTATTTAGAAGAAAACTGCATCCAAGATTAGTAGCACTACAACTTCCAAATTTGATCTTGGGCTAGTCCTTGGGTATCTCCTTTCCCCATATAGTGAAAAAAATCTGTCATAGCAGTATCAGTGCTATATCAACCATTAAAAAGAATAAAAAACACTTACCACAACCAGTAACTAATGGAAATAAAGGGATGCATTTCAATGATCCTACCTTTTTCAGTTCTTTACGCAGTCTCTCGTTTTCAGTAATGACTTTTTCCATTCCTTTGTTTTTACATTCATAACGCATACTCAGCTGGCTCTCCAGGTCAAGTTTCATTTTTTCCATTTCAGACTAAATATGAAACAGTTTGTTAAAACACATACACATTGCTTAGTAGATTTCAGATTTCCATTTTTAAAGAACGTCATAGTTACAGCTACTTAGCACAGTGAACATAACATTTTATCACATAGTTAAATATATCCTTAAGGTACAAAGTACCTTAAATCATGAAGTATGTTATGCTAAAATGAAGTTTTGCTTTTCTGTTCTATATATTTCGTACCTGGCATTTTTAAAACAGTTTTATGCCAATCAATATCAACAACAGGCTTGATGCTCCATTTTCTTACCAACTTGCATATAAACTGTTACCTAAATATAGTTACTGGAAATAAATCTGTACCTTTAGCCTCTGATTCTCCTGCTGAAGACCAAGTAATTTCTCATTAGAAACCATAGATGGAGCTTTTTTCAGTTCTTCATTTTCTCTTTGGACTCTCTCTACAACCTTTTTCATCAAACCAATTGTTTTTTCCAATTCTGGGACTGTCTTTCCACTTCTACCAGCCTATAGAGACGGCATCGGGGGGGAGAAGTAAAAGTAAGCAAATGGTTCATCTTAATATTCTGAGATACTCCAAATCTTACTTTATTGCTTATTTTCCTATTGCAATTCATACTTGTAAACAAAAGATGCTTTATTTTGGTATAGCTTGAACTCTAGAATTTCTTGCATATTTACCTCTCCAAAGCATCTAATGATATATTCACCCTGCAAGTCAACAAATCCACTCCTTCATTTTCTATGTTACCCAAAAGAGCTGCAGTTAAGTTTCAGAATCTGCTGTACTTTATGAACTAAACTGAAACATTAGGAAAATAAATCAAAGAACTACTTAATTTATTTAGCTTTGCTTGTAGAACAATTCCCAAATCCACCAGACTGTGCAATTGCTTAAATGCTAGTACTGTTGGGGGGATGGGGAAAGAATGGTTGGGAACGTGAGGGAGGGAAAAAAGGTCCTTTTTTAGCCACCCTACTTCTGCTCAAATAAAGTGACAGAAGAACTACATTTTAAAGCATAAGTAGATCTCCCTTTCCAAAGGCATATATTCTTGCAGAATGATAAATAAATAAATGTGGGGGGAAATATTGTAATTTCTCTATTTTTCTTCTTTCACTACATTAATTAATGGGTTAGAAAAACTGTTAAGAGAATCTTCAAATACATTTATTTTCTCATCATCTTTGTAGCAATTTCCTCAGCAGTCATAATTTAAAGATGCTGCTGATTCTAGTTTTGGGGCCATAAGGTACCTCATTTTCTTCTACATAAGTAAGGAGCAAACTAAGTAGAAAATGGGGAAGATTTTACTCCCTGGAGTTCTACATAAATGTATATAGTGCCAAGTTTCACAAGTAAAAATTACTTATTTTTCTTCTCTAAAATAATTGGAGGGATTAGAAGGTTTGTGTTGGTACACAACAGAGTTAAAGAAAAACCTCTGTCACATCTTGGTGCCTGTAAATGGAAGAAGATGCAGGATTTGCTCAGAACCTTTGCATGAAACAGTGTTCTAAACTGAATTTCCTTGTCCAAAAATACCACTGCATAAAAGAGAGACAGATATACAAGCAGTCCATGCAAGGCATGAGTAAAAGAATGAAAAATATATGATTTTTTCAGCTATCCAGAAGCAGAACTCCTTGTATACTGAGCTACAAAGAGCTACGAAGGCACTTAGGATATTGATTCAGCTTTCTTTAAAAGGTCACACAAATAGTTTGATAAGTTAACAACAGACATACTGGGCACTGCTGAGTACTTTTTTCCCTTTAACTTCTGAAATACTGCTCTATTAAAGTAGTTGACAGTAGCTAGCGTAAAATTTAGCTGCGTCACTTGCATAGCACAACAAACAAAAACCTTCACTAACAGTAACTTACCCTATCTACATCTGCATCTGCATCAAATAATTTACATAAATACATGAATATAATTTTCATTATTACAGCTGTAACTGCTATTTACTGTACAAATATGTTTCTGAAGGTAACTAATCCAAATTACAAAATAAGGCTATGATAGTGCAAATATTTAATAGTGTAGCTCCAGTCCTTCTAATGGTCATGTTAACTTAATGTCAGTAATTTATTATAGCATTTTGTCAATAAAATAAACAACAACAATTCATGTTTGCTTTTGGTTGATTCGAAAGAATTTATCTTCAATAAAACTTTGCTTTTTTTTGTATTTTGTTTTCATTTAATTATGACGAAAAGTGCTGTTAGAATACTCACCCCTCTAATGCTGTTCAGCTTTCGTTCAGCATCTGCTTTCTCTTTTTTGAGAAGTTCACACATTTCTTTTAAGTCATCTACTTGGTCCTGCAAGTAAAAAAATAAGTAATAAGGAACTTCGATCTCAAATTGAGGTGAACAGCTGGTGAACAAAATTACCGTTGTTTTACTTAAAAAAATTTAAGAGAAAGCAATTTCCCATCTCAGTGACATTTTCCATCATTTCTACCAGCTATTCAACCTTCTTATCATGAAAAACGTACAATATATACAGAAAAGGTATCCATTTCTTTTTAAGCAATCTCCTAACCTGTGCCAGGGTAAAGGCGACTAAATTAAAAAGATGTTACCTTTAGTCTTGGCAAATCTTTATTGGCCTGCTCTAGCTGGAATCTTAGCTCAACGTTTTCAGATGACAATCTTAAATTTTCCCTTAAAACTTCTTGTTCTCTTCGATACTGATCACTTGATCCTATTCCTGATGTCTTGAGAAAACGGAGGGGGAAAAAGTTATTAAGTGGTAATGCAAAAACTCAATACAACTATCAGTTGTAGCTGATTAAGAGCAACAGAGAATTAGTATTTTTCACAGAAATAACACAGTATTATTACCAGTTTTGATCTAATCTGCTTTGACTTTAACACCTTCTCTTACATTTCTTAAACTTGCTTAACCTTTAAGGGAAGTTTACAGATCAGTATAAAGCAGTAAAAATTTTGTCAAACCAAAATTAACTCCCAAACTATTCTGTAGAAATAAATCTCAAAGACTAAAAGATAAAAAAGCTACGGAAAGTAGTAAGCTGTGACAGCTTACAGTGTACCTGGGAACAGCATCTAATTTTTAGGACATACTCTGATAGTTTTTTAAGTAGTATATACGTCACATTTCGTTTATGTCAAACAGATCAGAGAGCAAGTCAGGAAGAGTAGTATATAGCTCTCATTTAATCTGTTAGTTTCCACAATCTTAAATCTTTATCCATAGAGGCTAGTAATTTCTACTACATAAAGAGTGCTTTGCATGCTTTATATTGCCAATTCATATCATAACGATATGGTAAATTATTATGCCTGACTAGTAAAGAGTAAAACCTTTCAATAATATAATAATCAGCATTTTTTTACTTACGTAATTAGGGAATTAACTGTATGATTCATTACTTCATCACTAATAACAGGAATCAACTATTTGCTTCATTAAAGCATATTTTTTTTTCTTAGTTTAAGAAATAACATATTGCACATCTCTTAAAGAATGAAGGTCATCAACTAGCTCCATGTATCTTTGGGCTTATGTGTAAACTCTCTGGATCAAAATTTTAGAATTGACAGTAGCTTACTTGTGAGCTGACATGCATGCCTATCATGAAAGTATAAGGTTTGCTTTATGGACCACTTGATAAGTATTTCAATATCCCTGCAGATCATGCATAGAAAAGCACTGCTTTATCAAGATCAAACTATTCTATTGCTACATTATTTGTACAAAGGAAATGCTAGAGGGCCACTACAGTATCAAACCTCAGGCATTTCACAAAATTCTGGGGTATTTTCAACCCCTTCTGTACAGCTTCGGTAATTTTCTTGTTTATTCTCTGCAGTGTGTTGATTCATTTCATTATTCATATTTATTTTGTCTGCTTCATAGTCATTAGCTTGATTAGGAGGTTCCCCTGAATCAGACTGATTGCAGCTCATTTTGTCAGTATCAGGCTCTTCTACACATTCTTCATCCACATTTGATTGCTTGATGATTTCTTGTTTCCTCCCTTCTTCTTCACATTTCTCATTAAGTTCTCCATTTTCAGGCTCAGTTATATTTTCTTCTTTTTCACTGCAGTTCTCTTTATCAGAATCAGCTATAATTTTGGTTTTCAATCCTTCCCTAGAAACATCTGTGTCCTTGCATTTCTCACTATCTTCAGGATGCTGTTCAGGAGACACTTCTCTGCTTGCATCTGCAGTAAGCCCCTGGCCTTCATTATGCATGATGCATGTTTGCACCTCTGCATCCTCATCTACTTCATTGCCATCAGTAATGCTATTATTAGTCTGATGTTTGATTGCATCCCTATTTGAAATAGATTTCTTGTGAAGGAAATTCAGATACTTTTGTTTACTGACAGTGATAGGAACAGACTTGGTCAGTTCATTTTGGTCACATGTACTCTGATTCAAGTTGAAGACAGAGTGAAGCATGAAAGAAAAGCAGAACACAGTAAAAGAAAACAGGAAAGAAAGAAAACTAGAATGTACTGTTAAGTCTCTTCTTGAAAGATTAAGATAACTTAATAATGCAAAATTTGCAATGTAATCAACCTTCTGAAAATCAAAGCACAACAAAAAAACCTAATGTAACTGAAATGCAGCTCAGTACTTCCCCAACCTGTGCATCTTAAATTTTTAATCAATATATAATATAAAAGTTATCTCTCAGTTGCACACTCATCTATTTGAAAATATATTTTCCTTATTTCTCCACATACGCTAAGATGCTGAATATTCCAGCTTCTACCTGAAGAACACAGAAACTTTTAAGTTTTGGGGATTTGGGGGGTTTGGGGGTTTGTTTTGTTGGGTTTTTTTAAAACTAACACTAAAAGCTGAGTATTTCATATCCTGCTCTAGAACACTGTGCTTTCAATAAAACCAGCTAAGTGATAGAGAATACCAAATAGAACACAAATATTTTTGGTTGGTAAGTGCCATTCCTCTAGGTAATATGGTTACATCATAAACTTACCAAGGGTCTCAAAAATGTCTCTCTTGAACATTGTCTCTGCAATGCATGAAGCTTTTCCTGGAGGTATTGATTTTTGAAATGTAAATCTTCTACAACAGAATCTCGTGGGATTGCTTGCAGTGCTCTACATCAAAAAATGAATCAAGCCAAACCAAACAAATGGCTATTAATTCAGAAAAACATCCCTTAAGATAAAAACACCATGAACTTCTGTATTTCTAGACTGGATTTTCCAGTGTTTCTAAGCTAGTTATTATAAATCAATGTTAGCCATATTTCAACTAATCGCCATGAATGGAAGATACTTGCTTTGGCAAAAGGAATCTGGTCTTTTCAGATAGGTACAGCTTCTATTACTCAAGTACATTATCCACTGTGATGGTGGATACATTGATTAAGAATACATTTCCTAATTGCACTTAGCAGTTCCAGTAACCTTCACCACCTCTGTAGTTATAATTTTCCACAATAGGAGCCGTATGTTTGTCATATGATTTAGCTTTTTAGAATAATGAACTTCATATTCTGTGAACATGCACAACTGCTCCCGAATAGTTTTAAGTTTGCTCATCCAGACTCAAAGAAGAAATTTTGAAACTCCTTTCTTTTTCCTTCTTGAATTATAGTTCGCCTATTAGAGACTATCTCATTCCACAGATTTTTTACTAATTTAGATTTTTTACTAATTTAGATTTTTCACTTTTTATAGATTCTTTTAAAAATTTTCTCACCTCATGTGTGCAACTTCATTTTCTAACTCTAGATTCCGTTTTCTTAGTTCTTCCACTTCTTTTTCAGTTTCTGTGGCTCTTACTCCAACAACACGGTCAACAGTGACACCAGTAGTTTTCAGTTTCTTCTGTAGAGCAATTTTCTCCTTTTCAGTTCTGAAACATCCAGTAAATTTACATTTTAAAGCTTATTTGCTAACTTGCTTTCTTGAGGAGAAAATATTTTCTGTCTTAAAGAATCGATATTTGCATTTTATTTGCTCACTGAACCACACCCCCTTTTCTGTTTAATAAGGTTACTGTATAGACAGTAAAGCTTTACCAAAAAATGCAACCTAAACCTGGAAAAAACCGATGAACATTAAGTCAGTATCACGCACACCATAAGGCACTTGTTGGTCTTGCCTGTGTTCTACGTGAAATTCAGGCAAGACTTGCTAAGAATAAATGCCATTTTGAAGCAGTTTCCAATCACAATTTAACAACAGCTACAAGCAGCATCACATCTTTTATCAGTAAAATCCTGCCATTACTTTACTGAAGTAAACATAACATCTGCAGAGGGTATGGACATATGGTTGGTTGTTGAAAAGGCTTCCATCTCATAATCCTAGAACTGTCATTACTGCAGTAGCACTACATATAACAGTAGCCAAATATTGAGTCCTAGCAACCTGATTAAATAACACCACTGTGAAAACCAGCCTGTCTTCATAAAGCTGTTACTTGCTTTGTTTGACTACGTCATACATATCTGGATTTGTCTTACGTCATCATTTTGTAGCTGAATCAATTAAAGCCAACTCACTTTGTAAAAATTTCCTTCAATGTATTCAACTGTTTGGATAAAGCATCTGCTTCTTTTTCCTTTTCCCTTAGTTTGTTCCGCAATCCTTCCATTCTGATTTGGCATTTTTTACCTTCTTCCCATCTAATTATTTCCTCCTTGGAGGTCTGTGAAGAGCATAAACAGATTCTGTATTTCCTTTTGATTTTCTTTCTTAAAGCAAAACAAGCAAACATGTTAGAAAACGAAGAGTGTTATATTCTTCATTTACCAATTTAAACCAGGAAGCCATATAGTGGGCATATATTGCCATAGCTAAGTAGCAGGTTCAGCTGGATACGCTGCTGTGACTGGTGTATAAAGCTAATGCAGTTTAATGCTCTCACCAAATTCTTCCTTAGCTTTTAATATTCATTTTACAAGAAAAAGGAGTGTCACATGTTATGAAATTAGAGGTACTAGTGCAATGTACCCTTTTATTTCAAATTACACATGAGACAGATTTAAGAAAAAGTAGGTTTTTCCTATGCCAATTTACAACAGATCTGTCTTCTGCAACTCACCAGGCGCTTGCATGCCTCTGCTGCACAGCTTCTGGGTTTAAAAGAAGTGGAATCTCTACTTAGAGTTAACAATTCAGTAACTATAAATTAGACAGTGGTTAAAACCTGTACCTATCACAAATGGCTACTGAAAAATCATAGTCAATATTCCTGTAAGCAGTTTCTGGTTTAGTTTGGAGGTTTCCTTGTTTGTTTATTGTTAATTGGAATTTTTCCATCTCTGGTTATTTCCTGTACTTCATCTTCTGTCTTTATTCTAAATGCTCTTAAAGGATGGAATGAAAGGAAAATAATGGAAAACAGGAAAAATACATAACAGCTATGAGAAAAATACCTCTAGATACAAAGAAACAGGTATTTAAAACATTTCAAATTAATTGAAACCATAAGTGTAGTCCTAGAATAATCTTTAATATCATAAGTAGTCTGAATGTCATTACACAAGCATGCTTTAATATTCCAGTATACTTTATGATTACTGTGCAAAGCCACTAATTAGTTACTGAAGTAGTATCAAGTAAGAAACCAATGAACAACTGGTAAATTAAGTCAACTCCAATCACTCAGAACCTCTTGCATGTGGAGATCACTATTGTAAAGAATAATCACTTACAGAGACATCATCCCTTTCAGGATTCACTCTTTTCCTCCTAAGTACTTTGTGTTTTTGTCATTCGATTGATTTCACAAAGGCACATTTGACAGAACTTACGTAATCAATTTCACTCCTACCTATAAAATCTTAGTTCTAAGATTTTGTAAAATTAAAGATCCATTAGAAAAAGGCAGAAAAACATTAAGATACCAGTACTAAGTAACAAGAACAGTAACAAAGAGTATGGGAAACATGAGAAGTTGCAGCCATGAAACTGCTTTTTTTCTCATTAGGATTGGCTGGTAGGTTTTAGAAAAAACAGGGAGAGTTGAACTGCCTTGGCCTAGGCTGATGAAGTCTTTCAAAGCCACAATATAAATATCACATACCTTGTCTTCTTTTAGACCTTTTTTTTCTGTTTCTTCACACTTTTTCTCAAGTTCACTTTCCAACTTCTTAATTTTTTTCTGAAGCACATCTATCAGATTTTGTTCATCAGCTTTGTTCTGAAAAATTACAAATTTTTACAAACTTCAAGTTTAGTGACTGGTAAGTTTTTTCCTCCAGGCAAAAAATAAAGATTTTAATTCCAAACTGGTAAAAATAGTTTAGAACCTAAATGATCTTTTTAAAATTATCTTTAAATTATTTTAGTATTGGAATGTAACTTTGCACTCTGAATTAAATAATCAGCATAAAATAGCTGAATTTTAAAAAATAATTAGATGATTCTTCTGTAAATACTTTACTTTTCTTCTAAAAGAGGAAATAAGGACAGCCAGAAAGATGACAAAATACAATTTTTTCAAGAAGCTATGAAAGTGGTAATTCAACTCCTCAGACTCTTTCAAACATATTTCAAGAAGCAAGTAAATTTTTTTTAGCTGAGGCAACAAAAAAAACTAATAGCTTAAATGTAATAATGAGGAAAAATAAATTTTTTAATCAAGTGTAAGATACTTAAATCTTGCACCCCCAAACAAACACGTTTATACAGAAACTTGCCAAAGATCATAGTTTAAAAAGTTACTTCTACCTGAATGGTACTGCTTAGCCTCCTAATCCGGTTCTTCAGTTCTTCATTTTCTTTTTCCGTTTCATTTTTTTCCCTTGATATTTTAGCAAATGCTTTTTCTTTCTTTTGAAGTTCTTGGTTTAGCTCATCCCTTTCATCAGACAAAGAAGTTTCCTTGTTTTTACTTATTTTAAGGTTATCTGTAAGTTTTGTAATCTGATTATTCAATTCCTCTATCTGTGTCTAGAAGAAAACAAAAAAGCCAGCAAAGCCCCCAAATCAGATTTATCAACAATACAAAAAAACCAATGCAATGATATTACCCAGTACTCACCGTAAGCCCCTTTGTTTGTCTGTCAACAATCTCCTGGACATTCATATATGCCTCTTTTTGTGATGCAGCAGAAATAATTTGCTGTTCAGCATTAGCAGTCATTTCTGCTCGGAGTTCTAGAAGTGCTTTACTCAAAGCCTGAAAATAATTAATTCAATTTTTTTTTAAGTGAAGATGCTACTACAAAACAAGAAAAGGCAATTATATTTTACTATGGCATTTAATGCAATTATATTCTACCTCCTGCTCAACTATACAAAGAATTTTTAAGCATTAAGAAACAGTTAACATTTAAGTGACATAGAGATTAATTTTTGTTGACTAACTTTGTGCTGGTTCTCTTTTATGGCTAACTGGCTCTTCAGCTGTTCCACCAGGTTCTTCATTGTTGCTGTGGGTGCTCTATTATTTGCTTCTTTTTGGACCTCTAGTTCCGCTTTTACATTTGCTAATTCCTTCTCCTTCTGAGATAAAATGTTCCTCAATTCATTTGCTTCATCTTTTATTTGTTCCACATCAACTGTGTGCTTTTGTTGAAGCCTAATAGAAAATAAGCATTAATAGGGTACACTGTAATAATTAAGTTAGCAAACTCCAAATAAATAACAGAGCACACAATGTTATATTTTTTATTATTATTAAGGAAAATGACACTTCGATTTGGAAACAGCAAAAAAAAGACTGATTCAACAAACGCGGCCTCCATTTAATAAGAAAATTATTCATGAAGGCCAGCAGAAGATGATTAGAGCATTGTTCATTTTCATTCCTGGGACTTAAATGTAAAGAAAGCATCAGACTTTTTTCCTTTTAAACATGTGTTAAACTTCCATGAGTTTAAACTTGTTCAGCAGCAAACGGATGTAACGTGGGGGGAAAAATGATAAAACACAAGCCAGCAAGTAATACAGTAACTTAAAAAAACAACTTTCTTTTACACTAAATGGCACAAAGCTAACAACTAAAAGGCATTTTTCCAAGCCACAGTTTTTCAGTATTAGCCCCAGTGAAGGGCTAGAGATTAAAAATAACTTACAATTGCCTAGTTAGTATAGTTAGTATAGCTATAGTAACACTTTTGAGCTATTTTTTTCAGCTAAATCTTAAATTCAGCAAAAACATGTTCAATGTGATACACCAGTCCTGCAGCAGCAATACATAATTGACTTGAACCACTCCAATTGTGACTTATGTTAACAGTCTAAAAACTTACTGGGCTCTGATAGTCTCAAACTCATTGATTTTCATTACAGTAATTTGTTTTTGTTTCTCCAAGTCAGACGATGTTTTCTTTAATTTTCCAACAAGTGAAGCAAGAGAATTATCCTGTTCTGCTACAGTTTGCTCTAAGTGGTGAAAATATTTGCTGTTTGACAGGGATATAGAAGTCTTTTTCCCTAACTCCTGTAAAACAGAACAAATGCATGTGATAAACATTTTAAGCTTTAAGATAAGCATTACTGATGTATTTTTAACTCGATCCTAAATATAATCAAGCATTAATAGCTACCATTTATTTACTAAGATGTGATTCTTAGTTCACAGAGAAACCAGTCACACTCATTTGAAAAGAGCTTTGTGCATCTAATGATCAACAGAATAACCAGTTGAATACAGGTTTCACCTTATCATAAAGTGTAGAGAGAAACTTAGTATTGAAATGGGTTAGCTTAATATAACTGAATGAGAAGAACAGAAAACAATATAATAACTCTCTCCCCTAGAAGTCTCCATAAATTAGGATGATATGCAAAATGCTCATATGTACTGAGGCGGTAACTTTGGTTTTTTACATGTGGCTTCTAATCCATCTTATGTGAATTCTCTCAAGAACAATACAACTGTATATCAATCACCCATTTATTTTTTCAGTCATCAGTTATTACTTGCTTTTGACTGCAAAACTGTTCTTTTCAGCAACAAAGTAAAAAATATAGGAACAACTTCACTAATTCCACAAATACACATGACTCACCAAAGCATTCTCTTTGAATTTATTAAGGGACTTGTCAGTGTGCAAATCTAACTTCTGGTGTAAAACTCTTATGTCTTCCTCATGCTTCTTTGCTATTTCCTCTTGTTCCTGTTAGTTCAAAATAAAACTCTAGTGATGCACACTATCACACAAAGTCATGAAACTACAGTGCCTTCAAGTTGTTTACTCACTCATTGCTCAGTATTTCTCCCCAGATTTCCTCTAATTCTGGAAGTTTTTAAAGTTCTTTTCGTCTTGCTATAATCAATGATTTTTTTTTTTTCCTTTTAATACTACTGGAAAAAAACCCCACCTCTTGCAGTTTTTACGCTACATAGCAAGTAGTACGGTGTAACAACACAGAAGCTGGAGAACAAAATAGTTGGTGTCGGTCCTCACACTCTGACAATCAGCATGGACAGTGATATCCATACTAGGTACATTTCAAGTTTATTTACTTTGGACTGTGATCCCATGTATTGAATGCTAGCAGCCAGAGCACAACAGGCTCATTTTAAGACTCCATCTTCTGGGTTTTTTCCAAACAAAAAAACTTGATTTCTCCCAAAAGAAATAGCTACACGTGTTAACCAAAGCACATCAAGTGAAGATGATAGAAAGTCTGCTTTGGAAATGTGCCCTTGATCTAAACACACTAAAACTGATGCATGTTTAGCCTTGAAGTACCTCTGACAAAAGGTTAATGCTTTAAAATACATTTATGGATATAAAGAAAAAAAAAATATGAATTATGCTTAAATAATATAAAGTATGCTTAGATACACTGGTTTTGCTTTAAAAAATGCTTTAGTTTAAAATATACTTTGAGAAAAATATTATCCATAAATGTATGTCTTTCTTGTACCTTCCAAATTCACTACTGGATGCAGTCCAGAGATCTTTGTTGCAAGGAATGAAAAATCCCACAGAAATATACGAAGTATACTGAGACCACTTCAGCAGAATTTTAATTTTCCTCCTGTCACAGTACTTTAATTCCTAGACAGACATTACATACGTAACCTCGCAAACCTCCTATTTTAAAAAGGTAAAAAATTCTACATGAACTCGCCACATAAAAAATATCTAATTGTCTCTGTTCTGTTACGACTGAGTTCAGAAACTTTTTTTTAGATTTTGTTAGCAATGAGAAAACAAAGAATCAACTGAAACAACTTGAAAATTGAAGGAATTTTGGACAAGAAGTTTAACTACCTCTCTTGCTTTAGCAAGCATATGCTGGTATCTTTTTAACACTTCCTCCTTTTGATTTAATCTTGCTTGCATATTCGCAATGGTTTGATGAGCAATTTTAATGGCATGATGGTATTCTGGATTGTCTTCTTGTTTGCTTAATTCAGCCATTATTTTCTCTCCTGATGTTGCAGGTAATCGAAGTCTTAATTCGTTTATAACTTTGTCTCTTGATATAATATTTTGTTCAGCTTTCCACAGAGCAGTTTCCTTTTCTTTTAATTTCTACAACAAAAGGGAATTTTTGCATTTCCAGAATTCAAACACTGCAAAAAGATCTTACTTTTGAAGAAATGTAGCAGAAAGATTTGTCTAAATGGATTTATAAACACAAAATGCTCTGCACTGGGTTCTGTCTGTATGGGATTACTATTAGATGAAAATGTACCAGAATATCCTTACTGTGTCTTTATGTATTATTTGCTTGGCACAAGACACTTAAGCAACTCATTTTGTGCTACCAAATAAAGAAGCTGGTGTCTTAGAAATTATTTAAGAACAACAAAGTATCTTCTGTAACAGAGTAGCAATTTAACAAGCCAAGATAAAAGTATATTGTAACGCTTGCAAAATTTAACTAGGTATAGTCAACTGAATTTTGTACAGCAAGAGCATCTTACCCTACTAAATGGACAAATAAAAACATTAGAAAATTCTCCTCTATGATTTGTAACAATGGAAAAAATATTTCATTTTATTCATGGTAATATCAATATTATCAATAATAATTATATTATTTAGATTTTCTCTGTGTTAAATATGTCTGACATTTAAAAAAGGATATTTTCATAGGAAAAAAAAGCAAAAGGGCATGGAAATACAAACTTTGTCACTTTATATGATAATTTATACATTTAATTACCTCCTCCAGTGATCTGCAGGTTGCCCTAGTTTCCAGGATTGTTCGAATATGCTCCTGAATTTTTCTCAAAGCCAGCTCAAGTTGTTGTGGGATTGGCAAACTAGGGTCTGGAACTGAGCCTGTAGCCTCTTCTAACTGCACAGAAAGATTCATATTCATGTAATCTGACAGCTCTGAAAAACATGCTTATGAGTCTATCTTTAGTGCATGTACCTTTAAAGCTGTGCTAAGTATTTCATTTTGTTGATGATCATATAGGTCTAACTGGCGCTGTAGTTCTACTTCTCTCTGGTCCCAAGCCATTTGCCTTTCTTCATGAAACTGTAACAAATGATTGATAAAGGTAGTTTATTTATTGAAGGCCATGGGAATTTTATAGCCAACTTCAACAGAAAAAATAGAGTTACCAAAAAGTAAAATACTCATATGAGCTATCAAGAAGAATTATGAAACCAAGATACAAACACCTATGTTAAAAACTTATTAGGGGAATCATTTAGTAAAATAAGGAATAGGATTTTTTTCTAATAGCATGCAGAAATACACACCTTGTTCTGCTGTACAATTTCTTCTTCCAGGTTATTGATTGTACATTCATATTCAGAAATTATATTATGCAAGTACTTCACCTCTTCCTTTTGTTTGACTAATTCTCGATTGAGTTTAAGTTCCTGCAGATGGAGTTCCTCCATTTTCATATGCCATTCAATTACCTTGCAATGAATAACACACAATATATTATAATTTACCACAGGCCAACTAGATGCAGCTTCTCTTTGACTTTGAGGCAGGATGGAACTTCTCAAACCAACAGGAAGACAGCTATTCTCCCTTTTTAAGCTTCGTCACTTTTCTTGAGTGAGAAAGCATGGCAAGAGTATAAAACTGCAAGAGGAATGATTGGTAAGTGCAGCAGACAATTGGAGAGGCAACAGGTTTCCCTTACACTGACAAAAGTGCATAGCAAACAATTTTCAGTTGACCTAAGTTATACCCTATGTATCTGTCCAGACTGAACAAAAATAGCATGCAAGAAGTTTGGTTTGTCTTTCCTAAAAGAGCAAAATATTTTCAAAACCATTAAGAACTGTATGTATTCAAAAAAATGCACATGTACTAAAAATGACACACTTATGTCAAAATGCTCCAGAAAAATATTTGAAAACTGACCTAAAACTAAAACGTGTCCAGAGCATTACAACCATTGATCACTTACATGCAGACAACTTTAGTCATAACAGATACATATTATATAATATAGAGTGATCTTGAAGAGAAGTGAGAAAGCCTTCTTCAGATTTCACAGCAACATTGCTTACAGTTGCAAAATATGCTCAAGCAGAATTACATGAGCATAGTAACATATCTGACCGTGCTGCCTAAATTACTGCCCCTGGATTTATTTAAAAAGACATGGATCTGGAGTGAAGATTTCAGTGCAAGCTCATGGAACAGAACTTCAGAATGCTACTCTCTGTTTAATTCAATTTAATTAATTATCTAATTCAATTCATAATTTAATTCAATTTAATGTAACTGCATTTACAGTTAGCCTCTAGTTCCTATGTGACTTAATTGGGCATAAAAGATAATTAGTAAATATAACTGCACTGACTTTTACAGAAAACAAAACATGATAGCTGTCATATTCTAACAGTGTATTTTGAAATCGTTAAGTTTTACATTAAAACATATATTTAAAGAACAAACTGAACTGAAACGTAATTTAAATGCAGATCATATAAGCAAAGCTTTGTAAAATCACAAACCTTTTGAGCTCCTCTGGTATCCTTCAACGCACTTACTAATTCTTCTAAACTTTTCAGTTTTAACTCCAGCTCTACTGCTCTGTTTTCTGCATTTCGACGCTCTACCTGGGCATGCTGAACTTCTTCTAGGATCTTCAGTTTGTCATTCTGTAGCTGAATCATTGTTTTAGAGAATTTTTCTTGCTGTGCTAAAGGCAGAGCACCACTAAACTGTCGCCTCAAAGACTGAACTGTCTGTTGTAGATATTTGGCTCTATTTCTTCCTTCAAGCCGGGCAAAATATAAGGCTTGATCTCTCTCATCAAGCTTCTGCTCTAAACGTAGATTATGGATCTCCAACTTCTGTAGTTTCAATTTAAGCACCTCCAATTTGCCTACAGCAACAGATTCACTACCTTGAAGGGCTGTGATGTCTTGATGCAGTTTTGCAATAACTGCTTTTTCATCTGACTGTGCCTAAGAACAAAATTGATAGAACAAATTTATTTTCCATTTTGAATATATTAATGCAGTTTATATGTAAACATAAACAAGGTATTTTATATATTGCATGTACTTTATTCCACAGAGAATAGCAAGAATTAGCCTCTAATGTGCTTTTAATTTTTCCACTGTTGTTTCTACAGCCACATTTTAGAAGTACACCTTTTCAGATACTGATCTTAAAAATGGTCTCTTTCCAAAATATCAGAAACTGAGGAAGAAATGTATACCTAAACCTAGAATATATGGCAAGGTAAAAGCTGACACAAGTGTTGGATTTAAGGACTCAAATTCTTCTCCAACATGAAACCAAATCCCAGTAAATTTAGTTAATAACAAAACAATATAGTAGGTCTATTGCAAATCTTCAATATTTACAAGTAATTTCTTGTCTTGTAAAAAATGATCAAACTTTTCTGACCATGAGTTTTCCCTTGACCATGAGCTATTAATGATAAAGGAATGAATATTACCTAAATAACATGGAAAAAAGCTCAGGACCTGTAATAGCTGCACAGCTAGAAATAGAATAAATGGAGAAGGGAATAATTAATACAGAACTTTTGAAAGGGTATGGGCGCTACAAGGACCAGCTTGCTAAGATTCTTCTGAAATACTGTTGCAGTTTTCCAATTCACTGCAAAATTACCTCGTTTCTTCTCACTCCAGGAAAAAAAAAATCCAAACTGCAGTGTTAAAAGTTGAATTTTACCTGATAATCTAAAATTTGCCTTCTAAGAGATTCCACTTCTTTATCTCTGTATTGTTGGCGTGCCTCCAGAGCTTCAACTTGTGTTTTTGCTACATCAGACAGTTCTCTTAACCTTCCAGGGAAAACAAGAGTATTGTGTCACTTGAAACTACTGAATAACCTATTAAGTTTTCTACATAGAAAATGCTAAGAAAAGATACTTAGTATGTTTTCTCATATCAAAACATTTGGACTTCATTCTTTTCAGCATACTTTTCTCTACTACTGAGAGTTCTGGTTAAGAAAATTCTTCTTCTGTATTGCCTCTCAACTTTTTCACAGGACATTTTTCTATTCGTTATACAGAAGTTTGCTAGTGGTAACCTACTCCGGGAAAACAATGCCATGGTTTTTTTACCTGAAATAAGCATCTCTGTCCTCTATTTCTCACCCACTTCAGGATATAAATACTCACCATTTTCTAGATGCTCAAAAACATTTGTTCTCAATTCCTTTCTCTGCCTTCCCAAGTGTAATCACTTATTTCCCGTGCCAAAAATTACAGCAAATATCTCTACAGACTTTGCTGGTTTAGGAATATAACACGATTATATTAATTATTCAAAGACAAATGTCCATATCAACTTATCTAAAAAGCTCAGGTTTTCAATTTATGCAAAGTTAATAACTTTTAAGTAAATTGTAAACTTCCCTCCTACTGTAGATTAATCTTTGAGATATCTATGAGTCTTTCAAAGTAAGAATTGCTTTCCAATTAGTTCTATGAGATTTTCATACATATAAGGGGGGTTGTGGCACAGAAAGAAAATCAACCTTTCTTAGTTTAAAAATACTGCTATAAGTATCTAATTGCAACTTACCCTATCTATTCAGGCCAGCACTTAGTTCCTTGTTCAAATTAAAATGTAAAAATTATATTCTTTATAGTCAGGAATCAAATGCTTCATTTTCAATGCCAAATCTGGCATATATAAATGCTCAAAAAACCAGGCATTGAAAATTGTAATGTTAGTGATACATAAGTAGAGTATTATGTAAGACCAATATACCTAAATTTTCATGTTTCTGAATATACTCCATCCAAAATTTGTTATTTCAACACTTACTTTGATACTTCAATCTTGAGCTCCATCTCACGCTTCTCTAGGTCCATGATTTGTCGTCTATCTGCATCACTTACTGCCTTACTTACACTCTTTGACAGTTCATCTCTTAACTCCTGTTCCACTTTCTGTGCCTCAAGATTGATTTTGGTGAGCTTAAAAAAATCAAAACCAGAAACAAACAAAATAATAGCCTAAGTACATAACTGCTCAAACTCTGCAATGAAATAGCAGTGCCAAAAGCATTTTCCTTTTTCAGTCATTATAATACACACTTCAGCTGTGTTGAGGTTGTGCTCAAAAACCAATTTCCTTTACTCTCTGCTTAAACATCTTTTTGTTTGCAGGGTTACATACACATAGGAACAGATATACAAGTTGGCGCAGAAAAGGATTCTAAACTAAACATAATTTTTATTAGTGAATTTTCTTAAAACCATTATGGCAATAACTTACTCTTAAACTAAAATGAAAAATAAAAATAAATTTAAAAAAGACTGTAAACACTTTAGGAAATGAACAGTCTTACATATTTATATACTGCCTATTATATTAGCATTGGTAACACAAATACAGGTTATAAATGCCAATACTCACAAATAATATTGTTCTTTTGTTCTTTCTAAAAAGAACTTTCTTAATTACGTATATTCTTTCAAGCAGCCTGGTTTTTCAGCTTGATTATCAAATACTGAGTAATCAATGTTCCAATTCAAAGCAAAGAGCATTAAGACAGATAACCTGAAAATCTTTAGACAACACAGAGAAGTCCCAGGACTTAATTAGTACATACACTTGTGACACATTATTCTGATACACTTCTTCTTATTAAAATAACTGATTTCCTAAACAAACAAAAAAAAAGTGCAGGGTATCCTATTATCTGCACTTCACTCATCTGGAAAACTAAAAGTAGAATGTTGAAGTTGATTTATGAGTTAAAAAGATGTATAGTAGACTTCTAGTTATCAGTTCTTAAACTGATCTCACAACTTTCACTAATTATATCAGCACAGTCTTGTTATCTCTTTCTCAAACAAAAAGAAGTAATTATACCAGATTAGGAGGTACTGACAACTGGAGTACCAGAAACAGAAAATGTATGTCCTGGAGCTACAGAAATGAGGCAAAAAAGGATACAGAGGTACTAGTAAGTAAAAATTATGGCATTAGGAGTTCATCGACTCAGAATGTAAGAAGATCACCAGACCTAAAAGTGTCACAAGACAAGTAATACATGCAAAAGAGAAAATGAAAAATGTGACACCTGCAGCATTTCTTAAAGAAATAAAAGAAGCCATCCCATCTCCCAGATTAATTCAAATCAAAACAATGTAACAAACACTACTAAAACAACAGAGAAACAGGGAGTCAAATAACAGCAATCTCGAAAAGCTAGGCTACACTCTAGCAAAGGACAAGGTGGTGAAATATATCATAATATATTATATATATGAATACAATATATCAACACTTCTATCAACATAATTACTCTTTTTCTTCCCTTGTGCTTATATTATAGACCAGCAATGGCACAAGAACAAATGCATACAATTCCTATGAATTTATTCTAGAAACTATAATAAAGTCTCCTAGTAGTTAAAAAATAAATGTATATTAAAAAATTCAAATATGAATAGCGTGGACAAAAAAACCCCATTTGCACAAGGGATGTAAAGTTCTAATTTTTTTTGAATAATTGGCAATTATAAGGAAAAATTGATTGAAAAGAGATCATATGAATTAGAGAAAAGAAATAACAGGTTAAGAGCAGCCTTTTTTCTTGCAGTCTGCTTACAATACTAGGAAACTATCTGTCAAGATGCTCATCATGTGTTTTACAGATATTAACTAACATGTAAAATAAACTACTGACAAATTAATTAGTTATATTTTTACCAGTCCTGCACATACAAAATTGCAGCTCAAAGGCAGCTATATTTTGCATCATAACCTTATTTATAGATACAAATTTATATTATTGATATAAATAATTTTTGAAAAGCTCAAAAATATGCCTTTAAGATGTATCAAATTATGTTGTTAAAGCTCAGCAGATTCACCTCAGCAAATTTGGTTTCCAATTCAAAATTACGTTCTTCTATTTGCTTTACAGTACTCCTTAAATGTTCATACATTCGTTGTGAATGTTCCGCTCTCTGTCTTTCATTTAATTCCTTCATTTCCAACATTGTGATTTTCTTAGAAATGGACAAAATCTCACTGTTGGTTATTGCTTTTGTGGCCTTGTCCATGGCACTGTCATCCCCTACAAGAAAAAGTATTTAAATTAGGGAATACACAAGCTGATTCAACTATGAAAATTATTTCCACCATGAAACCGAACATGAGTTTTGCTTTGTCTGTGTCAGATAAACTCTATCAAAACACCTGTATTACTCTTTCTAAACTGGAGACATGGTTATCTTGTCTTATTACATGTTTGAAAAGTATGTAATTTGAATAAAATACTTCTATCAATTATGAATACATACATCTGCAACCATGGTTATTCAGACTGATAACTATTTTCAATGTAGCCTTTCACTTTATCCTTAATACAACTGGTAAATCTTCAAGAAATTTAATTTAAAGTCTGTAAAAAAACCAGGTGTGAAAGAGTTTTTCTTGAATAATGGGAATGTAAGCTATAAAAAGAAATCCCATCTATCAAGAAAGAATACTTTGTTACAAAGCATGAAACCAGGAAAAAGAAATCACTTTCTTGACAACCTCTGAAGTACTATGACTGACAATCAAGTTAGAGCATATTAGGAAAAAAAAAATTCAGGTGGTGTGGCTCTAAAAGCTTTTAAACCCTTGACCCAGTAACGCAAGAAAAGTCAAAGTGGAAGAGTTTCCAGAGCAAAATACCAAACTTGGTTTTAGTCAAATGAAATATACAAATAAAAGAAATTCAACAAGAAAATTAAGACTGTTGCTGAAAGATACAAAATAGTTTTGATTTTTTTTATTTTGGTTATTTTAAGATACATCACTTTTTAAATATTTTCAAATATTACTTTTATACAGGATATACCATTTGGTTTTTAATGTTGCCATATAACTTTCATACTTGCCCAGTTTAGTCATCTGTTCCCAAGCCTGTTCTACAGTGTGAAGTTTCTCTTTCGTGATCTCCAGTTCCTTATTCAATGAATTTATCTGTGCTTTCAAGGATTCATTCTCATGCTGTATGACAGAAAAGTTGCAACACAACAGCAAACTACTTAATTGTAGCAGATTTCATGTTTAGTGTCTATGAAATTTCTCATATTAACAGACTTAACCTGTGTGACCCATAACCTATATATATATGGCAACAGAAGAGTAGAAGTTTCCCCTTAAGTGTAAAAATGTTAGTCTTTGTTCTCTGTATCCTACTGTCACAGCTAGTAATACCGTGAATATTTACTACCAGTGACTGTCATTCCTACAGTGTCTAGAATTAGATGAAAAAAAATAGTTATCATACTAAGCACCTTATTAACAGTGGGAAAGAAAGAACTCTTCTGGAGGATATTTTATCTCACACAGGATACTTCATCTTGCACAAAAATATCTATTTGAGAGAGATCATACATTTCTTTTAGTTCTTTAAGGCATCTAAGATGGTGCCAAACATTAGTTTTGTAAACGTTCCTTCATTCCCCCAAACAGAAACACAAATTTCCACATTAACCAATAAAACAAATTGGATACTTCATATTAATTTTCAATTTTTAGCTTTCTGGACATGTCTTTAGTTTATAAATGGTTCTCTAGCACTATGAAGTTGCTGAAATACACAATGCGAGTTTTCATAGACACAAAATTCCATAAAATAGACATGGGATTCATTCATTCTACCACCGATGAAAAGCTGGAAGTCGTAAAGTATCTTTGAAGCCAGCTTCACAGTTCTTGAAAAGAAATTCACTTCTACTTCAGAATAAAAGTTCAAAGGAAGAGTTAAATATTTGCAGTCCCTACAACATTTTGCAAACATATTGTGAACAATCTTTGGGGGTTTTTGGTTTTTTTTTAATGGAAGTAAAATTCCAAAGCTTTAGTCTTTTTTGGAACTGAATATTTCATTCTTGTGAAAACTGGGAATTAGTAAGAACACACGCTTTGAGAGAAAGCTTTGAAAGTGTTTACATTCATTCTGCTTTCCTTATGATCTCCAAACCTGAAGATGATAGCAAATATTTCTTCTGCCAGCCTTGTTTTAGCAATCAAAGAACTAAAAATGATTTCTGAGGGAACATACCCAAAGCTTAATTTAAAGAACAAACAAACAAAAAACAAAGAACCAAAAATATTAAACGAAATGCTTTTATGTCTGCCCATTGAAATAAAATCTGGAACTCTGTATGTTTCTTAATCCACTGAAGAATACACGGAAAGCAAATTAAAATTCAACAGCAACAGTCAGACTGGCTCAAATATCTCATACCCCCTATGAAACTGTTCTAACCATCAATTTTAGTGCTGGAACTTCTGTTAAGTGAGAAAAAAAAGCAAAGCAGAGTGAAAGTATAATAAATTTTTTTCCCTCAGGGCTAAAACATAACACAAACATTACCTGCATGTGTTCCATGTTTGTTGTCCGCTGGACGAGCAAATTATCTTTTTGTAACATCTCTCTGTATTTAGCAGTTAATGCATTGTACTGCCTATTGGCCACTTCTAACTCAGACAATGGCACACTACCATCCAGCACTTTTTGCAAAGCTGCAATCTTAAAGCAAGCCATTTCCTACGAAAATGATCAACACAATAAGTTACTAATGTCAGCCAGAAATTTAAATATAAAATTACTCCATGTAAAAAGAATACTACTTAATATACTGCTTTAGACATTGGTTTATTTTCCTAAATTGCCATTTGTTTTTAAAAATCACCCGCAATAAACATTGACAAAATTCTCTGGTGTTCCAGCTCTCTGGGTAATTTTATCAATAGTTGCCTCTCAAGGCACAGTCAAAACATATTTCATAAAATTAATACAGGCCCTAGCAACCTGCAAGGCCAAAAGGTAAGACTTGGTTTCATGTGACATTTTCAACAAAAAGAATTTGTTAAGCAACTTCAGAAGGGGAAAACCAAGAGGTTTTGTATGATGACCATAGAATCACAGAATGGTTTGGGTTGGAAGGGCACCTTGAAGATCATCTAGTTCCAAACCCAGCTGCCAAGGGCAGGGACACCTTCCACTAGACCAGGTTGCTCAGAGCCCCATCCAATCTGGCCTTGAACACTTCCAACAATGGGCCATCCACAACTTCTCTGGGCAACCTGTTCCAGTGCCTCACCATCCTCACAGTAAAGAGTTTCTTCCTAATATCTAATCTAAACTTACTCTCTTTCAGTTTGAAGCCAGTCCCCCTTGTCCTATCACTACATCCCCTTGACAAAAGTCTCTCTCCATATTTCTTATAGGCTTCCTTCAGATATTGGAAGGCCAGAATTAGGTCACCCCCAAGGCTTCCTCTTTTCCAGTCTGAACAATCCCAATTCTCTCAGCCTTTCCTCACAGCAGCCACGCTGCTTTGGATGCAGCCCAGGATACGTTTGGCTTTCTGGGCTGCAAGTGCACATTGCTGGGTCATGTCCAGCCTCTCCCCCACCAGCACCCCCACCTTCGGGGGGTCCATCTGTTCATCCCCCAGTCTGGGTTGATGCTGGGGATTGCCCTGACCCAGGCACAGCATTCTTGCACTTGGTCTTGTTAAACTGCATGAGATTCCCATGGGCCCACTTCTCAGGCTTGTCCAGGTCACAATGCTTATTTAAATACAAAGAATATTTCTACAAGATTTGTAACAGCAAATAGCAAGCTTTTGGGTAACGCATTTGATAAAATAACTCCATTTAAAAAGAAAGAGTATTTATTTCCAAATTGTAAAAATAAAAATGTGTGCTATTACTACTATAGACTATACCTTGAATCGTTGCAAGTTTCCAATCTTCCCTATAACTGCAGTCTCCATATGTGTTATTTCACCCTTTAGTTTCTCATTTTCTTTTCTGAGGTGCCGTTCCATTTCAAGTAAAGTGGTACACTGCCTTGTTAGTGACTTTTCATTAACTCGTAGAACAGTTATTTTTCTATTACTATCTGCAAGTACTTTCTTTGTTTCATCAGGATCCATCTGAAGTGCATCGAGTAAATTCTGTAAAACATTTTTTTAACAAGAACCTTGTATAGAAAAATGGTAAAGCATAACTACATAGACAAGCTTTCTTCGATATTTTTTAATCTAGGTGGAAAAATTCCATTAACCTGTCTGAAATAATTTCTTTTTGCTGAGAAAACATATACACACACTCAACACATGCTCAGGCATACAATATTCTAAGAAAAACATGAATCTTCAAAACCATTAGTTTCTGTGGAATAGAAACTAAATACATTTGACTGATTAACTGGAATTTAATTAATGCTGACATTTTCAAAATTTAGAACAGGAATAGTTCTCTGCATTCACTGTCATCAGTCTTCACATTTTTACTAGAATAAAAAAAATGCATTGGAACAATTTTCTAAACAAAATAGAAGTCCTGTGGTTCCAAACAAACCCTAATAATGCCGTACTTTGAAGACCAAACCTGTATTTGTAATGGAACCACAGGATCCCTCCTACAGAAACATTTGTATGTGTCCACACACATTTGCATGTATGTATAAAGCTCAGGCGGGGCAGCAGTGGGGAGAGGAAACTATGGCAACTCAGGTCACAGAAGTCATGGGAGCTTTAGCTTTGCTGTCACACACATCAGCTTGCCAAGGACACAGGTAGTAGAAATTGGAGCTGTTAGAACTCAGCTGTCTAAACATCCACAGTTACTTTCCACACCCTGTGATATCCTTGCTTTGTGTCTGCTTCTCTAAAAGGACACATATGGCGGCTATGTCTTCAGTTACATTTTACAAAGTTTGATGCCCAAAGACACCCATAGCCATCTAAAATTGCAGTATGTCTGTGATTAGACACCTACATCAATTCCAGGAACTCTGAAATACCACCAATATTTTCAGTTTTCTCAATGTAATATTGAATTCAGACTTGGTGGAAGTAAATCAAAGTAGAAAGAGGAATTGTTTCCTGTTTTTCTGAAACACTGATTCATATACATTAACAGTTATTTATAAGAAGATGCAACCGAAAGTAATAACCTTAATTCTTAGTATAAACTAATGTGTTTTCCAAGAGGTTGCTTGCACTGCTCCTCCTCCCAGTCCAACAGCCTGGGTAACAACCGCTGTTAAGAGAGCAGTGCGAGTGTAAATAGAGTGTGTGAACAGAATACCCAAGACTGCCTGGGAAGGCATTTGCTCAAAACTGATAATCTTAAAGAGAAAGATCACCATTAACCAGACTGAGTAGTAACCATAAAATTAAAGACTTGAAATAAAGAAGTTGTCAGCTTGAAAATTAGTATAAAAGAAACATAAAAACTTCTAACAGCAGGCACAGAGAGGGTTATAGTGAAGCACTTATAACCTAGTTCAGCTTCAGAAGCTTTCCCACTGTCCCTGCATCTTCTGCACAGATGTGAGTGATTTTTCCCTGCTGGACACCACTCCTCAGCACTCCAGGTCTGGAGGTACTAAGTGCAACAATTAGGGACCCACCCCTCAGGTGTGTGATGTGACCTCCTGGGGTGACTTCTCCCCAGTGCATGGATTAGCATCCTGCAGGAAGGCCAATGGGCATGCACAAAACCGGTGCACCCCCACACGTACACAGCACCCCAGAGCACACACAAGAAGTGCGTGTACACATCTTCTCCATCTAACAAATAAGAGTAGTGTATTAAAACCTCTGTTCTATGTCCTAAAATCTTTTTGAAAAATGAAAGCAACAAAATTACTTACAGAATATGCCTTTATTTTTGTAGCATCCTGTTCTTTTTGCTCTTCTAGTTTTTTCATTTCCTCTTTAATATTTTCTGATTCTTTTTGCCAGCTTTCCTTTTGACTAAAACAGTAATGAATTTTATTTATTATGGTGAAAGACCTGATGATTTTTAAAACTGTAACTTCAACAGCAGCTCTGAAATATTGCAAACCAAGATACTTACTTTTAGCAGTAATGTAATTTGAAAAACACATAATAAATTGTAGACAGATTACTGAAAAACAATAACCTCTGTTTAGGCTACAGCTGGTTTAATGATCAAAATAATTCTTCAGTGTCTTACTTCTTCTTCAAATGTATATTATAATGCAGAGATATAGATGCCTTAGTTTCCTACTTCTTTGCCTGCAAGTCTTTCCTTCTATTACATTTATTTTATTTCAGATGCATAAAGGACATAACTTCCCACCCTTGTTATTTCAGTTAAAAACACACCCCAAACATAAAAAGATTCAGCTTATTCAGCTTCAATTTGGCCCAAACTACTCTCCTCTATCCATTTTTATTTATTTATTTGGGAAAAAAAAAAAGACTATGAACTTTCATACATGTCTAATGAGGAACAGACTCATAAATAAATAAATCATAAATATTTATGACTCATAAATCCTATAGACTGCATGGCATAGTTTAGGCTAGTTTACACAATGGTTAATCAAGGCTGTTTCAGAAGTAGTATTTTCTCTTCAAAGAAGGTATCTTATTTTCTTATATAATGGAGTAAAATAGAGGAGAAGGAAAGAAAATTCTCTGAAAGTGACTCTTTACGGGATGCCAGGTCAAAGAATCTCCTCCCAAAACTTCAATCTGTACCAGGTTTAGAGAAGGAACCTTGAATCATCATCATATCCCTGTCACTGCAGATATCTCATCCAGTAGTAAATGAGGCAGTATATTACAGCCCCCAGTAAAAAAACTGCATCTTTAATGCCTTAAAAAGAGATAACATTGTCTGGGAATCTTAATTGATTCAATGAAAAAACAAAAGTTTCTGAAAGGTTAAACATGCTTATTCCAAAAGCCATCTGGTGACTGTCATTCCAATCCAAAACCAGAGAGTATTCAACTAAGTTTGTTAATTGAAAAATCCAAGTCACATTCATCCCTATGCTCCTAACAGATGAAAATCCTTTTTTTGACCATAAGCAGAATTTTATAGATTTTAGATTCACTGAAGCATATAAAAGAACTGAGTCTGAAAGAAAACCAACCACATAATCCTGACAAATCGCTGAAATTTTCAGAGATGTCTATAGCAGTCCCCTCCCCTCCCAAAAAAATGTTAGAACCCATACTTGAAAGCAACAGAAAATGAGACTGAAGAGTCCATCATACCAGGTTCTAATAAAATGCAAGATATCAGACGCAGAAAGCACAATGAAATCCTCATGATAAAATATGCAACATGTTAAGAGTCCAGCAGAAAATGGTTTTGTAGGAGTTTTCTGAATCTTTACAGGACGAAAGAAAATATATGGAGTCCATATCCAAACACAGCAGCACTTATGACATTAACCAAAGAACTACTTCAATGAAGCAGAAAATCTTGTTTCAAAATTGTTATATATTTAGATACTTGAACTTTCATAATGGAGAAAAGAGAGCAATACCTTTGATATTCTTTATACAGCAAGCCTTGTTGATGACGAATTACTGCAAATTTTCGTTTGTAGTCCTCCACTGCATCTTCTAATTGTTTAAGTAACTTTTCTTTGTTTTCGAGTTCCTAATGATTATTTTCCAAATAAAAACATAGAAATTATTAATACAGATTTTAAACATTAAATTATTAATTTAAACAAAATGGCAGTCCTTTGTGTATTCATGACAGATGCTTCTGTCATGAACTGTGTGAACTACAGATACGAAATAAGTATTTTCTTTAGAAGCAATAGATAAAAAAAGTCCAATGAGCTTTGGCATTCATACTAATAGGTGTGAAATAGTGCACGATTGCACTGTGGGTTACAGCCCTCAAAGTTCAAAATACCATGACTTGTTGCTAGCCCACAGAGAATACTAACTGAATGTCTAACTGGGTCGTGACATTTTCTTCTCATGTTCCCAAATGTTCTTCTACTTTATAAGCATATAGAGTTGAAAAAACATTCTCTAATGAAAAAAATTTTTAAAATTACCAAAGACAGAAAAAAATAATTTAGTAATAATAGAAAGATAATTTTTTTACATGTCTGTTTGCTATGCTTCCCATGGGAATCACTGGCATCTGTTTCAACGTATTTATGCCTCTATTTACAATTGTTGATGCATTTTTGACAAATAATGGAATTAAAATTCATATAGTAAATTAATAGAGACCTTGGCTCTATAGGGAAAAACTGTTCAAATAGGATTTGCACATGCAGACTCAGGTGTGGAATCCAGACAGCAGTAAGACAGAATTTCTCATAGAAAGAGTGCAACTGTGGAAGTAGAAGAACGGGCAAATATTTAGATCAAAATTCAGATTTAAAACAAAAAAAATCTGAATTGTTGTCCAAAATTTAGTTAACAATTACCTTTCAGGCTTACAGCACAGCAAAATACTTACAGCTTTAAATAACAGAATAGCCCAAAGAGAGTTCTCTCATGTCCATACATGGCATACTGCTGGGTTTCGGAAGAATTAGCTACATGTTACAAATATTTTTGATTTCAAGAAATATATGTGTTACCTGTATAAGATGTACTAAATATTCGTTCAGAGAATTAATTGTATTAACACTTGAAGGAGCCATTCCTTCTGGAAGATTAACTGTTTGGAAGACAACATTGGCACCTTCTGACTGATGTAGTAAGCAAATTTCATTTTTCAGTTGTGCAATCTAAAGAAAGGATAGAAAACCATAAATAAGTATCTCTTGCTATTAGAGTAAAAAGGATGGAAAACATATTGCTCTCCTGTGCTACATCAGTTGTTTTTAACAACCTAATTCATTTTCACTTATATTCTAAAGCATTCTAATACTCCTTAAAATAACCTTTTAAAAATGCCGTGATTTCATAAATCATTAAATGCATAATAAACTCATCCAAATTTATCAAATTACCCCAGCAATCACGAAAACTACACATATCACCACAGTTTTATTGTCAATTGTTTAAAACACAGCACATTCCTACTTCTTTATTAAGTTTTCAAAAGAATTATTGCAGCAGTTATTTGACAGTTTTTTCTAAACAAATCTTTGCCTTTTCTTTTAATTTAAAATCTCCCTGATTCTCTAACAGTACACAAAACACTATTATAGAATATTAGTTTCTGGGAAATCTTTTTGCATCACCAAAGCTGTCACAGAAGGCAAATTTAAATTTCGCTTCTTGTATGATAATATTCCATTCCTCATTCCTTCCTTGAAAGAAGCATTCCACAGAATGAATTGTACAACTTAAGAGAATGATTTATCATTTCAAACACTTAATTTCTGTTACTTATTTATAAATAACAAATGCAAGACTACTGGCTTTTTGGAAGAAATAGATCTATGAGCTTTTTTGTGCACAGCTCACCCCAGAAGATAGGCATTCTTCGTGTTCAACATGAGAAAACATTCCAAGGATGAAGTAACATTAACGAGAGTAAGTTCTGAACTTGAAATGGATGAATTAGTAGATCCACTACATAAATTTCAGTAAGATTTGTACAATTACAATGTTCACATAAACCAAAATTCACTATCTCATAGATCATGTGGATTGCTCTAAATTATCAGAACAGCAACTTTTGAAGCGTAAAATAAATCAAATAAATTATATACCTTTTCATTTGCATTTGTCAGCTGATTAGACAAACTTGTTGCCTCCTTCTGAGTCTGCTTTAGCTCCTGTCTCAGTTCCTCATTCCGTCCTGTAAGCTGGTCAACCTGAGCTTTCAAGTGCACACTAGCATCAAAGATTCCCTCTGAATTCTTTGACTCCATTGCCTAATGCCAGAAACAGTTAATTAACAGAACAGAGAAAAAGTGCAGAAAAGCTTTAATTTTTTCAGAGTAAACTGGAGCCCTCAAGTTTAGACTACACGAAATTAGCAGAAAGCATGACATTTTAACACGGTAAAATCCATTTATCAGTTTCCTGCTGGTATATTTGCCATAGACTGTGACTTAAATGGTTAAACTTTCCTGGAAAACCCCTAATTTTTTGTAAGATGTTTGAGTAAAGAATTTTTAAAAAACATTTCCTGCAGGTCCCATGGAGATAAAAGACAGGCAAATGAACTTTTACCTAAGCTTTATGACTGAGACAACAAATTTGCCACAGACAGTTTTACAATATCCAGCTGAAGCTAGGGGCTTTTTAAATTTACTGGCAATCCCTTCTCCCGTATATTTTAATTTACTTTGTTAAAGAGGAATCACACTAAGAAAGCATATGTATAAAGAAACTATCATTAAATTATACAATAATCCAATAACTGAAGAGGACAAGAATACCCTGTAAATCCCATAAAGACAAATAATACTTTAGAAAACAAGCTTACATGAACTAAACGATCCAGACTAGGGATTATTAAGGCTGTTTCTCCTCCCTTCATACTAGGATCCTTCTGCATTTCCTTGACGGCTTGCAATATTTCTTTCATTCCTTGTTCAAGTTGTTTATTCTCTTCTGATAACTCTTTTACTGTAATAAAAGTTGTAAATGTGTTTAAAAGCACAAAATGAAAAAATGAGTTAAGGTTTCCTAGGACATTTCATCATGATACTTGTTGATTTGATAAACTAAAAGAATGTTCATATTATACATACATAGGCATAACCAATTAGGAAACTAAAAGCAGAGCTGCTAGAAATATCTGGACAGTGTATCTTATTGATGAAATACCAAGAAAAAAATAATTAAATGCTTCATGGGAACAGAATTGACTTCACTGAACCTTCCAGTCTTCAATGTTTACTTCTATGTCAAACTTCTTTGGTAGCCTATCTGACTTTCACCAGTCCAGAAACATCGCTATCTTGGAAATGTTTGGGTGTAACAATGAAGCATCTAGGAATTGCCTGCATTCCTTCTGCAGACTGAGAAAAAAAGAGCATTTAAATTATATGGCTGTCAAGGACTCTCAAGACTCCTACCACCAGTAGTTTCTCTATGAAATTCCCGTTTACAGCACAAAGCAAGAAGTCTGAAAATTTAAAAAAAAAACAACAAACCTGTCAGGACATTCTCTGCATCCAAACAATATGGCTAACTGTCCTGAAGACCCAGGAGTGAACTGCAAACAGTTAAGCAGTTCCACCAAGTCTATTTTGAAAAGAAGTGACATTCTCTGGGAAAAACAGTTAAGCTTCTTGTCTAGAGAAATTAGCATTATTTTTATTTCAGAGTTTTCAAGAAGTGCACTTCAACCAGCATACGTACATAAGTAAGCAGCAAGTGGCTCTAATTCCACAATACTCCCTTTGAGCCAGAAAAGCTCTACAATTACGCAAGTTCTATAATTGTTACAATTTGGATTACTCACAGACTTAAAGCCCTCATTAGGTCTGAATCAAGAAGGAAAAACATGAGAGATAATATTTTAATGTATTTAGTGTGAATAAACTATGTTTCATGTACTATCACTAACTTAGTAACACTATATATGTATATATACTCACACATACAAAGATATACGCTAATATAAACACAAAAATTTTTTTACGAGTCAGGTATTTATGATCACAGTTATAGAAACAGAACAACTAAATAAGCAAACCATCTACAAGCACCTGATAATATTCTCTAGTTTTAAAACAGGTTGCAACTTACATTTAGATTGAAATTTGGCCATTACAGTCCTGTTCTTCTCCAAGTCTCTCTCCCTCTCACGTAATTCAGTTGCAAGATATTCATTCTAAAGAAAAAAAGAAACAAAGAGGAATGAAAAACTGTAATTACAGAATTCTACTATTAGAATTTCCATTAAGACCCTGTGGTTGAATGAGAATAAATGTTTGAAAACATCGTTACTTCAGATATACTCAACAGTGAAATTACAGAGTATGTAAACCAAAATCAGGTGTTATATAAAAGGCAACAACCAAAGAAATAGCCTCATCTTCATAGCAACAAAATCACCAGGAAAAAAATTATTTAAACCATAAATAAACTTTACATAAAATATTTATCCTGTTGAGTTTTTTTTACAAGCTTGTACTTACAGGTACTGCCTGGCTTCTGCAATTCTTTGTAACTATTTAGCATACTCTTAGTCAACAAATCTCTGGGTATCTATTCATTCTATAAAAAACCAGCAGTAAATTACTAGTATAGGCTTCTGCCTCCATTTACATATATGCATGCATGCAAAGAAAAAAGTATTTCCAATAGTAACTCCCAAAATATTAAAAAAAAAACCAATTCTTTTCCACTGAAAATGCAATTACTAGGCATTATTAATTTCATGGCTTGGCTAACATAGTATTTTCAGAGAAACCACAATAGTAGCAAAGCATAGTACTGTAGCATGGAAAACCTGTATAATTGAAGAAAGTCTTATGTATACTGACTTACACTTTCCATTGATCAGTCAACAGCTTAATAGGCTCAATAGAAATGGCATCAGTTTTGAAGCATTTCATGAAAGATAGGAAAGACCTATCTGTTTATTTTATGCACTGAAAACATGTTTTCTCCTAGACAAAAAAATATGCAGAATCTAACACTAGCAATTTAATATTTTAGTCACAGACTTTTTCAAATTTGAAGTATGCATTCATGAAAATTTCCCAGTCCACATACTGATTTCTTGCCTAGAATAGAATCACAAATGGATTAATTACACAAGGTGTGTCCCATAAAACACTGTCCATAGCAAAATATGGATTCTTGGGTCATGCAGCAGTTGGAATAGTGGTCTGGTACAGAATAAAAGTCTGCGAGGCTGTGTAAGTTGTAGCTCTGGTGATATGAAAACACTAAGAGCTTCAGAATTACACTTGTGATTAACTAGTTGCCACTCTATCACATGTTTTGAACCTAAATGAACCAAAAAAGTGTTTCTGATTTTTTCCAACTGATCTGAATTTTCATGTATGCCAGAAGTTCTTCTAGGTAGATTTCCCACAGCCTTTCTGTTTTCAGCTATATTTTTCTCTGACTTCAGAAGTTCAGCTGGTGCTACTCTATCTGCAAGTGTGTTTCTCTCCTCCACATTACAAGAGCTGCTAGGCTGTATCTACAAAAAATAAAGAATATTCACTAGTCTTCCAAAATATATTACAAATTATTAATTTTGGGATTTTTAAAAAGCAGTTAATAAAAACACCTAGATAAACATTTGAACAAATATTTATTAAATAGGGGGTTTTTAATTTTTGAAAGAGAAATACAAGAAATGTTGAGAAACTTGCTTTATGAACCTACCTTTGCTTTTACTTCAGAAATGTCATGTCTGCTCAAGAAATCCAACTCCCTCATATTCTTTTCCTTCTCTTCAGTAAAGCTATCACTCATCTGCATATTATCAGCATCCAAATCTAAGTGCAAGTAGATGTACAAGTAAAAAATTATTATGAAATTTTAATTGGTCTCCAAGCAAAGGAATATATTCCATCTATTATATCTGAGTTCTAGTTTTCTACCTTTCCATCTGAGCACATTATGCTACCCTGGATGGCACACAATCGTAATTTTAAGACTTTTGAAGCACATGAATTAAGTAGATTTACTGGAAATTTTGGGGAGATCATCCTGCACCCATTGCAAGACAATGATACAAGTCTCAGTGATGCATTACAAGTCATCACAACTCAAAAAGATACTGGGTTGTAAGACTAGGAAATCCAAAACCACCCACCTCTTCCTACAGATTCAATCAAATGTATTTAGCCTTTTAATTTAAACAAATTAGTAAATACAATTTAGCTACATTAATAAGTATAGACAGATTGTTTTTGAAAGTACAGTTTATAATAAAAACATCCTACCCATTGTTGCAACTCTTCTTCCTTTCTCCTGAGCCAACTTACGAATGTGTTTTTTCAGTTCAATTCTTTCCTCTTCTAGTCTTTCGATCTGCATATTATTATTCACAGATCAGTGTTTCATTTTGTTCAAACACATTCTTATTACATAGCTCTTACAGAAAAATCGGATTTATCACTTACCTCTTGCAAAAGAATCTGGTTTTCAGCCCTATACTGCTGCTGCTTCAGTGTTTTACTGTTTCTGAATTCATTTAAATCAATCATGGTCTTTGGCTCAAGACCTAAAACAAAGTAGATAATATACAGTTATTCATTAAGGAGGAACATTAATATTAGTCAATACAGTTAATTTACCTAAGACCATAACTAGTCAAGTAGAAAAAAAATATTTTGTTGATAGTTGAATACGTTTCAACTATCTATAAAAATATATAACTATCTATGTAACATATACACACAGCTTATAGTGCATGTAATAAGACCAGAAGAAAGCTTAATTTTACCTGTTACACAAAACCCAAAATGCAATAAAGTGGCACCTAAAATTAACTTCATGTATGTTTAAAATCTTCTATTTAAAAATAAGCCTGTCTGAAGTTTTCTCTGTGTTTTTCCATCTAGCATTGCAACTTCAGGAAGTTACGGTTTCCAAATACCACATTATGAAGTTTATTATGTAGCACGTAGTTGAAAAGGAATCAAAACCGAAAAGAGTAGAGAACCTATTCTCCTACTTTGTTCAGTCAAAGAAACCTGTAAGCCAAGTTCATTCACGCAGTTTGTCCAAACTAATTAAAACTACTTGGAAATATTAGCAGAATATATCAAATTATTTCCAGTGACTTCGTATATTAAAAAATTTCCATTATAAAAGCCTATTTCAATTTTTACATAACAAGTATTTGAAAATGTACTGGATACAGCATACCTAAGCGCTCTCTGAGTTCTTCATTTTCGTCAAGAAAGTCATTTATTTTAAGTTCAAGTTTATTGACTTCCTTAATTAATGATTCAATCTCATGTTCTCGTATTTTGATTTGCTTTCTTAAATTTTTGATTTCAGCAACGGCCTCTTCCAAACCATATATTCCCTGTAAAAACCCCAATGGGAAGTAAAAACAAAACAACCAATAGAAGACTTACTAAAATAAATCATGAATTATTCTTTCATTATTACACAGACACGAAGAAATGTTTTTCAGCCTGTATCATTCTTCTGCACTATGCTTATTGTTACTGAATAAAAAGCAGATCCTATAAATCTGTCTTTGACTACAGAGGAGTCTGAATATTTCAAAAGTGAGTCCTCCAGCTACATGATCCTTTGAAAAATCTTATCTTGAGTGTTCAATTACTGTTCAATGGAGAAGAGAAAGGGAGGGCAGAGCAGGGCTGGGCATCAAACTAATCTATTTAATGTTTAATTAGAACACAGTCAATAAATATGGAAGGACAAAATGCTCTCCTAAAAATACAATTAATACCCTGTCCATTCTGACTAACTGTTTACCAGTTCATAGTCTCTCATTCTTTTCAAAGTCTCAACAAGCTCTTTGTCCTTTTCTCTAGCATGTGCTTCCGCCAATTCTGCTGATTTCTCAGCCTCCATAGTTCTCTCTTCTAGCATTTTTAACTTTTCTTGCATATCCCCAATTTGATTCTGCTGAGCAAGAGATGAGTGACCTGGAAATAAAAACCTTGATGTTTACAACTCAACTAGGAATTCTTGCTATCTGCCAATAATCAAGACAGAAACACTTCAGAAAACGTTATAAAGGAGATCTTAATTTCCTGCTCTTTTTAATTAGGAAATTACAAGAGACTACATGTAAGAGATTGGGTCTTTTTCCCCCCAGTGGTCCCTTCAAACAATATTTACCATAAGTAAGTGCGTGGAAGGGACATCTGAATTTATTTGGAATTGCAGACTATTACTCCTTTTCAATTCTTGATGGACCTGAGACCTTTTATGTTATGCTCTGTCACAGGTCAGGTATAGTTTTATTACCCATAAAACCCACTGAGGTACTCTGGATAAATTTAAACTCTTCATGAACGCTTAATAAAATAAAATTAATAAAATAAAATTAGAGACTAAAATTACTCAAATACTGCAATTATGTTTTTTCTGTATTTCTAGAAAAGAAAGAATGCACAGTAAATTTGTGGTTCCTTTCCATCGACATTAATACAAAATAGTCATGTTACCTTTATCTTTCTGGAGATCATTTTTTAATTTCTCAATAACAAATGCATTTTTCTCCATTTCTTTGGTGTACAGTTCAACTTGCTCAGTAAGCAATCTTATCTGAGCATCTCGCTCTTGCACACCCTATACATACAAAAAAAAACAAAACTCCATTAAAGGATCCTTCTTTACTGACAGGCAAACTACCAGTACAGACCACACATTAAATGAAGAAATCACATGTAGCTAATACAAAACAGTTTATAGAACATCAAATATATCAAATACTTACAACAGAGAGTTCAGCTATTATCTAGAAGTTTGGTATATAAATGCAAAGCAGGAAAAATTTTCAAAAAAGTAAAAAGAAAGCACTCAAACAAAAAAAAGAAGCATTTTAGTGTAACAATTTTAAATGGAAACTACTCGCAGAGTTTGCCAACGTTAGATGAAAAGTTTCAGATGATACAGGTTCCTTGCAGCTTCCTCATAAACAACTGCCATTGGGAACAGAGAGATACAAGTCTAAGATTGCAAGGACTAACAGTCCATCATACAAGACACGTGAATTGCAGACAAACCTTTCAGCAAGTCATCTAACATTTAAAAATTCTTATCACACCTTGTTTTGCATGCATATACATTCATAAGTACACACAGACTATGAAAGTGACTTCTATTTATACTATACTATTTCTGGACTTGTACATGAACTTTAGAAACAACATAGGAAGCTTTAAAATCTAAAGGTATAGAGCTTAGCAAAATTGTAACAAGCTGAGCATAACCCCTTAGAATATAAACATACATTGAACAATAGCAAGGTCACTCAATTTTGAGTAAAACCTTGAGTAAATACTTGATTTAATTTTTAAGTGTCTACTTAAAATACATGCTTATTTCCACAAAACAGTTCAAAAAGTCATGCTAATAATGATCCCTCCAAAAAGCAACCTCTACAGCCATCTAGTCAGCTAAAACGGAACAAATGCTTATCAAAGTTACTTTCAGCTGCCTTCCTCTTCTGATATCTAAGGCTGATTTGTACTTTAGGTTTTTTTTCCTCTATCTGTCACTAGGTTTGGAAGACTGCACAAATATATCTCACCATACTGCTCAGGCTACAAGAACCCAAAATGTAACACAAAAGTCACTACACATTTATTTAAAAAACCTGAAGCAAGGCAGGAAAATATCTTGAAATCAGAGAGTATGCTTTCCATAATAAACATTTCAGGATTCCTAATGGACCACGTTAATTCGGGGGGAGGAGATTCTGTTTTATAAGAAAGTGGAGACATTCAAAATCATAAAAAACGATGTAATTTTGCATGAATATGAGAGATACACAGATTCAGCTAGCTCTATCATATGCTGAACTACAGACTTAAGCAGATGGGACAAATGAACATAGAAAATTAAGCACTAGGTAAGACTGTTCCTTAACTAAAGAATTTAGTGGACAGAAACTAGGCTATATTTTAGAAACATTACATAATAGTTAAAAAAAGAGAAATATGAAAGTAACAGAACCAACTACCAAGAGTTCAGGTCATACATACATACATACAGAGAAGTTTCCTTTGTACACTGTCATTAAGCAAACTTAGCAGTGGAATAAATCGACCTGTTTCATAATTCTCAAATATAAGTATTTAGTATTTGGAAACTATGGAAGACTAAATATAAATTTGGTCATTAGCATACTCAGTGAATGGTGATTTCTCTGTGTGCAATATCTCACATAGACTGTACCTGCTGAAGGGACAGTATACTGTTCCTGTCTACATCAAGTTGGACCACTTTCATTTTCTCTTCCAAGTTAAACAACATTTGCTGATACTCTAGGAGTTCATCATCTTTCAAAGCTAAGATTTTCTGAAAAGAAGATAAAATACCATCAGAGCACTGGAAGTACTTTCTAAAAATGATAAAAAAGTATTAAAAAATACCTTCCATTCTTCAACTTTTGCATTTACAGCTGCCATGAGTGGATCGTCTTCCTCATTCTTTGCTTTCAGCTGGTCTGAAAGATCCTGAACCTAGACATGCCATTTGAATGAACATCACATCAGAAAAACGTTTGGGCTGTATCAACGTATATGTACAAAGACACTACATCAAGTATATGAGATTTAACAGATTAGCATTACAGCAGCAAGTGAATTACTTTTGAGAACACTGCATGACTAACATTTTGTACAAAAATTAATTTTTGTGATCTGCAGTCAAGTTTTAAAATCTGTATCACATTCAAAGATCACACTACTTTTAAAGAGCATTATTTTAGAGGAGTGTGTGTTTTTAACTGCATAGATTGAATCTTTTCGTTTAAGCTAAAATATTAAGAGTAGAAACCTCAAAATAATTACATTAAATAATGAGTCAGTTCTTACTTGAAATTTGTACCGATCTTTCTCTTTTCTTAACTCATCCATAATAATATCAGATTGTTGCACAATTAGTTTCATTTTGCTATATTCATCAGTCATCTTCTCCATTTCTTGCACTGATTCCTCAAGATTTTTTCTCATTTCTTGGTTTTGAATGTCTAACTTCTCATTAGCTTCAGTTAAATTCTGCAAAATTAAAGAAAAAAAATGCTTTTAGAAAGTGCCCATCTTAATACCTGAATAAGAATTTGGAAATCTTACATGAAGTTAGCACAGAAGAGAGTATTTCACCTCTAGGTTATCAGTTTCAATAAATCCAAACAGCAAATGAAAGACATATCTCCTCTTGTCAGTAACTTCATTACCTCTGCCAGATTCATAGATACAGAGCATATGCATGACAGAACTCTACGACATTATGAAGTCCCTTACTCTATGTGACTTTATCTGTAAATTGACACAGTGTCGTGAAAAAGACTATGGTCAGTAAAACACCAGTAGATACTCAAGAGCATGCACAGATTTTTACCTGAATTTCATCCAAATACTGAACAAGCTCAGAGCTTCTTTTGGACAACTGGGATCTGTAATCAGAAACCTCTCCTCTTCGTAATGGAATTGCTTCTTTTTGAGAATCTATTTGCTTCTGATAGTCAACTACATCCTGACGCAACTGTTCATTCTGCACAAAAAGCAATCCAAACTTAAATCCATTTCTAAGAGTTGAAAACAAAGTCATTGCATTTCTAACAAGATAACACAAAGAGCTAGGACACTCAAAACCGATCCAAATTTCTACTATCTGCTTTTAAAAGTCTTAGAAGCCTCACCTTTTTCTTTATGCGCTTTTTCTTCATATTAAAAAGGAGAAAACAAGACCAAGAGAACAAAGCACGGAAAATATTAGTAATTAGCTTTGCTTTAAGAAGACTAAATATTAAGAAGACTAAATAGTAATCAATTTTGTAGAAACAAAATAAAATAGCTTTCTATATACCTGTGCATAGATGTACATACATACACACACATATGCAGAAGGGTATTTTGACAAAAGATTTTCAAGGGTTTACCCCAGGACAATAATTAAACTAATCTACTTGGCAATAATAGTTACAAAAAATAATAAAAATTCAAACCCCAAAATTCAGGCCAAATTAATGCATAGCAGGATTATGCAAATTGAAATGTAGAGACTTTCTGACCTCAATTAACTAGGTTTCATTGGAGCAGATGTACTACATGTTTACTTTCCGCTAGTAACCAGAAAATGCTCCAAAATTAAACATGATGCCACACCAAAAATTATAAATACAGAGAGATAGTAATATATTTATAAACAAAGTTAAAAATACAGTAAATCAGCAACAATTTTCGCTAACCTCTCTCCTGAATCTGATATTTTCATTTTCAGCATCTTCAATTCGAAGAGCAAGCTACAAGAAGACAGAAAACCTTTATATGTATCACTAACACCACAAAGAACTCCAGAAACAAAAAAAAACCACCAAATGCATAGCAGTCCTAGTTTGTCAGTGGTTTGTTGTTTTATTTTTTTAAACTTCAGAGGCTCTTTTCAGAACATCAACTTTTCAAAACATTTGACAGAACAGCTTTTAGAGGCATCAAGCTTAAGTCATTCTTACCTGTTCATTCACTTTCTTCTCATTTTCCAATTCTTTTTCTATATCTGTTAACTCTCTCTCTTTTTGTTCCAATTGTTTTTCCAGTTGACGGATCTCATCACGCAAAAAACGAGTGTCACGACCACCAGAAGATCTTTGTGCCATCTTATGAGCATTAAAATAACATTATAAATACAGTAAATATTCAAAATAGAAAGAACTGAAAAAACCAAAGTAGATGCTAAGACTAAGATAAATGGGATTTTTCAAGTATAAAAAAATTCAAATGATTATTCATGCAAGACTGGTGCATATTCAAAAAACAATAAAATGCATTTGCTAAAATGTAAGGCTATTTCCTCTCTTTGCAAAATTAAAATACTAGTCTAAAACCAAATAATTTAAAAATCCCACCAGAACATTCTATAAACGAACAAAATTTTAAAACATACCTCTAATTCATTTTGAAGTTTCATCACCTTTGTTTTAAAATTATTTTCTGTTAAAATAGAACAGATGTAGTGAATTACCCAAAAAGGTAAAAAGCACATAAAAGAACATTGGTCAACCTTAGCTTTTAAATATTTGGCTTCATTGAAGCCATTGACTTCAGAGCAGTTGGTATTTTCTCCAGTTCCCTAAACCTAAAAAAAAACACAAAAGAAAACAACACCACCAGCAAAAAACTAAAAAATACATTTAACATATCATTTAGGAACAGCATAAAAAAGCTTGCTTACCACATCTGGCTTGCTCTTTCCCAGCTCTTTCAACTTCTTCTAGTGCCAAGTCTACCTCTTGAGTTTTCATCTGAGAAAAAAGCATAGTAAGGAAAGAAGAAATATTTACTACTAACATAAATTAAAATATTCTTCCACAGACCTCACGTTTAAAACAATGAAAATACTTATTTTGAGAAATTTGTTTGCATTTTCCATCTATATAACTATGTTAGTCCACTTCCCACTACTAAATTCTAACAGCTACAAGCAGGTGCTTTGGTGCAAGCACACATTTAGCACATAGATTACCTTGGGAGTAAACAGTGTATTCAGGAACAGGGGAAAAAAAGAATAATGATGCTTCCATTTAAACAAAAAAATAAACAAATGCATCTGCAGAATTGTAGAAAGTGAGGATTAATACAAACCTTCAATAGAGACTGAGTAATTTTAAAAAGGTGTATCAGTTTTTCTGGAGTTTCAGTTTTTAAGTCTTTCCCATCAACCTAAGGAAAGAGACAACAGTGTTTTTACACTAATACCAATGAAATCTACAAAATAAATCTTTCATGTATGTGAAAGACCAGAGACAGTTTAGAGCAGAAGGTATAACAAAACCCTTATGTTCTCTTTTTCTGGAGCACCTTGAACATGATATATAGCAATCTGTTCGCTCGTTCCTCTTGATGAGGCAGAGTATCTGGATCAACTTTCATAAGCTTCTTCCAATCTAAAACAGGTGCCATATTGAATTTATGATTTTGTTCCTGGAACAAAGATTAAAATAACAGATATCAGGTATTATCAGTGCAAATCAATTTTAGGTCAAATGACTTAATGGAGGCTGGCCACTGAACCACACCAGATGATTCTAATAACTGTATCCACTTGCAACACTGATTAACATTTTGTTCACATTTTGATCTATTGCAAACTAGGAGGCTATAATAAAACCATTTTTTCTTTAAGTTAAAAATTACACCATGCATTCTCAATGGATTTTTAAAACTATCATTGAAGATCAGGACACACATGAAACCTGTATTTTAACCGCAGTATCCTTGTTTTCTTCCCCATCTTTTAATGTTGTATTTTTTGCTAATGAATAAACACAAATGGATGCCCTTTGAACCAGCCCTTGTAGGTTAAACACCTCCTTACAGTCACAAAAATCATTATTTCTAATATTTAAAACACAACCAACACCTTCTTTAGTTTGATACTGTGAGCACCCACTTCTTGACATTGTATTAAATATCATTTCTTTTTGATTAGAATACTTGAATTGACAAAGGACATTAATTAACCTGTGATGTATATACAACCTGGATCAAATTTACAAGATGCTTATATAACCCAAATTATAACTTTCTATCTGAATTACAGCTTTTTAGACCTATATAACCTGAATATACCTATATAACGTAAATTAACTTTCTATACCTATATCATAACTTTCTATACAACGTAACAGTCAGTATATAGCTAATTAGTTGCTTAATGCTTAAATAAGCAGAAACTCACCAGGTGGATAGTTTCAAGATAGACAAGTAAAGCTCTAAATTAGTTAAGTATACCTATACTGGAAAGCTACAGAACATACTAATGAAAAGTTGACAGAGATAAAGCCAATTATCCACAAAGTGAAGAATTCAGACCCGTTAGATCCAGAAAGGACTATTTCACCATAACTGCACATGCTCTGGAGACAAAGTTAAAAAGTTCAAATATGAGGAAGACCTTGAGCCTTCATCAGAGAAGACCCCTGAGACCACCTAAATTGGGGAGGCGCAAGCGCAGTACAAAAGAACTATTTATGGCCATGCCATAACAGTATGTAAATTATTTCTGCCACGTATATGATAATGTTATAATGACATAATGATATTCAGCAGTACCTACTGTATAAATAAACCATGACATGTGACAAAGGTGGGTGAGCTAGGTGGAGAAATCCCCCTCACCACCAGCGCTGTAATAAACAAATACCTGCTCAATAGACACCAGTCTATCGGGTTTTATCTTTGGATATCTATCTTTTCGGACATCACCTGGAAACTGAGAAAAATCTGATCAGAAAGTCATGGCAAGTTTTCTTCTACTGCTTTCCTGCTGGTTGCTGTGGGCCACAGTGACTCCTCACATAACTGAAAGTCAATGCAGTATCTGAAAAAGACAGAAGGGATTGGAAATCTGGAATTATTCTATTCTCTGAAGCTCTCTAGCCTTTCTGATCAATATTTCAAAAAGTAAATTCTGCCAAGCTTAAAACAGAACATTTTTCATCTACTTATTGCCTTAAATTATGAATTTGGCATAAATGGTTAAGAAAAATTAAGAAAGAAATAAAACTAACTAGAATAATAAATGCAGTATTATTCAAAAAACTAATGACACAGCAGGGGTATATATTTTAGAGAAAAAAAACCAAGTTCAATCAATAAGTCCAAAAATGCTCTATGCTGAGCACAATATTTTGAGATCCAATCCATCATGCACCCTGTTCATCATTCAGCAGTTTAAAGACAACTGAAACCTCCTTCCCTAATAAAAGGCTGAAACTGGCCCTACTTTCCAAAACAAATATGTCTAAGCATTCTGAAAGAAGAGTTGTAAGACACAGAAATCCTGCTGTGTGCTTAAGGGGGGATAAAAAACACCCTTTCTTCATCTTTTCTGAATATGTGAACTACTTGAGAGGTCCCTTATATTTACTATATTTCTTCAATGTTTGCTGAACATAAAATATGCATTAAATTCAATCCATGACTTTGTAAGGATGACACCTTATATACATTTCTGCTTTTCTGTAGATGGCAAAGGATAATACAAGGAGGATATTGGCACTTATTCAGTTAATTGAATGCTACTTGATTTCAATAACACACTTGTCTAAGGATCGGAGCTTTTAAATATATTTTTTCTTAAACAATGAGATGTAAAACTTACGAGTTTGAAATGCTCAACAATCAAAACTATTCTGAAAGCAAATACACAACCTTACTGTCAAGCCTTTCCCATCTTCCATCTCTCAATTTTTCCTCTTAACTTACAAAAAAATGTCTTAAGAAAATATCTGTCCTCACATTTTATCCAAAAGGAGAGATATCTGTACATAAACAACAGAATCCACTTATTAGGAGACCACCTATAGTAAGGTATGGGAAGCACAACCTATGCTTGCAGTATGTTCCACAGCATGTACATACATAGAATTTATTTAATTGAAGAATTTTCCATCACAAAATTTAGTTGCCTTGCCCTCAACTAAAACCTGTGGTTTTAGTGGACAGGTGATCTGTGTGGTGAGACACTGAGATCATGGCTCTACAAAACGTGTGAAATAGATGGGGATTTGATATTAGTTATCACAAGGTTTTCTTGAATTACTCGGGGAATCAAACATATATAAAACGGCCAGATGTTGCAAAGTTCAGCAAAGGCAGATCAAAAATGAGGTCTGGTGGCTATATTCAAATACTACCAGAAGAACAACGCCCTCGTCTGACTACAGCTAACACACGGTGATACCTTATCACCACAGTGAAATCAAGCACCAGTAGGAACAACTGTTCTTTTCCCACTAAGGTGTGTATAATGGGCAGCACAAGGTCCTGCACACTCGAGCAGGACAGAATACCAAGAAGCACCACAGTCACGCAGATGTGCTCTAACTCCGTGTTTGTCTACTGTGGGTAACCCAGTTTAAGCTACTTTTGACTTTCAAATTGCATTTACCCGGAGCAGCTCTGCGAAGCACTAGATTTTAACTACAAAGCCCCAAACACGAGAGGATCTCTGCAGGGTTCCCATTTTCTCCTAACTGGCATATACCAGCTCCGTGAACGATACAGTGACAACCCATGATCCCTCCAGGATGCTGCTAGGACAATTTTCCTTCTATTTCATTCCAACTCTGCTGAATGAACAAATTGCCTTATTCTGCGTTCGCCTTCACAGCGAGGCACAGCGGAGGCATCAGTCGAGGGCAGGCACAGTGGGATGCTCCTTTCCCGGGCTCAGCACTGCGCCGCCGCCAGCGCCCGGACGCGCTGCCCGGGACCCGCG
>VZRJ01002080.1:971036-1020651 GCA_013397565.1 Ptilonorhynchus violaceus | reverse complement strand
GCCGTGAGCTGCGGCGCCGGAGCGGGCGGTGGGCGGTGGCTCCGGTGGCGGGGCCCCGGCCCCGGTGTTTGCCCCGGCCTCAGGTAGGGCGGGCACGGCGCGCTGCAGCCGCGACCTCGGGACGGGCCTTGGGGTGGGAGGCGTGAGTTCGGTGTAGCTGCTGCCCGCCGTAGTTTCGGTCCTCTCTCCGCTGGCCATTCCTGCCGGGCTGCTTCGGCGAGCTCTCCGCGCCTGCCGGGATGCGGTGCGGCCTCGACCCCTGACCAAGCCGCTTGAGCGGAGTACGGGCCCGCCCCCGGGCTCGTACGCCTCTGCCGCCCAGCCTGCCCTTAACGTTGCCTGCCTCGCCCCGGGGCTGCGGGCAGCATGCGCGTTCCTGCCCGGCCGGCGGGAGAGCTGCCGGACTGCCCGGGTACCCGAGTGCTTTGGCGGGAGGCATGGAACAGGGCGGGGGGGCAGAAGACAGCGTGGGGAGTGGTACCGTGCACGGCAAAGATCACGCCTATAAACTACTCGGATCCACTGGGTACTGCTGACCAGCAAGTCTGAGTTTTGATAGTGGTTTGATAGCCCAGAAAGTTTGGGATCCCGTGTTTTAGTTAAATGGGTGTGAAGACATCTTTTCAAATAAAAAAGGAAAATAGTAACTATTCGAGGCGTGTTTATCTCTTTGTATTTGTCCATTCAACAGCTGTGGAGAGCTCAAGAGGATTTGTTTTGTTCTGGCCTTTTCTTAATGGTAAGAGAAAGGTGATCATAATGTTATCTTTGTACTTTTGCCCTTTTTTTGGATTATTCATTGTTTTAATTTTCTTTGCTATCTCTAGATCAGTGTTGATATTTAATGAAGGCTGACAAGGTGCAAAATGCCTTGCACTCCTTATAGTTATGCAGTATTCCAGTCACAGCATAACTCCAAAGACTTCTGTGTCTCAGCCAGGAATTGGTGAATTCCAGTGGTTCCATATTGGGTACAAAAAGCAAACTCTGTAGTTAGGGAAGGGAAAGAGACTATGTTATGTTTGATGAATGGGTAATGTTACTAAAAATAAAATTAATTATGGTTAAGTGTAAAACAATGATTTCTTAGTAGCAGGGACTTCTATAGGTGGAAGAACTGACACAGAAAATAATGGTACCTAACCACAAAATAAGCCATCAGGAAATGGATCCCCCTGTGGTCGAGAAAATAATCCATTGATAGGATGCTTCTATATAGGACTTTTTTTTTTTATCTTCTTCATCAGATTACCGAGCTGTTAAGGCCAGTGTAGCTATTTAATGTGCTCTATTTAATGTGTCAGCGTTTTTTGAGTGTTCTGCTACAGAATCAACAGAAGACAACACTGGTGTGTATGCTGTGTGCTGGTAGTGAAACCACATCTAGGTTGTAATTGTGTAGTGCAGTTAGTAAAGAAGATTGGTACAGAAGTAAAAGGTATTTGGATTTGAGGTGGGCATGGAAACTCCAAAAGTGAAAAAAGAGTGGAAAAAAAAGGAAGTATTAACCCCACACAAAATGAGAAAACATTTAAAATACAGCATGGTTTGGATCAAGTGAATTAGTTTTTCTTTTATTTTGCATCACACCTTATCATCTGATGAACTTTGTATAAGTGGATCTTCTTTTAGTGGGAATAGATGCTTATAGTTCTGAAGTCAAAAAATCATTTTAGCTCCATAGTGCATGGTTTGACCTACTCTGATACAAGAGTTAGGCATGTGTGTTAAACCACAGCTTTGATAACAGTATGCATTGCAAAGATCTAACAGAAAAAATGCACTATGAAAGACCTAATGGAATGTTATTTAAAATACCCCAAGACATCGTATGCAGACACAGCATGCTAGGTAAGGACACACATAGCAGGTTCTAAAGGCTGTGTTTTCAGCTTATACCTCACATGTAGCTTTTGTTCACTCATTTGGAGTTAGCAAGCATGCAGTTTCTGCTGTTGCATTTCTAGAACACTTGAGAGTGATCAGTGTTATTTTAGAGGCACTATTTTTGCATCAGTGTCCTGTGAGGCAACAAAACATGTTTTATGTAGTTACTCTAAATAGAATGGTATTATTTTGTTACTGTTTGAATGTAGCAAAAAAACCCAAACAACGAAACAAACCAAGCCTAAAACCCCTAAAGGTTTGACATTGAAATGTGAGATTCTGTTACTGATTTAAGTTACAAAGTACATCCTAGCCCTGTGTGGTTTGTATTTCAACTGACCGCAGTTGAAATACAAAGTTGCATTGAACAAATTGAAGCTAAACCACCAGCTAAACCAGTATCTTCACCTCACCCATTTTAAATTACGTGTTGATCCTTGTTTGTACCAGAGTAACCTAAAATGTCCCAAGTGTTAGTTCAGCTGCTTGGTGGCCAGCCAGCTCTTCAGTCTTTCCCTTTGGGAAATTTTTAATCTGGTCTGCAACATGTGCTCTGACTTCATATTAGAACTGCCAGTCCTTTTCTAGTTAATCCTTCAGAACCATATGAAGAGAAGGCTGGAGGCCATTGTCTTCCTGGGTAGTGAAGAGTACTTCCTATTAGTCTCATCCCTTTTAATCTGGTAGTATTTGCAGAGGAAGGTTTTCACAATAGAACTTTTCTTATATTTATTCTGTTCTAGGATCTCAGCAAGATGAAAGGGGAATTCAGGTGTGTTTTGTGTTATTTCTCCTCTCATCTTCCCAAATACTGCTAAATCATTTAAATCTCAGCTGTGCATCTAAGTTGTTTCATACTGGAGTTGTACCTTGGAGTGATATTTTTAAGAGAAGATAAAATTAATGGCTTTGTTGGAAAGGGACAAGAGATACGAAATGATGATCTCTCTCTGTCATGAAACACTTGTATCAAATCAGCAGAAAGAATGTTCAATTTAGCCAAAAATAAAAATAAACAAAGGTTAGCAAGTAGGCAATACAAATTAGGATATTAGCAGAGCCTCAGAAGCTGAATTAAAATGGTGTTTTTAAGTGACTGTACTGCTGGTTTGTATTTGTCTCTGCCGATATTCATCAGTTCAGCTACCAGCTCTTAGATGTACTTGTTGCTCACCTGTTTAAAAATAAAGACAACCCTAGGAGTGTTTTTAACAGCTCTTTGTTTTCTTCCTCCTTTGGTAATTTGAAGGTTTTCTGTGCGAACTGTAAATGTATTTTAAACAGTTCAGTACCTTCAGTGGTTATTAAAGTTGATGTCTCTAGAGTAAATAAATCTCCAGAAATGTCTGATTTTTTTTTTAGCAAATAGGCATAATGCATTGTTATTAATGCCCTTCGGTGTGTAAAAGTGCCATTACTCAGTAGAAGAAAAAAATTTTAAATGTATGTTTAAGTTTCTAAACTTAGTAAGATGTGCCTAATGGACAAAAACATATTTGCTCCTGTAAGAGTCTTTTAATGTAAGGTGGCAGATAGCTAATTATGGAGTGCTAAATAGCTTTTGTGTGTTTCAGGATTGCAGCTGTATTCTTGCCAAAATACACACTTGCCAGTTTTTTCTAGTGGGCAAAAAATGGCTTCTGCGCTCCCAAATTTCCCAACTGAGGATACTCTTAGAACATCGTTATGCATTTTTTATTTGTGACAGCGTTTTTTTTTATGCAGACCACTGTATCTTGAAGCATGTGGTGCTAAACCATCTGGTGTCATGGATTTAGTAGCGATTGTTGAGAAATATGTTGTTTTCTTACTTTTCTAAAAGTGCTTTGGCTTTTGGTTGTTGTTGCTTGGTTTTATGTCAGTGTTTTGTGGGGCTTTCTTACGTTTTCCTCTTGTCTGTAATTTTGAAGAAGACTGGATGAACTGTTAGTGGGATCTCAAGAAGCTGGAAGAGGAAAACTATGTGCCTTATGAGCCAAACGGGCTGGAGACTTCTGGCTCTCTTATGTCCTTTCCACTTAATATGTCTTTACAAACATGAAAATGGGGCAGTGCAAAATGCAGATTTCTGTGCCAGACAGCTTGAGATATCTAGTCCAATGATAGGGTCTTTTGCACAGCATGGATATTTATTCTTTTTTCCACAGTTGGCTCTCTGTGCAGTTTCTGACTCAAGGCTTATCTCGCTGTTTATTGTTTTCAGCTGTATATTCTTCATGGCATGGTTAGATATTGTTGTAAATTAAAACATCCAACAGAAGTCTTTGTAATAAAGTATGTGTCTGCCCTGATTTCATCCAGTCAAATGGTAGCTTTGTGGCTGTGCACTAGACCACAAACTGGCAGTCATACAGCCCAAGGGGTGGTTAAGGTGTCTGAGGAGCAGTCTTAGAAGCTGTGAAAGTAGCAGGTAGGTGAGATGAAAAAATAACTTGGGGGATGATTGGTCTGTTTGCGTGTGTAGGACTAGACCGTGATGTGGTTTTCCCTCACAGCAAGTCTGTGTTAACAAAAAAGTTGTTAGGCAGTGTTTTACAGGTGTTTGTCAAGTACATCCATCACTGGGAGTGGTGAAATACTGGCACTTGCAAGACCATACTTGGGTTGATCAATATGTCAGTTGAGTAAGAGGGGGGAATATATCCACTCGTGTGATGAGGAGCCCAGTCGTACCAAGGCTTCAGCAGCCTCTTGCACATCTGTGATTTATGAGGTTCTCAGTCTTGTGTACTCCTGACATGGCTGCTTACTTTCCAACATCAAACTGATAACAGATTAGTTGGCATGAAAGTAGTTTTGGTTGCCAAGTAGCAATTGCTGTTTTCCACTGAGATTAATGGCGTTTGCCTGGCTTACCAAGTACAGATGGTCTTTTTTAAACCTCTGCTTTAGTTTTGCATTCTCAACATGTTGATGATCATTGCATGTTTGGAGCTTGGAGTGTGAGGGTGGACCCAGCTGTAGTAGCAGATAGGAAGTAGTAGTTCTTCTCCAAATCTGCATTGTTATGCTAACATAAAAAGACTTCCTCCAAATCTGCATTGTTATGCTAACATAAAAAACTGCAAAAAGATATTTTCCATATTTATGCTTTAATTCAGCAAGAACATTAAAAGTAGCCTGTAATCAGAACAGGTGGAAAAAAGTAATTTTCCTAACGCTATGTATCTTTACAGTACATTTCAGGAATGTAAGACCTTAGAATTCCAGAATACAAGTCAGAAGTAGTGAAGTATCTGTGCTACAGTTTTGTGCAATCTGCAGGTTGTACGTGGCCTTACATTTCCTATTTTTCTCTTTGTGCTTGCCCTCAAAGCAGATTGCTTGAATACAGGGGCTTTAACAGATTTCCATTATGCCTCTCTGTTTTCAAGACCTAGTGCTTTTACACACAACAAAAATTTGAGAGGGATATGGTGTGACGCTTTAGAGGTTACTGAGTTTGGCAGAGTTCAACCAGTGTGTTTTGTGACTTGCTACTAAATCCAGAACAGTGCATTTTGTTCCTTACAGTAAATTTAGTAAACTGGTCAGGATTGCGTGGAGTGCCTGTGGCTCAAATATTTGTCTTGAAAGACTGAATTATAGCCATGTATTTGCATGTAGTTGCAATTGTATCTGTGATTGAAATGTAAAAGAGAAGGTGAATTGCAAATTAAAAAATTTCTGTGTTAAAGGTGAATATTTTCTGGAATTTTCTAACAGGTTTCTCTGATGGTGGGCTAGCCACTTAAACAGGAACTTTGGATTTATCTAAAATCTGAATTTATTTATGCTTAAGATTTCCCTTTCATTCAAATGAAAACAATATTTTCCCTACAGTTGGCATGCAAGTAACAGGAGCTGTGTCAGGGAACAGCATAGTCAATAGTGGTGTAAAGTAGCTGTAGAGTTCTGAGTGGAAGAAACACTAGAAATTCAGAGCAAAAAGAAAGGCTTGTGAAAGCATCAGAATCACCTAGGATTAAGGGATAAGTAAAGTAGCTCTCTTGACATACTTTCTCATGTACGAAAAAGTGAAAACCTACAAAAAGTAGTTGAAGGAGCTAGTAATTAATTAAGGTTGGTTAAGCTTTACATTTTGATAAGAAGCAATACTTAGGAATCAGTCTTGGTTTTTTGCTAGCTGGGTAACAGTAGCTGTTTCTGAAGTGGTGTTATTAAAGAAATACAAGTCACCAAAACCCTGCTGACCTTACAATGCTTTCTCTTAAGGCGCGAATTTAAATAAATCTCACAGTTGGTTCTGTGTGGCAGTATTACCTTGTCACAGTATTTAAAATCATAAAGGCTTCTATGTTGGAAAATCACGACACATTCCTTGTAGGTCCTTTTCAGATGTCACTGATTCTACTGCTTTTCAGTAGAATCAGTGAACTTTAAGAAGTAGGAAGTTCAGAAGCTGTTGCAAAAAAGGAATTTCAAATTCTCTTTCTGGCAGGGTAGAAGCATCAGTTTCATATCCACCTTCTTTGAAGGGGGAACTAAAAAAAGTAGGGAATTGAAGTTCAAAAGTGGGCTGTCTTTTCATGTATTCCTGCAGCATGCTTTGTTTTCTTTTTTTAGGATTTCTCTGGCTGCCAAGACCGTAGCTATGTGCAGTTGTAAACTTGGCTTAGTCTTTTCAAGTGCTCTGATCGAGCCCATGGCAGGGAGATTGGAACTAGATGATCTTTAAGGTCCCTTCCAACACAAACCATTGTATGATTCTATGAAAAAGATGTAGCAACATCCTTTAACACTTTAACATTGTAGGTGGGCTTTTTTACTTTTTTTTTTTTGTTAGTTGCAAAGGTGGCAGCTTTGGAAAAAAGCCTTCTTGGTTGAAGTAACATCAATAGCCAGTGCTCCAAGTACTACAAATGTAAAAAAAAGCCCTTGACTGCCATTATGTGAGTAACACCAAATAGATTGATTTGATTCCTTTTAAACAACCTGTGTCCTGGTTTTTAGTTTAGCTGCACCTGCATCTTGTTGCACGTGTATTCCTTCCTGTACCACTGCTCCTTTACCACTGGTTGTGATGGGTGGTTGTCATGCTCTCAGGTCCAGGCTGCAAACTACAACCAAGATCACCAATACAGATGAGATCTCTGTGGCCTATTTGTAGAGTTCAAGAGGCATTTGGACAATGCTCTCAGGCACAATGTGATTCTTGGGGTTGTCCTGTGCAGGGCCAGAAGTTGGACTCAGTGATCCTTGTGAGTCCCTTCCAGCTCAGCATGTTTTATGATAAATCTGAACTCACACAAAAAAAATAAAAAACCAAAAAACAAAAACAACAACAACAAAAAAAACCAAACCAGCACACCAAAGGCAAAAAAAAAGGCATCACCAGGATTTCAGGGTTTAGGACAATAAAACAGACTATAGCTTCCAAATAGCTCATCAGCTTGATGTGTGAATCATGGTAAACATAAGGCTGGAGTCTTTACATATTCATAGGTCTGCATTATCTGGCTAATATTAGCCGCTCTATGTCCTGACAGATGTTACCCCTCTATAGTTTGGGGGAAAATACTTGTGTTCAGTCATCTCCTTTTTCTCAAAATGAAGTCAGTGTTCAACTGCATCTTTTCAATATCTTTGGTCCCAAAAGTTGGCAGTGATCCATGCTGTGTCAACCAGTGGTCAAAAAGAACACCTGTGACCTGTAGTTACCTTCTTATTCTTCCAAGGCAGAACAGTATTTTTAAACAACCTAATACATAGTAATTTCACCTTTTGATCAGTTCAGTTATGTGTTGTAAAAAGTAATGAAGCTGCTGATTAATAATTTCTAGGGCTTAGGAAGTTTGTGCAAGCTGAGAGAAAATAATGTAAAATAAAAGTCCATTTGTAGTGTCTTTTTTTCCTGCTATTTTTCTTTAGACAGTACTCTCATGAACAGTCAGTGACGTCAGAGCAATTGGCAGAGTTGAGGAAAAAAAATGACCTTTTCATGAACTTCTACAAAGAACACAAATGAGCGAAGTGTGACCTTCAATGGTAAGTTTAACATTTTATTAATGCCCTATACTAGTTCTTCAACACCCATATTTATTAAGTTCTTCAAGTTTCCTGGTTGTTCTTCATAATGTTTGGTTTTGCTTTCAAAATATTTTGAGAAACACCTTTAAACCTAAACCCCATAAAAAATTAACGTGCTACCTGCCTCCTTGATAACTTTGAATTTTGTGTATGTTAAATTACTCAGGATTCTGGTGAACTTATTTTTCATAGTTTTTCCGTTTGCAGCAGTCACTTGAACTGCATAGCTGTCTGCCAAAAATTACATCACAATTTATTATCAATGCTTTTTGACTTTTTTTTTCCCCAAGTAAAACAGGAAAAGTAGCAGTGTATCCACCTTGTGTAAAGGCTTTTTAAGGGTGAGACTTTTTAATGAGAGTATTTCTTTTAAACACTAAATCATGTTACATGCATGAGACTTGAGAAAACCTTTCTATCTTAGTGATTTTTAGGTATGGAGTGTCATTAACTTCTAAAATATTTGATGTCTTAATTTGACTTTATCAAGCTTAGTGTTTAGTCAGTAAAACCACTCAAAGTTTCTATACATATATTTCAGCTTTTGTCCATGAAAACTCCTAGAGAAGATGGCTGACGTAAGCCTGAAGGAAGCGGCACTAATAGTTGGTGTGGTGGCAGCCTGCTACTGGAACAGTCTCTTCTGTGGCTTTGTTTTTGATGATGTTTCAGCAATTTTGGACAATAAAGATTTGCATCCTTCTACTCCGTTAAAAAATCTGTTTCAGAATGACTTCTGGGGCACTCCAATGTCTGAGGTAAGCGGTTTGTGAAACACTTGGAGATGTTTGGGAAATGGAAAGAAACTTTGCAGAGTGGTTTTACACTTCTTTTCCCTAATGTGGTTTTAACAGAATAGTTTGGATTTGATGGAATTCGGTGGTGGTAGTGTATTGTACTATAATATCAGGAACACACGTATCTTATATTCTTCCCCTTTCTTCAATAAAGCAACTGGTAAGAAAATGAAGCAAACAGACAGCAAACAGCAGCAAGATGCTATTTGCTATGTAATTCCAATATTGAAATCAAACAATTCTGACCAATTTCTTTTCTCCTGCAAAAGTTAGATATTGGCATACAAGGGTATTTATTTCTTAATGCAGTCTGGAAGGAAAGGTAACACTTAAACAACAAAGATTGGAATTAGGATATTGAATCCTTTAAATTTATTTGAGTAAACATATCTATATCAATTCAGAGTTTCTGGTTTGTAGCCCGTGTAGAGTGGCTATATTTTATCAGAAAAGCTGCATTGGCATTGAAGTTGTTGATAAACGTTGTTAAATGGCAATGGCCAAAGGATTTAGATATGGTGGAAAAAGTCGCACATGGTGTTATTGCTAAGCAAATGAATAAAAATTCTCTGCCATTCCATATGTTTTCTTCTTATCAAGACATTCCACCTTATAATCTTATGATCATAACATAAGGGTTATGTTGATGTGAGATGCTCTTTGCTAGCTAGACTTTTTTTTTTTTTTTTTGCTACTACTAATTTTTATATCTATTTTGAAGGTAGATGCCTGAGAGTAGAGGGGTAGTCATGTATGCATAGGTGTTTAGAAAGGTATTTTGGAGTGAAAGTCACTTTGTAAGTTGGTGGTGACTGATTTGTTTATTTATTTATTTTCTTTCAGGAGCGGAGCCATAAATCTTACCGTCCCCTCACAGTTCTAACATTTCGCTTAAACTACTTGTTCAGCGAGTTAAATGCAGTTTCTTACCACTTCCTAAATCTGGTCTTTCATGTGGTGGTTTGCATAGTCTTCCTCAAGGTCTGTAAGCTCTTTCTGGACAACAGGAGCAGTGTAGTTGCGTCCTTGCTCTTTGCAGTGCACCCAATACATACTGAAGCGGTAGGTATAGCTGTGATGTGCTTTATTTGTTCAAGCTGTGTTAATAAAACTTGAATTTCATGGGGTGTATATCTGCTTATATGTATATATAACTCCAGAAAGTGTGGTTTTACTTGTACTTACTCTTCCCTTTGCAGGGAGTAGTGGAAGTGACAAATTTTCATGTGCAGAGTTGTTTTATTACATGCAGCTACTGAAAAATTACTAAAGAAACGTTAGGTTAGTTACTTAATAATTTAGGTCTCTACTATGAACACTGGCTTTTATGACTTTAGCGTACGTAGACATTTGTGTTCTGTGATGATTCATCCAGTATCCTATTTTGCAAATACTATGAATGCCTCTTTATTCACTTCTGGAATCAGTAAGCATTCGCCTATGGCTAATCACCATGTCTATTCCATCTACTTTATGTCAATATGTCTATCTCAGTGGGACTTTCTCTAGGATTGTTGTTGCTATGCTACAACTAGCTTAGGGCCATTCTGCTTGAACCTTCCACTTTTTTAACATATGGTATGTAAGGAAGAAGAAATACATTTATCTCCTCTCACATTTACCTTTTCTTTGATTCTGAAGGAGTTCTCCATTGCTATTAAAAAAAAAGCTTTATTTGTACAAGTTGTCTGATTATATACTTTTTAATGGACAACCAGGCTTGCAATGTTGTGGAGTAAATAAAGTCTTGTGATCCCCATTCATTAGATTTAAGTGTTTCTGCCAGAAACACTTATAAACCAGATCTGTGCCATTTTCTCCTGTTATTTCTGCACCCCTTCAGTTGGCTTTCCTGAATTTCAGTACACAGGTGTTGCAAAGCTCTTTCTCAGTCACTTTTTTTCTTACAGTATTAGCTTATTTTCAGAAAACTGAAAATGTTTGAATCTTTTGCTCTTTTGGAGGTGTTACCACTTTTTTGTGTGGAGCTATTTTTTGGTGGGGAGGGAGGGAGTAGAGGTGTCTTTTGATTTTAATAAAATGAGCGGGGTTTGCTCTTACTTTATGTTGTAATTTTTTTGGTCCTGATTTGTTGGGTAAAGAGTTTGCATCTCTCTCTTATTCACTAATAATACAAATCCCTTTAAGCAATAATTAAGAAGCTTTCATCCATGTGTTTTGAGCAAATTGTTACAGGAATTGATTTGATAAAGTCAGCTGCTATTTGAGCTACTAATATCGCCTTGCTAGAAGTTAATGGAATATTTAAAAATGCAGAAGCACCTAAAAATCTCTCCTTTCTCTAAGGCACAAACCCCATAAAACTTATGATAAAATGCAGGTTTAAAAAAATAATTATTTATTTAATTTTGTTTTCTGGTTCTTTGAAAAAACATGCATTAAATCACATAATTTGGCTTTGCCTCTTTGTAGTAAATGTGATAGTATCTTTGCAGGAGCATTAGCAAGTTGCTAGTGACTTACATTGGTGGCTCACAGCTTAGATCAGCCTGTGTAATTTTCTCACTTTCATTCCAAATTGCAGTGATTCTTTATCAGTTCAGATAAAGCAGTTCAGTGCCTGAACTTTCAGATTCTGTCTGAAATAGCAAGTAACACAGTTGTTCTTAGTACTGTGCATCAGAGTTAGTAAAAAGTATTGCACAAATCCTACAGCACATTGTGTAATAAAGCTAATTGTGTAAGGCAGTGTTACATAGTTCTGAAGCCATTTGGCAAAGAGTGTGTAAACCCTCATATCGGCCACATGAAGGCACTGTAACACAAGGATTCGTACAACTGGATGCTGGCCTGGAAACACTGAGAAACTGCAATTGTAGTGAAATCTCCCTGCTGTTGTACCTAGGTACTCAGTGAAGAATCAGATAAGAGCTTTTTTTTCTTCCTACCCTCACCTTTTTCAGTGTATGAAAAGCAGAACAACTAGAAGTTTCTGTACATGGAAAAAGGGAGGTAATAATGAGATGTAAGTTAGGACTGGGGATTTTTGTATCTTTTATAATTGAAAGGTATCTGGTTTTAATTCCTTCAAATTAATCTACTTGTCAGTCACCTGCACAAGAGGTTGAAACAGCAGATGCAATACGTAAATATTTCAACCCCTTACCTGTCTTAGGATAAACAGATTTTTCCTGGTAGAGTTATCAGAGCAGGATAAATAGAAGATAATTTTTCTTCTTGACTTCAGAGAGAAAATAGGCTCTTGCAATGGTAATACCTATTTTTCTGAGGAAGAAGTTTTTAGGAAATGTGTTGAATAATAGCATCATGGTTTTTCATTTGTCCTTGTCTTTAAAATTCCAATTCAGTCTTTCTAGCTACTTCGCTACTGTTCTGGCCAGAAGTAGGTAAACCACCTTTATAACTACAGGATGTCAACTAACCTTCTGAATGCTGAAATTTTCTCTTACAAGTCACGTTTGTATCCAGAAATAGAATCTCTCTTTTGCTGGCAGGGGACTGTGGAGGCACACCACCACACTTTAATAATGTTCTCTTTCAATTGATCTACAGATAAAGTTCTCTTTGATATCTTAATGCTAGACGGTTTTGCAATCTAGACCAGGTATCCTTGAAACATCTTAACATATTTTGGAAACAAACACTTATATACTCTTCAAAATAATAACAGAAACCCTGGTGTCTTACCAGTTGTGAAACATGCTTTGTTTGTGCATGATTCAGTGAGTTCTTTGGTACACATACAGCACTCTAAACAGAAGTACTGGTGTATGATTTCAGATTCAAATGTGAATGCTTTTCTTGACCTTGGATACTGAGTTACTTTCTCATTTTATGCTGTGCTGAATCAATCATGCTTGACCAAGAATGTACCTAGCAATAAAACTTTCTAGCTGGGTCCGGATAGTAGAAAGTCAGTCTTCAGCATCATCATAGTTAAATCGTGAGCTATGAAATTTCCTTAGCTAAATATGACCATCTACCTTAGGATAGCATGCCATTTTCAGCCATGTTACTTGCAAAAATTTGGAAGCAATCAAATGCATTACAGAAGAGGACAAGTGAGGAAGAATGATAGTCCTAAGTAGGTACTGTAGTCATCACAGTGGCTATTGTAGTAACCATTAATATAATGACCAGTCTTCCATGTCTGGTTGTTGGTTTCATCTTAGCGTCTTTTGAACACAGTTCCTGAAATGGGAATGAATCTGTATTTTGTTGGAGATTCTGAAACAACCTTCTGCCCTATGCATTTTCGCACTTCTCTGAATTTCATAAAATCCATTCCTCTCTGTTTCGTTATCAAGGGGGCACTACCTGCAATTTTCATATTGCCAACCAAATTGTCATTCAGAAAATTGCCAGACCTGTAGTAAAGCCTGAGTCATTCTTTAGCTCTATTGCACTGAGCTTGCCATCCATTTATTTGTTGACTGCTCACCTTAGAGCTGCCATAGCACCAGTCAAGGGAATGCTCCTTTCAGATTCAGATCTGTTCAAGCAGTCAGAAAAGGTATGAACAAAATAACAATCATAGCTTTTATGTGCTGGTATCTGCAGGATATGTAAGTGCAACAGTCATTGTGAGTCTTGTGTTAAACTCCTGTTTCTGAAAGCTAATATCTTAAAAGTATTATGAAGACAGCAGTTGTTATCATCCCCAAATTCTTCCTTAAATGCTATTTATGACTAAAGTTAAGAGAAAGTACAGCATTTTTCAGCTGTCTCAATGTTAGAGGAATATCAACCAACTGTATAATTTGAATCTGAAGGCAGCCTTACTTGTCTGAGCCTTTTTTTGCTTGGTTTACAGATCCTGTTTATGCATATCCTGGTAGTATATCAGTCATGCACTATTCTAGCACTAGAATAGTCACTAGAATAGAATCATAGAATGGTTTGGATTGGAAGGGACCTTAAAGAGCATCTAGTTCCAACCCCCCTGCCATGGACAGGAACATCTTCCACTAGACCAGATTGCTCGAAGTTCTATCCAACCTGGCCTTGAACACTTCCAGGGAAGGGACATCCACAGCTTCTCTCAGAAGCCTTTTCCAGTGCCTCACCACCCTCAGAGTAAAGAATTTTTTACTGACGTCTAACCTAAGCCATTCCCCCTTATCCTGTCAGTACATGTCGGTGTAAATAGTCTCTCCCTCCTTGTAGGCTCCTTTCGAGCACTGGAAGGCCACCCTGAAGCTGCCTTCTTCAGGCTGAACAATCCCAATTCTCTCAGCCTTTCCTCATGGGAGAGGTGCTCCATCCCTCTAATCTTCTTGGTGGCCTCCTCTGGACTTGTTCCAACGGGTCGATGTCCTTCCTGTGCTGGGGCCCCAGAGCTGGATGCAGTGCTCCAGATGGGATCTCACCAGAGCAGAGCAGAGGGGCAGAATCCCCTCCCTCGCCCTGCTGCCCAACCTGCTTTGGATGCAGCCCAGGATATGTTTGGCTTTCTGGGCAGCCAGTGCACATTGCTGGGTCATGTCCAGCCTCTCCTCCACCAGCACCCCCAAGTCCTTCTGGGCAGGGCTGTTCTCCATCTGTTCATCCTCCAGTCTGGGTTGATACCGGGAGTTGCCCCAGCCCAGGTGCAGCACTTTGCACTTGGTCTTGTTAAATGTCTTGTGGAGATTCCCATGGACCCACTTCTAGAGCTTGTCTGAGTCCCTCTGGATGGCGTCCCATCCTTCAGGTGTGTCAACTGCACCACTCAGCTTGGTGTCATTTGCAAGCTTGCTGAGGGTGCACTCGATCCCGTTGTCTGTGTCAATGAAGGTATTAAGTAACACTGGTCCCAGTCTGGACCCCTGAGGAACAGTACTTGTTACTGATGTCCATCAGGACTCTCAGCCACTGATTGCTACCCTCTGGATGTGACCATCCAACCAATTCCTTATCCATCTAACAGTCCACCCATCCAGTCCATCTCTCTGCATGTTGTGGGGAACTATGTCAAAGGCTTTACAGAAGACCAGATAAATGATATCTGTAGCCCTTCCCTTGTCCACTGATGGAGTCACTCCATTGTGGAAGATCATTAAGTTGAATAGGCAGGACTTGCCCTTGGTGAAGCCATGCTGGCTGTCTTGAATCGCCTCCCTGTTCTCCATATGCCTTAGCATAGCTTCTGGGAGGACCTGTTCCATGATATTCCCAGGCACAAAGGTGACGGTGACAGGTTGATAGTTCCCACGGTCCTCATTTCTACTCTTTTTAAAGGTAGATACAGTATTTCCTTTTTTACAGTCACCTGGACTTCACCTGACTGCCATGACTTTTCTAATATGGAGATGGGCAACTACATCCCTCAGTTCCTTCAGGACTCTGCGATGCAGCTCATCCAGTCCCTTAGACTTACACATGTTCAGGTCCCTCAGGTGTTTATGAATCTGACCTTTACTTACAGCAGGAAGCATTTTGCTCTTTCCAATTCTGCTGTCCATCCACTCGAAAGATGTGGGAAGAGTGGTTGCCATTGAACACTGAGGCAGAAATATTGAGAACCTCAGCCTTCTTGGCCATTGTTACCAGTTTTCCAGCATTGTTGGAGGGGGGAGGGTACACCTTTGACCTTCTTTTCTGCTTAACGTGTAGAAGCCTTTGTTGTTATTCTTTGTGGCGCTTGCCAAGTTCAGTTCGAGCTTTGCCTTGGCCTTCCTCATCTCATTGCTGCACAACTGAACTTTGTCCCTGTTTTCTTCCCAGGTTACCTGTCCTTGTTTCCTCTGCCTGTGCATTTGCTTTTTTCACTTTAGTTTGACCAGCAGTTCTCTACTTAGCAATGCTGACCTCTTGCTTTCCCGCCCAATTTCTTGCTCCTGGGGATTGTTAACTCCTACTCTCTATGGAATACTTCCTTAAAGATCTGCTAACTCTATATAATACATAATAATAAATATCTTGTAATATATAAATAGCGTACTTAGATTACTAATAATATCTCAACAAATAGTACCTTAAAATATCTAATAATAATAAAGTTTTTTCTTCTGTTACTTTTCAGGTAACTGGAGTTGTGGGCAGAGCAGAGCTTTTATCATCTATTTTTTTCCTAGCTGCTTTTTTGTCATATACAAAATCTAAAGGCCCAGATAATACCATAGGTAAGTGATTGATGAATAGATACATAACTTGATTTCTTTATCGCTGATAAAAAAGCTCTTATAACCATACTAGAGGTGTATTGAGTATTCAGCAAGTGCGTACAAAAACACCTTCAGCCCCAAGATACCCATGTAATACTGCTTTCCAGCAGAAATTGCCTTTTTTTTTTCCCCAAGNGCCAAGGTATTGCATGAGGAATGCACCATAGCCACCATATTTGGAACCCTAGCTGCCAGGGGAATTCTGTACCTGACAAAATGAGCCTGCTCGTCCACGTTGGGGCGCCAGATGTCGCACTTGGACACGAAAGAACCACACGGACTCAACTTTGTCAAGGCAAGAAGCAAGAAGGGGGCCTGACGACCCCAAGCTTGTTTATTTATATGTTCTTAGAAACCACCATGGATTGGAGGGTGAAATTACCACCCCTCAATCACACTGGTCAAAGGAAAAATTCATCAAACGTCTCCGCCTAGGAGAATGGAATGCAAACAATAAAGAATGGTTAGCAAACCATAGGTATGTTTACAGAAAGTGTGTGAGAACTCTGTTACAGAAATAAAAAACATAGAAAAACTGCAAAAGTCAGGGCGACACAAGACTTAGGCACTTTTTAATTAGTTTTATAACACCTCTTGCACTGACTTTTATTATTGCAAGTTAAGTGAAAGTATGCTGAGGTGCTGCAGATGGTCAATCACAGGTAAGCTGCAAAGTTTCAATGCAGATGAAGGAGGCTTGCCTCTTTGCCAGTCAGATTGACATTGTGAAAAGTCGTGACTCCCTATAAAGTATTCCATTTGAAAAAGTGCTCCGGTGAATTAGGAAATACTGAATTATTTTGTTTTTCTTATTATAAATTTGTCTTTTACCTTTCATTTAGTTCTTTCAATTTAAGGGAGGCAGTTTTAAAATTGCTGCATATGTCTTATTTTCTGTAAAGTAAAACTGGTAATCTTTCGTAAGAAATTACATACTGAACAAGACTATAAAACATGGCATATTCAAACGTGAAGAACCAGGTTAATTTACTTTATTAAATGTTTGTGATTTTGTAAGATGGAACGTTTTCAATAATGTCTTTTCTGTTTGCAGTGTGGACTCCAATTGCTCTGACTGTGTTTCTAGTAGCTGTTGCAACACTTTGTAAAGAACAAGGAATAACAGTGGTGGGGATATGCTGTGTGTATGAAGTATTTATTGCTCAAGGGGTAAGCTGTTGAAAAATAAAGTGAATTTTTGTTATGAGACATTAAGTACTTCGAAGCATCATACTTCAGCACTGATTTTGCTCAGTTCAGGTTAACTTAATAGTTCTGTTACATTTTTCAGATTTTTTTGAGTCAGTTCATGTTTGACATAAATGATTCATGATGAGGGTATCAAATGACTTCCAAGTTGTCCTTTACATGCCATACAGAGATGTTAGCAAATACACTCAGTAAAGACTTGACAGGTCTTAATGGAAACCTAAGGTTTTAGTTGACTGAGATTTGCAAATACTAACGTGTAACAATCTTGAGTAGTCTGAGATGCATAAAGATGGGGATTATTTGTTTTTAATCCCTGTAGTAAAAATAGAGAACTTGTTATATACAAATGCATTTCATCACTTTCTGTTGACTAACCAGATGTTTTGGAGTAGTCCTATTTGAGTAAGTAATATTCGTATCAAATTTGTTGTTCTAAGAGTACCATTGTCTGTTAGATTTCATTTTAGCACTGATAAGCCTTTAAATTAATACTAACTTTTCCTTAAAGAAACAAGGTGTTCCTGCAATCAAATAATTCTTAAGTTTTTAATAATCAAAACAAGTGCAATTAAAAAATGCATGATTGCATATTCTAAGAAAATTTTCTAGTTTACTATTCCTTAATTATTTGAAGGAATATTTTAAAAATGCACCAATAAAAGTTGAGAAATTATCTTGGGGATACATATTCAAGGCCAAATTACCAAAATCACATAGATGTCTTTGTAACTATTGCCTTTGCAAGTTGAGTGAATAAACATATAATTTTCAAACTGGATTTCTAAGGAAATCACTAGTATGTGACTGGTTTTCAGTTGACTCTTCCTTTCTTTTAGTAACTTTTGATCTGATCTTCAGTTTCATGAAAGTTTAACAAGATTGTGTAAGTCACTTGAGTAGGAAAGAGAAAATCCAAACTGAGGCTGCTTCTGAAGGCACAGGTGTCACATGAACTTAGAGTTTGACCAGTCCTCAAAAACCTTTCAGTTTCTGTAGTTCAGCCAACCAGTGTATGTGAAGCAATAAATCATCACCAGCAGAAGTCATGAAGACAAAGGGAAAGAGGTATACAGGGAAGAAATTAGATTATGTAATGGAAAACTGTGCAAGATCATGATGTTCATGAGGCAAGGAGTGATGGGTTACTGCAATAGAGGCATAAAATAGAAAGCTAGGCCTAATCAGGAAGTGAATAGTATTTCTGTCATTCATAAGGAATTTTGTTAATAGGGCAAGTTTTCAGAAGGGCTCATAATTCTAAAAGTAGTGATTTTTCTTCTTGAAAATTTATTTCATGGTTATGATTCATTTGTTCAAGTCTCTGAAAATGGTGCAATTTTTTGATCTGTCAGCACAAAATAGAGAGCCGCAGGCATATGAGTTCAACTGTGATTGTGTTAGCAAGAATACTTGAATAGTTTATTAGAATGGTGAACTTACTTTGGAGACTTGTCATGAAAGCACTAAGAGGCTGAATTAAGTAACTATTGGGAACAGACATTTACAGAAAACCAAGGAAAAAAAGTATTAGGTAGCTCATGGTCATCTAAGGGAGTAATGAGTACCCTGTCTGATTATAAACAATTTTTTAATTTGCAGTACACCTTGCCGGGATTGTTGGACACAGCTGTACAGATTCTTCGAGGAAAGGGCAGTATTCCTTTCTCTATGCTCCAAACACTGTTGAAGCTCATAGTCCTAATGTTCAGTACACTGCTGCTTGTAGTTGTCAGAGTCCAGGTTATCCAGTCTCAACTTCCAGTGTTTACAAGGTAATAGTAAAGTGTCTCTGATTTACAGATGCTGATAAATAAGATATGACTTAATGAGGTCTGAATGAAATGGCCAAAAATCAGTGGTAATCAGTAGACAATATTGCATTTTTTGTGAAATTGCTAAATGATATATTTCAGCAACTGTTGACTAAAATGTCCAAAATATTGTGGTATCTGAGCAGGCAGCCATTTTACTAAGATGAACTATCAACTGTAAATTTTTTAATTCAGAAATGAAATCTCTTACTGCTTAAGTATTTTTTATTGTCTCTAAAGTTTGCCACAAAGTGAACCAAGACCATATCTTTTTTCATTAAAAGCTCCTTTCTCTCCTTTCTTTTGCTTTAGGTTTGATAACCCAGCTGCTGTTAGTCCATCCCCAGCAAGACAGCTGACTTTCAACTACCTCCTCCCTGTAAATGCCTGGCTTCTTCTCAACCCCTCAGAATTATGCTGTGACTGGACAATGGGAACTATTCCTCTTGTGGAGTCTTTGTTAGATGTTAGAAATGTTGCCACCCTTACCTTCTTTTGCTTTCTGGGATCTTTGATGGTCTTCAGTCTCCGATATCCTGGGGATTCTTCCAAGACAGTATTGATGGTATGAATGATGCATTGTTTTTGTCCTTCTGTTAAGAGTAAGTGGCTCAGGTTGTATGGTCACATCTGTAATCTGATGTGACCCAGAGATATTAAGTGTATCCCTTTAGGGCTAGAATGAACACATAAGAAAAGAGGAAGATTGTCTAGCAACAAAACTGCTAAATTGCAATGTGACTCTGTCAGAGATGAGAATAAATATGCCCCTTGTTATGTATTTGCAAACTGTATTGCAGCCTTTCTCAGATATTCAGAGCTCAACTGGCAAGTGGGGGCTTTCAGTAGAATTTAAATGTGTTTCAAGGACCAGAATGCATTTTCATCCTGCAAGCTGTCTACCTTATTTAAATGTCAGTAGTCATGATGTGTATTTAGCAAGAGACATGATTTTCTTTCTCATAGGTATGAAAGAAAGGACATATTTTTGCGTTTAGGAATAAGTTTTCTTCTTTTGTTATTGCTGTTTTGTTTTTCTGCTGTAAATCTTTTTGATATTACAATGAAAAAGTAGTTTTGTCAAGCTGTAAGATAAGTTCCTGTTCATTTGTTATACATAACCTTAAAACTGAGATGGATTAACAGGAAAGAATATTTTGGAGAAAATGGAAAAGATCAAAGGAGCTGGTATTTTTGAAAAAAATCAGTCATAAATTATTGATTCCATTGCAAATTTTTACAAGGTTAATGATAACCTGATACCATACTTTTTAATAATTCACTGGTGCACTTATGTGTACAACAAACCCGCATGCTATTATCTTAGTCTACTTCAGAAATAATGGGTTTTTTTAATATGTTAATGAGCCAACAAAAGTTTCAGATGGGTGGAAATATTTATGCATAACCTAAGACTTAAGTAGTTCTTTGCTAAGCAGCTGACAAATTTTGATTCACTTCTAAAAGACCTAACGTTATAGTTCTGACTCATATGTTTTTTCTTGTCTTGTCACTGGAGTGAGGCAATTTATTTCACTAGAAAATCAGTGAAAATGATATCTAGTACTGCTCATGAAATCTCTTGTCCTGAATTTGGAAACTGTGTACAAAGAGAAGAAATTTAGATAGCTTATTGATATCATAAATGTACAAGGTGATATACTTAGAAAATGATATATTGATATCACTATGTACGAGGTGACATACTTAGAAAAATAAGTTTTACAGCATTTCAAATATGCAAAGGAGTAGTTTCATTTTCCTCCTTACATAAGCTGAGGCATAAGTTTTTCTCCAGTGCACTGTTAGCAGGAGAAATGTGTGTGGGGAGTGGTTCACTTTTTTAATAGGACAGCTCTTGAATTTTAAGGCTGTTTATTTTCCTGGATTTCTGTTTATTCCCTACCCAGTGAAGCTCAGAACAGGAAAGGGTTAATGGATTTGTCAGCATACGCTGGTGTAAGTCAGTTAGTTTTTGTTTGAAGGTGGTATTTTTACATGTGTTTTTATTATTCCAAGTGCTTTTTATAGGAAGGATTCTCTGAGATCATTCGCTTCAGCATGCAAGTCTCAGTGTCACTTAACACTGTATAATCCTGGTCCAATGCAAGTTGTTTTTCTTTAATCTATACCTATGTTGTATATATAACTTTCAGTATGATGCTGATTTTTCTCAGACATAATATCAAAGTGCCTGGAAGCTAATTTTGTAGGAAATTGGAATGCAATATTTTATATTAAGTATTAATTGTTCTGTACCACAAAATGAAACAATACAGTAGGCCAAAGCCTATTGCTGTGTTCCAGTAAGCCATTAATGTCCCCAGATAATCAATATATTCCGCATACTGTGAGGCTCAGTTGTGTTTTTGTTTGCTTGGATCTTAATCAAGTGCTGTGGATCAGCAGCTAAGCTGTGTTAATGATGCATGTGCATATGCTTGGCCCCTTGAAATATGAGAGAAAATCTTACTTGAAGTTTTAAATCAGTGATGTATTTTTATATAAGTAATCCTAGTTTGACTTTCAAACTGGATTATTTAACTGTTTGAGATGGAAGAGGCAGTTGAAGTTATGCTTAAATCTAGGCAGCCAGTTGTACTGAAAGTTTCTAGAAAATTTCTCTTTCTTCAAAGAAACATTCCGTTTCTGTAAGTTTGTTTTTGCGGTTTTACTTTTTTTAACTTGGAGGCCAGATATTTTGAAATAATTATTTATGTCTTTTCTGGAACCAGAGATTGGAAAGCTGCTATTTAACAGTCACCCAGGACTTAAAGCAAATGGTTATGTCCACTTCCTTTGCAGCAGATGGATTTCTCTACCTTTTAATAAACACAGGTTTTGATAAGAAGTCTGTCACAGACCTGAGAACTGCAATTGTGCAGCTCTTAAGTTCATTGTCATTTCAGATATTTTAGGGTGCTCTTGGTGCACTTATGTTTATCCAGTGCCTGATTCTGATTTTTGTTAGTTCTTCACATTTCTTACAGAAACTTAAAATGGACTCTATTATACTGTAAAAATAGCTGCTTTATGCATCAAATAGGCCGATAAAAATTCTTAATTGTTAGAGAAGATAATGTCCAAGGTTCTTACACAGTCTTGTTTTTGTATCTGGAACTCTTATTAAAACACTGTTTTGAATTTAATCCTTTGATCCTAGTGATTTGTTCTCTTTTCTGTAGTATAGAAAAGCAAATAAACTTGCAAGCCCTTAAGTAAGGAATAGAATCGTTTTCAGGTTACTACTTGCCATAATCAGAGTGGTCTCAATGTAAAACAGATCTTAGTGTTTAAAAGAAAATAAAATGGACCAAAAACTACTATGTATGTCTGGTTTTACAGGGTTATTTTTGTAGTTTGTATCTTGTTTCTCGGGTACAATTTGTCACTGCCTAATCTTGATTACTAATGTCATTTGTATTTCTTTTTTAGGCACTCTGCTTAATAGTGCTACCATTCATTCCTGCTTCAAACCTCTTTTTTCCTGTTGGATTTGTAGTAGCAGAACGAGTGTTATATGTTCCTAGCATGGGATTCTGCATTTTAGTAGCACATGGATGGAAGAAATTATCAAATAAAAGGTAAATAAATTCATGCTGATAAAAGCCTTAATGGGAAAACTTGTATACTTATAAGTATGGTTATCTTCTATGAAAGTTAAATAAAATAATACATGAGTTAAACAATGCATGTGTGTCAGCAAATTAAAATAATCTTTTACTGATTAAATTTTCAGAAATACCATGCTGGGAATGGATATCAGAGCCATTCAGTATTTGTTAAATTAAAGGCTTTTTTGGTTAACAATTTCTCCTTAAAAATTGTGCTCTAAAAGCATGTTTTGCGCACACTTTTGTGTTTTATGAAATCTCCCACATTGATCTGCAGATACCTCCCATTGACCTGGTTGCTTTGCCCTTGTAACCCCAGTGGCATCCTAATGCTAGTTCAGACAACTGGAAAGGCAGCAATTCGCAGTCTGTGTTGTCTGCTATTGTTAGAGATGAGGCCTTGCAGTAAAACTTATGCTAACTGGTGCTGCTGAAGCTGACAGCACCTGGATAATGAGAAATTAGTGATACCTTGTGGGAGTGAGGAGAAAATATTCTCACAAATCCCACTACAAGGCAGTAAAAATAGAAGTGATGTGAAAGAAAGCAAGGAGAGGACGGCTGGGGAGAAAAATTAGGCAACCGGTGTCATTTACTACAAAAATATGGGGACTCAGCACTCTAAAATGAGAGAAGGCTCCTTGCTTTAGAAATACGTGGTAAGAAAAAGCTTACTTATAAGCCTGATGGGCATATAGATTACTGTATGTGCTAGTTCTCATTGATCACTTTGGTAGTGTTTTAGAATTTCACTCTTCATTTTACAGTTCCACCTTTTTAGTATTTTTAAAATCAAGCATGGTAGTCTGCATTTTGTATGTCTTAAAAGTGGCAGGGAAAAGAAACCTTTGAATTCATAGCAAACACCTGTGAAGTAGGTAGCAGAGTGAACAACTGTTCCATAAGTCAGGTATAAGAAGTACCTGTTAATGGTGAACACCTGTATGTCTACTCAAGAATAAGATCTGTTTAAACAAAATGTTATTCCTAATTGTAGTAAGGCTACTGAGTTTTTGACTTTTTTTCATAATTGAATTAGAATTCAGAAACTACATGATCAGCATGTTAAAGCATATGTTTTATATACCATGTTTAAACTCCAGAAAAATAAACTGCACAAAATGAAGATTATTCCTGACAAGCTTGTCACATAGAGTGATATTGCCCCAATTTGCAGCTTTAAAAATAAAATTGCTAGAAAGATTTAGATATTACAGTAGCACTAGGATTATATTTGCTTATGGAAGATTGGGTAGTCCTCCACAGACCTCTCTATTAAGATGTGTTTTACGGTATGGGGAAGATTGGCCGTGTGTGCAGTAAAGAATATGTGTGGAATTGTCAGATATGAAACGAAAGGATAAGGTGATATTTTAGTTGCTTTTTTCATTTTTTTAACATTTTGTATAGTGTTTTGGAGAACCTCGTGTTTTTGACGTCATGTTTGTCTTAAATTACAGATAAGTTTTAACAGAAGTATAATTTTTGTATATATTCTATACAAATTCTATTACGTTCTGTTATGTGAATTGTTCTTATTAAGGAAGTGGCATAGTCATAACAACAATATCAGGTAAAAAACAAAATTAATTTGAAATTGGACATTATTTTCTTTCAAACTCTGGAGTGCGCTAGTCACAAATGTGGTCCTTTGTTTGCCTGTTAGCGTATGAGATACTTATTCTAATAGAAATTAGAATTGTTGGTATGCTTACAACAAATCTTTGTTTGTTTTATTTAACAGTGTGCTAAGAAAAATTTCTTGGCTTTGTTTGGCTGCAGTACTATTCACTCATGCCTTAAAAACACTGCACAGAAACTGGGATTGGGAGTCGGAGTACACATTGTTTATGTCCGCTTTAAAGGTACTGTATTCTGTTTGGAAAGAGTAATGGAAAGTTTCTGTCACTGTTCTTAAGAAGCTGCAGTGGAACATGATAAAAATGGATAAAAATGATGCTTGTTTCGGCACATTAATTTCTATATTGACCGTATTGACATCTCATCAACTGCTTTTGGGAATGCTTTAAAAGCAGTGTGATGCACACATGGAAATTCATGTGCAGAAAATAGATGATAATTTTTCTTGTGTCAAAGCAGTTGAATTTATTCTCTTGTCTGGATGAAAGCAAGATACATTTGAGTACAAAAATCTACAAAAAGTCTTATGCATAGAATAATTTCTTCTAAGTTCATATGGCATGACAAGACAGTTTGTAAAATATCCCATAACAATTAGAATGAATTTTAAAATGTTTGGTATTTCTAGGGGTAAATAACTAAGATAAATTGATGTTGAGCAACAAGGTCAGTGTAATCATTCTGTATGTAGTGTTTTGTTATTCTTTACATATAGAAGCTTGATGAAATCTGTCATTTGCTGCGCATTTTCATGTCTTAAGATTTTGTTAAGAGAAAATCAATTGTCATGTAATTTCAGCTTAATACCTTATGCATTGGTATCTTTTTCTGGTTTTAGGTAAATAAGAATAATGCAAAACTATGGAACAATGTGGGGCACGCGTTAGAAAACGAAAAGAATTTTGAAAGAGCTCTGCAGTTTTTCATACAGGCCACACAAGTGCAACCAGGTAAAGCTTTGACTAGTTGCCATCTCTGCATTCCTGGTATTTCAGTATACATAGCTTACTTAACAGCTTCTCAATGGCCTGTTTTTCTTCAACTGAACATCAAACAATGTCATATAATAAGTTAATTGAGGTTTTTGGAAATACACTAAAAAAGTCCTCCAGAAAAGGTTTCTACCTGTAAAAAGCTGCAAATACTTTTAAAACTATTCTTTGTATGACATTCTTTATGAATTAAGCTGTAATTTCCTATGTAGCATAATTATTACTTCATTTTTTTACTTAAAATTAAGGAGGTATGTAAGAAAATAAAAAAAATATAGATAATATCAAAGTGCACATTTAATCTATTTTACATGTTATTGCAAAAGCAGTTCTAGATAGTACTGGACAGTCTTTCCTTTTTATTTTTAGAAGCCAAATAACTAACCTTCAATTTATGTGCCTCTATTATAGCAAGAAATTAAAGGTAGATACGTGGAAGTATGATAAGACCTCTGACTTTTAACAGTTTCCCAAGTAGCTTTATAATCCATCTTTAGTTCATTATTAAATTATTAGCATCCTAATTCAGATGAAAAATGGTAGAATTGCTTTGTTCTTTTGGTGATGGGGGTGTTCTATGAAGAGTACCTGTACTTCACTCTACTCTGAAGGCAGAGGTGTTTATTTTCATGATGCTCAGTGCATGAAAGTATTTTAAATTTCATTATTTTCTTTATTAAGATGATATTGGTGCCCACATGAATGTAGGAAGAACTTACAAGAACCTAAACAAAACTAAAGAAGCTGAAGAATCATATATGATTGCTAAATCTTTGATGCCACAGGTAATTAGTAACTTTCTTTTATCTACCACCACAGGAGAGAACCTACATTCATGATACATTTTTTGTATTTTTCCTGTAGCTCTGTGTGGCTGTATACCTTAAAGTTTGTCAGGGTTCTTTTAAAACCTGTATTTGAAAAAAATAGGCTGTATACAATTATGGCTGTTAAAAAAAAAAGGTAACCTGGAACTCTGTTAAAAATGTTTTAATTTACTTTTTATACTGCTGTGTTGTGCTTTGGTTTTGGGTTTTTTTCTGAAATTGAGGGTATAAAACAAAGCAGCAGGCAAATCTACAGTTTCTAGTCACAATTGGTTTATTTTCACTTACAGCTAATACATTGATGGTGACTGAGTTTCTGAGCCCTCAAGAGAAGGCTTAAATACAGCACTGGAGGTTGGAGAAGGTAGCCACAGCAGCAATAAAAAAATCTTTGCCTGAACATGCTTTTATAAACGTGTGTTTTGTTACCTTTACCATTTGTCAGGTTACATTTATACCTAGGAAATTTTACTTGTTCCAGCTCTTTAGGAGAAAAAGAGAGGAGTATTTTGGAGAATGTATGAAGGTAATAAACGCTATTGTTAAAACGAGACTGGCAAAAAAAATGACCAGCCCTTTGAGTAGAAGCATAGCATTTAAAAGTTTGTATTGTGAAACAGTGTGAAGATTCTAAATGGTTAAAGTCTAAACAATACAACAGTTGCAATGTCATAGCATTTTCCTGACTACTTTTTGTTTGCTGTATCAGTTGACAAATCAATGTCTGTAAAAGCTTATTTACACTTACCTTAGGCTGACGGGTTATAAAAAGGAATGAAAATGTCTGATAGAATGTCAGTTAGGCTTTAGGAAGTATTTTTGTCTGAATGGGGAAAGTTTTGCAAGTTCTGATTGGTTTCTAATGGCTATCTGCATGAGCCCAATTAGGTAGTAGCAGAGCTTAATTAACTGATATCTTAAATATTATACAAGTCACCTATGTTTTCATAGAAATAAAGAATAAAAAACATTCTGTTAATTTTTCAGTATGATTTTTCTGGGGAAGAATTACTGCTATTTGTCATTATCAAGAACTTGCACACTATTGTCCACTAGTACCCTAAAACAAATGTGGCAGAGTGAAAAGGAGTTCTGTACTGATCATCTTTCATATTTTTGCTCATCTGTGTTTGGTACACATATTTTCTTTGACAGATTATTCCAGGAAAAAAGTATGCAGCAAGAGTTGCTCCTAATCATCTAAATGTTTATATCAATCTCGCAAACTTAATTCGTGCAAACGAATCGCGCCTTGAAGAAGCGGATCAATTATATCGACAAGCAATTAGTATGAGGCCGGATTTCAAGCAAGCTTACATCAGCAGGTATATTTTCTAATTTTAGACATACATATTCTTGAATAAACATTTTTGTATTTGCAGTACCATGAACAGTATTTAGTTCATACAGTTCAATTAGCTGCTGAAATTGCTTCATTTCCAGGTGAGAAGATGAAGATTTGGGACAATAATCAATTATTCATTACAAGCCCTGTTCTTTTAAATATCTGCTTCAAATGTTGTATTACTACATAGGTTCTGTATTCAAACATTGTGTAGCAAGACACTCCCATTAGATTTCTTTATGAATATCTAACTCAAATTTCTAATCTCCTAGTTTATTTTTAAACTAAAAAGCTTTTGGTTAGTCTGAATCATAGAGCTTTCTTTATACTTCTTTGTTAAAGGTGGTCCAGAAAATGCAAGAGTTAACTATTTAACTGACATTAATTGCTTTTTAGTTAAGAGTAACGTAGATGTGGGTATTGAGGCTTCTGTTCACTATTTTGTGTGATTCCCATTGGGACTTAGGGAGGTGCAAAGATGCCTGAACTATAGCTGTTGCAGTGCAATCACAGAGCCAAATCAGGAATCCTTGATCATTTCTTTTTTTGTTCTTGTCCTGCTTATGCATTTGTTGTATACAGACTTTTGAGAGCTGAAAGCTTTGGGAGTGATACGTAAAGAGGGTCTTGTTTTCTGTTGTGCTTAAAACAAACAAAATAGAAAAAATGCTGTTATCTGACATCTACTGCCTATAGGAAGGCAAACTGTTTAAAATCCTGTCAATTATTTTCATATGGGTATGAATAAAAGTTGAAGGTTAAATCTGGTTCTTCAACAGGGGAGAATTACTTTTAAAAATGAACAAACCTCTGAAAGCTAAGGAAGCTTACCTTAGAGCTCTAGAACTAGACAGAACCAATGCAGACCTGTGGTACAACTTGGCAATTGTTTACATTGAACTGAAAGATCCAACAGAAGCCTTGAAGAATTTCAACCGAGCACTAGAACTCAACCCAACGCATAAACTGGCGTTATTCAACTCCGCGCTGCTAATGCAGGAATCTGGTATGTGAATTATGCCTTAATACAGATTGCATAGTTGCATTTATAGGATCCATACTATTTAATTTTTTTTTTAATTAACTCTTTTACTTTTGGAAAGGAGAAGTACATAGCATCATTAAAAAAGAAACTTTATTTATAATAGCCTTGTAATTTGTAGTGTATGGAATTTGTGCAAAGTACAGTGTACATACAGTGATCAGCATCTTTAATACAAGTGCTGGTTTATAATATATTATCGTATACATATAAAGAGTAGCGTTACACAAACATCTTCAAAGTTATGCCTATATAATCTTTAAAAATAATATTTAGTACGATGTGTGTAATATCTGTGTTTTGCATTTATAGTGATGGATTTAATTATTGACTCCAAAATCTAGCTTACATCTCTGGGCTTAAATCTAGCTGTAGAAATACAAATGTTTTTGTAGGTTCCTCTGTGGTACCACTAATTAGAATGAATTCAGTTGGATTTTCATGAGTTTGTTTTTTCATATGTATAGTACACTCTCTGGGTGAGTGTCAGCCTTTAGTGAACTAAGGCTGTTGCTAAGAGCATTTGGCAAGTGAACTGGTAGCATTTATTTCCCTTTTGTTGGGATGGTAAACTGCCCCTAAGAATGATCAAACAGACTTGATTGGATCAGAAGATACTTGGATAATTATTCAAGGTGGAAAATTTTCCATCTCTTCTCACATTGTAAGTTAGGTAGTTCAAGACATGCCTTGTTCATTGTCCGTAGAAGTACAAGGAGCTTCAAACAAGCAGGAGCATTAACTATCTAGTATTCTATTATTCATACTGGAAGGTGCAGGACTGTTTCATGAGGTGAAAGAGGGCAGATGAAAGCAGCTCCTCTATCCTTCAGTAAGTCTGTGTCTGAAATTCATTACTAAAATATGTTCACTGGATTATTCAGTGAAATAGCACAGACCACAAGCTCATCTAGCTGATTCTGGTATTGTCAGATAAAATTGTTTTACTAAATTTTTTCAAACTTTGATGCAAATTAAAATGTGGGGGTTACAGATTTTATTGTTTCAGTGTTGCATCTTAGCCTGGCTACATTAGAAGTCACCCTATGTGATCTCTGTCTAAACTTTTTCAATCTTTAATAAAATGAGATCTTCCACTTAAAGTTTGCCTCTGTAAGAGCTGATTGTCAGAACTGTCGTCTTCTCTGCATTCCATTTGCTCAACTGTGCATGAAAATAACTTCTCTTGAGCTTGTAGAGACACCTTTTGTATCTGTTGTACCAAACCTAAATATCATTCAACAGCTAATAGAGTAATGAAGCTGACTTTGGCTACAAGTCAACTCTATGTAGTTTCATTCTATAAAGAAGTTAGATGTCATTTACTTTTGCTGTTGTACAGCAATGATAAAAAGTAGCATTTTAAACCCTTTGCCTTTTAGAGTTGCATTTTAATTTATATAAAGATTAGCATTTTACAGTCTAAAAATCCTTCAGAATAAATGCTTCTAGAATTAAATGCATTTTCTGTCATTTAGGTGATGCTCGGCTTAGACCTGAAGCTAAACAAAGGCTGTTACATTATGTGAAAGAAGAACCACAGGATGCAAATGGATACTTCAATTTGGGTATGCTAGCAATGGATGACAAAAAAGACATGGAAGCAGAGGCATGGATGAAGAAAGCCATAAGGTTACAGCCAAACTTCCGAAGTGCTTTGTTCAATTTGGCCCTGCTTTATTCTCAGACAGGAAAAGAATTGATGGCTTTGCCCATCTTGGAAGACCTACTGAGATACTACCCTGATCATACCAAAGGTCTGATTTTGAAAGGAGATATCCTTATGAACCAAAAGAAGGATATTGTTGGAGCAAAAATGTGTTTTGAAAAAATTTTGGAACTGGATCCCAACAATGTACAAGGAAAGCATAATCTTTGTGTGGTTTATTTCGAAGAAAAAGATTTAATAAAGGCAGAAAAATGTCTGGTTGAAACACTAGCACTGGCACCTCATGAAGAGTATATTCAGCGTCATCTAAACATAGTTAGAAGTAAAATTGCATCACTTGGTGCTGTGGAACAGTCATCACTTCCATCAGATGGGACTGCAGCTGCAGAAGGAAAAAAAAATTCATTTCAGAATCTGAAAGAAGCAAAAAATGAGAAGACGACCACCCAATCAACAGTTGATAACAATAAAGAGCACTCAAAAAATAAGAAACCAATAGAGAAAAGCCGTGTGGACAAAGAAACTCCCAAAAAATCTACAAAAGAAATCAAAGACATTGAGAAAAAGAGAGTTGCTGCTTTGAAAAGACTAGAAGAAATTGAACGTATATTAAATGGTGAATAGTCTTTATCACATCACAAAAGTATAAGGGGAGAATACTATTTTTAATTATTGTTTAATTTGTGAGCCAACTGGAAAGTGTTCTCAGTGCTTTGAAAATAGAAATAATGTTGACTACATATCACCTATCAAGCAGCAAAAGGCATTACAATGCTCTATGTGAGAAAACCACAACTTTTAAATATGATGGAGGGATGGGTGGGAATTGAAGGATAAAGGGTTGAGAAAAATCTTCAATGCAGAATCCGTAATAGTGAGAAAATAGCACTCGTAAAAATTGTTGGTAGTCAGGGATATTAAGTAATTCTACTTTCAAAGACTTAGTGGAAGAACTGAATGGAGAATCAACAGGATAAGCCAGACACTGCTTCTTTTCCCCCCAGCAAATCTGTTTCTGTTGTCATTATCTACATTTCAGTTTACACATCAGCTGAAATTTTTCTAGACCTCTGGTATACAAGAAAAACGGTTTTTCTTTCCAGAATTTAACAGTCATCAAAATGCCACTGGATGTAGTATAGGAAGATGCAACAACACACTAAAATTTTCAGTTGCATTCTAAATATGGAATTATATAATAATTTTTAGAAGTTCTTTACTTACAATGCTAATGGTTTGTACTCTTTTACCTGATAAGAAATCTTATGGTGCTCTTAAGATCTTTAGACTATGCTTTTTGCTGTAAAGGAAATGTGTGGGTTTTCTTCAACTGTCATCATCTGATTGTTTTTTAAAATTATATTAAAAAGGGTGGTTTTGTCACTTCTTCCCCAGTTCATTGAATGCTGATAAATGCACTTTGGTACAGTAACCAGTATGCTATGCAGTAGTCCTTGTTGACTTTGTATCAATGGCTGTGGATTGACTCCTTGGTGTAGTAAATTCTTCCTTGTTTATAGCAATCTGGTTTTACTATTTCTGTCATTGAAACAGTATTTCTATTCTCATGACTTTTTACAACACTAATATAAGCAGTGTTTGCTGAAGGCAATGCTATAATAATTAAGCCACTGAATTTAGTCATGTTTAACACAAGGCAATGTAGGTAGTGTCCTTTCAAATACTTAGTTTTGTTGTTTTGATACTTTGTCTTGGGTGTGTGGTTTTTATTAAATATTTATTTTGACTACTAAAATATTCCCATTTACACTTTTTCACTAGTGTATCATTTTAATTTCTTACATGAAATGAAAATCTTTGCAATTTCAGTATTGCTTTTATCCTTGTGCAATGCATATATTTTTGTTTAAATATACTACCGATTACCTAAGCCTGATGTTTTCCTTAATTCTGGGAAAGAAAAGAAGTGTAAGAGCTGGGTTCAGTAATAATTTTCACAAATCATTAAATCTAACTCTTACTCTTCATGTTTTGTCTTATTTCACGATGTGGAAGTATTCCTTAACAACTCTACTGTTCAAACCTAATCCTTTCCATACCGGCTCAACTTTCTGCCTCACGCAGTAATCCAGCTGTCAGATGTAATAATTATCTCTGCGGGAGCAATCTTAAATGGGTAAAGGGCTTCCTTGCACAGACCTTTTCTTTATTATGTATCATTCTAATGTTAGCACAGCAATGCTTGCATGGTAATAACTGGTAGGGAAAAAGTATGTTTTAAAAAACATGATTTACAAGCGGCTGACAGGAACAGGTATGTGGTGTGCAGCTGTTCTTCATACAAAAAAATATTTCAGTGCTACTTGTAGAGAAGTGTTCAGAGGAATCCGTTGACCACACCTTGAAAATCACTTGTCCATGAATAACTCAGATACTCGTACCTAAAATAGCTGGTATTTTGACCTTTATAGAAACTTTAACGTGCATATTAAGTCTTCCTCCAAACCTTTGTTTTACAAAAGGATTAGCCATTGTTCTGGGTAAGATGAAGGAACATTCATTTGAAAATGGCAGGAACTAAGTAGTATGAAAAGGTACTTTCTGATGGAGGAGGTCAGGATTCTCACCCTGTATTAAGAGCTCCTAGTATTGCCATTGCCACACCATTATTTGGCCTGTAAATTGAAGAGGGAAGTAAAGGCACATTCTCACTCTCTGCATCTGAGCCGCTGTCATGTCTCGTCTTGACCGTCCAAGTAGCTCTTTAGCACTAGCAAGCACTTTTAGATTTATTGACACTAAGAAATGCCATCAGTTTTAACTAAAATCATCAGGCGAATGTAAACTGAAGGATGCTGGATGTCTTTCAGTCTGTTATCAGGTTCTATTTCCCCTTTGTCTCTCTGAAAGAAATTTTAGTAAAAACAAGTATTTTGACTAACATCAGTGTGCTGAGTCGTATTTATCCTGTTAGGATGTCAGCCATTTTAAAATTAAGCTCTCATGAGAAAAATGGTTCAGTAAATTGAAGTGACATAACTTGTGAAATAGCATTTGCACATAGGAAAACTATCAAAGAGAGAATAATTCCGGTTTTGTCTGCTTGCAGGTAAAACAGAATGATTGACAGGTGTTTTTCCCCTTCCACTTCAACCTATCTTTGCTCCTCTCCCTGCCGTCGTCATGTGCAAAACACCATAACTACCCTTTTCACAATTCCCTATTTCACTAACAAGCAAGAACTAGGAATTTCTAAGAGTGGGACAGGCATACTAAAATAATTTGTAGCCCTCTAATCATACAGTGCAATTGCTGCTGAAAAAGCAGATGTCTTAATCATCTTTGAATCCATACACAAAATTTTTCCAACTTACACGTACGGCTGTAGAGTAAGCATTTTAAGTATTACCCATACTTCTACATCTAATTTCAGTACAGACTCATGGATTTGTCAGACTATTTTTTGGAACTTTTGCAGGTGATTATATGCACAGAGAGAGACTCATATGGATTAACTGGAAATGCATACATATAGCTGAACCCTTGGATACTTGGAGTGCAGTTGCAAAGGGACACATGCAATTGTAGACTAACCTTTGAATATAGAATATTTGTCAGTTTTGCACGTGAAACCTACTAGGATTTAATTGCAAGTATTCTTTATTTTCAAAATATTCTTTGCATTACAACCAGTTAAAAACATGATCAGTCAGATCTCACTTCTTTTTTTGGTCTTGCTTCTTACCAGCTGTCAGGGTAGTAGTCTAGTATTGTGAAGATTAGGAAATATTTTCCTATGAACAGACGTGTACAAAGTGTTGAAGATTGGAGTGGAAAGGATCAAGTGGGACAGAAATGCCTTTCAACGTGCAGTGCAGTTTGTACCTTGATTAGGCAATGCCAAAAGAGAGAAAGTCGTGCTAGAGTAAACACACGGGAAGATTGCTGTGAAGGGAGGGCCTAGGGATAGGCAACCTCGTGTTTAGCAGCACTTCAGAGCAAAGCACTGTCCTGTGAGAAACATCAGTGTTCTGAAAGAGGAGTAAGCACTCAAAAAGCAACTCCTGAAATATTTTGGCACTGTGCATGGAGGTTGTCCAACACAACATCTCAGCAGCTTTCCCTTCCTCACAGCTGTTGGGCAATCCAAGCCCAAGGGGCACTGAGGGCAGCTCTTCAGCCAGCTGCTGCTTTGTTGTCAGAGGAGGCTTTTGCAAGCTGTGCCTTGTAGCTCATGTACCTTCTTCCAGGGTATGGGCCTTTCAGCTCAATATGCAGTCATCTGTCCCTTCCTGAAGTTTATTTTGGAAAGATTCAATGATGATCAATTCTGGGAAGTTTTCGGCCCGTCCCAGTCTCTTGCAAACATTCGATTGCACAAAAGCTCCAGGAAGGGTCCCAGTTTGGGTGAATGTACATGGCTGGGCTTTTCCTTACAAGTTCTGTAATTCACTTCTGTCCGGCACAATGTCTGACCTGCAGCAGAACCCGCTGCTCCAGGAAAGTCCTGCTTCAGCTACTGACATGCAACCAAAACTATGCTTCGACCTTGAGCCTAGGAATCCTGTTTTGCTTAGGCAGAAAGCTTGAGAATGGAAAGGCTGTAAGACATATTCCACTCATCCTTTTCCTCACTTTCTCTCCATACAAAAATAGAACACTCTGTGTAGTCTTTCAACTGCAGTAAGAAGAACCTGTCCCCCAACATAGCTTACAAAAAGGTAAGACATTCCTTCTTGAAATCAAAATAACATAGCTCAGTATGTTACATACATTACAATGCTTTTTTTTTTAAATAGTCCTAGATAGATATGGCATTATTTTTATAGCACTGAGTGTTAGTGCAGCTGATATTCTTACAAAAACCTAAGAACTGCTTTCTACAGTCTAGTGTCTGTCTACAAATTAGTGATTCTGCATGTGGGATAGATATCTCTTGCAAACAGCCAAAGAAATCACATACATACATCAACTAACGAAAGCAACTATGACAAAACCAAACCAAAACAGAAAAAAACCCCAACCAACCAAAAAAAAAAAAAATCACAGTTAATTATGCATAATTATCCTGGATTGGGAACAACATAATAAGCTATGTAACTTTCCTGGGCTAGGAAATCATCCCAGAAAAACACATTTAACCTTCTCTGGCACAATCATAGTTTAAGAGATTGCTGGAAAGAGAATTGGACTTTATGGATACCATTTACTATGAACTAAGGAATTCTGTTTAGAATAAAATATTAATATAATGTTATTACTCCAGCATAATGCAAATAACTGCTAGCTGCTACATCTTTACGAGTATAAGAAAAACACTATGAAAAAAAAGGGAGTAAAAAGTCCCTGTTCAGCTTGTGTCTTCACTAATGCTTATAGAACTGTAAATGTCTTTTGCTAAATATCCATACCAGGGTGCTAACTTTATAGCAAGTTTAGGGGTTACCTGCTTGCATGGGTGAGCTCAGTCTTTCGTGGTTATGGACAGAAACGTAGAAATTAAATGCTTGGCTTGGTGGGACTTAGCATACAAGACTATACTTTGGCATTGTGGAAAAATGTATATATACTTGCCAAAATTCTAGTTACTGGTAGATCACTGTAGCAGGCAACGTGGTGTATTTGATACAGTTTTGGAGGGTGATACAATTTACAAAATTTATATGAGGCTATGAATTCTGTCTCTTTTCTACATTATAACTGTGTTGAATGTGAAGCCTTGACGGATTCCACATAGAACAGAAAAGAGCATTGGAATAAAGCATGTTGTTCAGATAATCTACGCCTATTTAGCATGTATGTTTGTTCCTTACGTGTAATTATCAGGGTATTGTCTTTTTAAATAGGCATAGCAAGGTATTTTTAATTATATGACTATTCATCTACGCACAATAAGAGTAGGTGGAGGAGGAAAATACAACAATTGCAGGATGTCTTACCAAAAGTAGAAGTCATAAATCTTGATTTTTTAAAATACCATCTTGAACATGCACTCACCTTGATTTCACTTGCAGTTGTTAACCCGGTCCTGCACTTTAGTTGTACGTGAGCATCGTTCAAGCTCAATCTGTAGCACCAACTCCACGATACCGGGAGCTCGAAGGAGTCATGACAATGGGGGATGACAGAATGGGGAATTAGTTCTTATCGCTCCTCAGCCTCAAGCTGAATAATCAAGGTTTGCTTGTTTGTTTGGGTGCACTGCTCGTTTCGTCTACAGGAATATCAGACATTATGGATCATTATCTCAATTTGCAAGATACAGTAATTTCTCTGTTGATAAGCTTAAAGGGAGCTTCTGGACACCCTTTCTACCCCTTGAACAAGTTTTAAACAGGTCTGGAATACTGGCATTTTTTCAACTCTATGCATATACATTTATCAATTTTCAAGTATAAATAACTGCAAACAAATAAATAAAAACAATGGAAAGGTATGCGAAAGATTAAATCTCATGAAATTCAAATACTGGGCAAAAACATAAAAGAAGCTGAATTCTGTAGTATTTCTTCAGATGTATTTATGTGAGAGGGTTTTCATGAAGTTACAGTATGATCTGTAATGCTAAGTATTATCTGTATAAGTCACACTGTATTTCTGCCCTTTACTTGGGTGAATATAGTCAAAGTTTTAGTACAAATATTTAGGTTTAAACTTACCTTTCCAAGGATAATCCTTCAGATGTTTTAACAGATACTGCAAATGAGCTAATTTGCATAATCATGAAAAGCAAAAATAAGCATAATTCCATTTTGGGAGTTTTTTCCTTCTGATCAATATACATGAAAAATTATATATTTGACAAAAAAAAAAATGTATTGCATAAGGATAAAAGCACCACTGAAATTACAAAGATGCATAAGGATTTTTTCAAAGATTTTCCAATTATCTGCACTGGTTTATCTTGTACTAAAAAGGGACCTTCTTTCCATTGACTTCGTTTATATTTTGATTATTTTACCAACTGTAAGACCTTTTCCCCTAAATAACAGCTTTTTCTAAAAATTCTGAGTATGAAATTGACTGATGGTCCTTCAGGTTACAAACAAAGACTTACTGTGTAGAAAAAAGAGAAAACCACATAAACCAGAAAGCAACTGAAATGAAAGAAAGCAAATGAAATGCAAGAAAGCAAATAGGGGGGGGGTTGTTTTAAAAAGTAATAATAAAATAACAAACACTGTTATTTGTCTGGGTGTCCTGAGAGCCTTCTGGCTGATGAGGATATAAAGCAAACTTTTAACTTGTCAATTACTGACAATCTCAACTTCAAGAGTCTAAAAGCCATGTCATATGGTTGTTTTTACTACTATTCTGTTCCTTCTTCAGCTCTAGATGAATTTACATTAAGGGATTGGGGGTGAGATTGAATCTCAGTAGCATAGTCCCTGTATTGTTTTTAATATCTTTAGGTTCTCTTTCCTTTGTTCTCATGTCTTTTTTTGTTTCTGTGGCAGTGACACTTTCTCATACTGCCAGTGCTCCAGGACTGAAGACTGAAAAGAGGAGCTTAGTGAAGGATTAAAGTCTTTATATATAAAAACTAATAAATATTTTCAGTGTTCTGCTCTTTGTATTTGATTAAATACATATGTATAAGAATTGCATATGTAAGTCTTTGCTAAAAAACTGGAACACCATTATTTCAACATTCACTATGAAAAATGTTCATTTTGCTTTATTATTCAAAACTATTATTATTGTTATTTGGAACAGCAATGCAGAAAAATACCTACAGGCACTGATGACCAAGTAACTGCTTCAGGTTATTACCTGTTGTGAAGCAGTTGCATAAATCACACAAATTGTTATCTAAGGGTAGAGACTTACATAAATAAATCAATATAGTTGTGTAATATGTAGAGCATAACACCGTGTGGCTGAATTTTGCTGTTGTGTATTGTGATTGGATTTCTTTTGCTCATGATCTGGCAGAGTGTTGAGAAGGTGGGAGTTTCTGTTTCCAGGGCCAGCAACTGTTCAAACTGTTGTTCATCTGCTGTTCGTTATCATTTCAGAGGTGAAGGCTGTTATCTTTGTGCTTGGCCTCTTGGTAAGTATCTCGATAAAACATGAAGCAGAGGGTTCAGTTGACAGACTAAACTAAAACAAGATTTCCAGAAGATCATGATGGTATCAATCCACAGATAAGGACAAAATTAGCTAGAATTGGTCTATATTTCTGTCCTGCATTCAGCTATTTACAAAATGTCTTCCTCATAGTCCTGGTAGCAACTTTGATACACCTTAGGCCAGTAACAATAAATCTTAAGCAACAATCTGACCTATGTTCTCTATGTGACAAGATAAATTGCAGTGCTGTAAATAACACCACTGGAAGATGTGGCCGCTGACCTGAGAAGCTTATCATCATGGAAGAATGTGGTGATCTAAACTAGGAAATCAATAACAATGACATTTTCATTATATATTTGGGACTAACAAAAAGAATCTAGGGTCTTAAAAAGCTTCTTAATTCTACTGAAACATGGCAGTCTTCACAATGTTGTTTTTTAACATTCATCCTGTGAAGCCTGTGATTTTCTTCTTAAGAATTTATTGCTTTTCTGCAACTTCATGTTTAAAGAAAAAATACTAATTTGCTTTTAAATGTTACTATCAAATCCCATATCAAAAATTTTTAATTTTAATTGAAGGTGACTATGCATAGATCCTGAAGCACCTGTACATAGAATTGCACCAAATAGTGAAAGTGCTGTGAAGATCATGTTTGGAATATTGCAGGTAGAACATGACTGGAAAGGGTTAAGGGGAATAAAAAAAAATAAGATTTTTTAGCACAAAGATACCACCAGTGTGTCAAGACATGTTAACTCCACAGATTACTGGGTGCTTAAGTATGCACTAGATCAATATCACTTCCAGCTTGCTTACACTTTTTTCTGAGCATTCACTTTCAGATACTGAAAGTGGGTTACATAGACCTTGGTTTCATTTGGTGTGGCTGCGCTGAGAAGGAATTCTGCTGTGTACCCAAGGGGTCCAGGGGCTGTAGCATATGATGTGTGAAGAGAGGCTGAAGCAGCTGATTTGTTTTTGCCTGAAGAAGCAGGATTATAGGGGCTTCTCACTGCCATCTTCAACTCTGTGAAGGTACTTGCACAGAAGCAAATAACACAAAAGGTAATGAACACAAGCTGCAGCAGGGGAAATTCTAATTAAATGCAAGAAAATAATTGTTCTCTGCATTTCCATTTGCAGATGATTGTGCTATTCAGAGGCGTGTCACCCCTTTGGCAAATTGCCTGCTTCAGGCTCTTCAGCAGTCACGCCCCGGCGAGAAGAGGACCACGCTGACCAACCACTTTGGCAGAGCCAGAGTGAGATATTTTGCCATGATACCCCTGGGCCTAACTCCAGGCATACGCGTTAGCATTCAGAAATGTACAGAGAAGGATAACAGCAACTAAATGCAAAGGCATCACAAAGTCATGCATTACTTATGCAAGGATTTCCCAGAGAAGAATCATGCAATTTACAGTAGAGGTGAACAGGAAGTGACCTTTTTTATTTCTCTTAATATCAGGCTGAATGACTTGAATGGATGAAAATTTTGTCAGTTAAAATTATACCTTCACAGAACACATAATTAAATTTTGTTGTTCCTTGCAAGACATTGTGGTTGCTGAGGTATAAAAGATCCGAAGAACCAAATAGCTACATTCATGAAAGGGAAGATCTGTGAAATACCATGCAACTTTTCATTTAGGAAGGTACTTGTGTGCAAACTCTTAAACCTAGTAGGATATACCAAGAGAAGAATCCACCATGCACGGTTCCAAAACTTGTTCTTAAATTCTTCCCCTAACCATATGGCAGTAGAAACAGTCTGAGACTCCATAGCAAGTTAAATGAACTTTTGGTCTGCCATAAAAAATATTATTCTTAACTTCAAACTCATTAGAGAAAAAAAGTAGAAAGGTTTTTGCTTGGAGTAACATAGAATAAACAGTTATCTATTGTAACTCATCTTTGGCTATATAAATATAGATTAAGACTTTATCTGTTATGTTTTGGACAGAGAAATGTTTGGGGAACTTCAATTTTGCAGGTACCAACTGCAGAAAAATGCTAAGATATGGTAAGACCTAGATATTTGTGTGCATGCTGACCAGCCAATTTTTAGTTAGATAGGTTGTAAACCTGCAAAAGGTGACATTAATTAAAGTGAGTTTTGATAAACAGTGGAGTATTTACGAGGTTATGGCTGTAAAAAACTCTAGCAAACCAAAACCAGGTTTTCATGAAAAAATTACAAAAAAAACGAATAAATGGATTTATTTAACCTGTTATCAGTGTCTGATTCTGCAAAAGGCAGATTTTATACACAGATATACTAAGACAATTAAAAGGACCACAGAGAAATGTGGAAGTAAAATATCATAAAGTTCTCAATCTATGTAGATTTAGATGCTATTTTATAGTTGATTTTACAGATGGATAAAACACTAGATACAATCTTTCTAAAATTCCACTCAGGGGAAACTAATAGTTAAACTACAGATGATAAGAATTAATGAAATTATTGGAAGATGGATAAAAGCTTTCCAGCAGGTAAAGAGCAACAGACAGTTCTGCAATATCTGGTAGCTGAGTAGTTACTAGAGATGTACCTAAAATAACTTGGCACTGAACTCCTTTAATAATGTCGGTCATGGCTCTGGTAGAATACAGTACAAATACTGATTGTATTTGTTGAGAATATAAGTATGTAAGCGTTGTCAATACAGGGTGTAGGCTACGGTAAAAAAATCACTTGTTACAACTGGATTAGTAGAAATGGGATGAAATTAAATAATAGATAATATAAAGTGAGGCACCCCTCCCCTAAGGATGGGTCATCACAACCCTGGCACTGGTGTCACACTTCTGTTAAAAGATAGAAGTTTGCAAAGAAATAAGGTGGAAATGTATTTGGCTGTCCTACATAATAGCAGGGTTATAAATTAGTGAATTCATTAAGCAAGAAAATTATGTGACTGTGTTGAAAAGGCAACTCCAGTAGAAGTAAAGACACTGATTGTACTTATCTGGAATACTCACTTAGTTTTGATTGCTTATGTCCAAGATCAATAAATTCAAACTAAATTACTCAAAATCCCTGCTGAATGGATAAATAAGCAGGAGGATTTTCTTCTGCAAAGAGCGAGAGCTTGTTATCTGAGGCTAAACAAGTCAAAAGGGCATGTCTTTGTTAAAATATTCAGTAGGAGGGTGAAAACTGGGAGAAATATAAACATTTAGGCTAAAAGCCAATGTTTGTACAAGAACAAAAAGGGAGAAAACAATTATAAATATGCTCGGACTGGAAATGAGGCAAAAGGCCCAGTCTACTGGAACAATATATTTTGGGACTATCTTTGAGGGAGAATGATGAGGGGAGGAAAAAAAGTTATTTTAAGCTAAGGCAATGAACAGTTTTGGAAGTGAATGCATTAAATGCTACCTGTAATAATAAAGAACTAAATTTTGCAATCCATTAAGTTTATTCCAATTTTGTGCTTCCTTAAGGCACTCTGAGCTAAGAAATTATAGGCATTTACATCCTGTGTTCTGTGTATTTTAGAGCATATGTTAAAATTGGAGGTATTCTTGTGAAAGCAACAATGCCTATTGCAAACTGCTGTATTTGACATGTGAAATCATTCTGCACAGAACAGTACAAAATTAGATCACATTAAAATGTCCTGCTTTCAGGACATTTATCGGTTATAATTTTACTGAAATCTTAATGTAGCAGTGAAAAGTTGTTTAAACTTGCATGTTTATTGTTGTCCTGAATTATTTCTCCATCTTACTCCTTTGTACTGAGAAGCTCCCATATAGGTTAAATAAAGGACCTTTTAAAGAGCCAACTCAGTGATGTTAAGACAAACTCCTCAATGTACAAGTCCCATAGTTCTGTGTGCCAAGTTACTGGTACAATTCTTGGGGTAGTACATGAAGTTAGCTGAAAATTTGCAGTAGAATTCAGTTTTTATGAAGATGCAAATAATTGCCTTTTTATATGTGTAGCAGATGGTAGTGAAAACCTTACAAAACGTTGGAGTGAATCAGTATTGTGAAGGTAGAGAAGAATATGCAGTTCTCTCCCTTTAATTTTTTGCTTCCATGTCCCCTACGTGGTAGGCCAGTTTGCTACAAACATTTGTATAATGAAGCATATTTATTGTACATAATAATAATAATAATAGTAAAAATTAAAAACTGGTTGTAAATCAAAAAGGAATTGAAAATGTATTATTAGTACTGGATTACATTCATGGTTTTTAATATACTATATAGTTCTGACTTTATATGTATATGAAAAGTAAATTATAGGCCCAGAATTGTTTCCCAGAAATATTTTAATGAGTTAAGGTAATAAAGAATTACAATGCAATAGTAGAACCTACTGTATCCTGTTCTCCAGGAAATATGGGAAAAAATGATTGCCGAAGTAATTTGTTAAATTTTGGGGGAAAAAAAACAAAACAGAAGAAGAAGAAGAGCAGTGAAAACAAGTCAAATTTCAGAAGTCAGGAATGACAATCCCAAAGAACATAGAGAATGTATTCTTAAAAATAAAGTGTTGCACCGAATTTAAGATATTCTTCCTGAGCAGCAGAGGTTTAATCCAAAACCTAGGAGCGTGTCCCAGTATTCATACCTCACTGCCTTTGCAGCACATAAAAACCTTTCTCAGTGTATAAAAACCTCTTTTCCAGAGTTTACTTCCCTCTGGGCACAGGTAGACACTCTGTGTCTACTTTGTGCTGGAGCCAAATCCTCATGAGTCTTTATTCGAAAAAAAAGATACGGGCAGTTTGTCATCCATCCCTATTCAACAAACTCTTAAAAATAAATATAGCTTCATCTCAGATTTATATTGCACAAAACCAGTTTACTAGACAGTTAATTTGACAATCAGAAGAGGTTTTTTCTATTTACTGTGATATTGTATCTTTTTCCAGTTTTCCTCCCTTAAGGATCATATTCTTCTCTTACCTGCAGTCTTTCCAGAAAGTCTTCGCTGCCTTCAAAACCTCTACTTCCTACAAGATGTATGGTTTCACGTGTTTCTGAATAATTCTGTAAATCCATGTGCTAGACCTGTGAGGTTCTTAAATACCTGACTGCCAGGTGAGGGATGCAAGGCTGAAGTGCAGGTCCTCAGTAACCCTGCTCTGCTGTCGTGCAGAGGCTCTCTCATGCACACAGGACTCACTTCAACAGCACTCTCAGCTTCTCTTGTCGAGATCTTGTGCGGTGAAGTTTCTGTCACCACATGCATGTGTGTTCCCAAGCCCTTAAGGCCCCCAAGTTCTCAGTTCTCAGCCTGCAGGAGGTGGACAAACGTGAGCTTGTGTTCCTATGGAGACTTACTCCCTTAGCGATTCTTACAATGCATTGGGAAGATCCAGCCTTGCACAAAACATAAATCAAGAAAAAGACATTTAATTTTATTGGGGTTTAGAATTTTTTGGTTGGTTTGTTTGTTTCTTTGGTTGGTGGGGGGTTTTTGTTTGTTTGTTTGGTTGGTTGGTTGGTTTGGGGTTACCTTTTTTTTTCTGTCTAGCAACTGTTATTACAGGTTTGCTTTGTATGCAGAAGGGTTTAAAGGTAGCCTCTAGATTTGAGATCTCCCTCAGTCTGCACAAGGGCTACATTCTAAGGCAAGCTTCTCATACTCTCTGCCTGAGAATGTTCCTTTGAGAGCAATAGGGATTTAGTTTAGAGCTTCATTAGGACACAAGCTATTCGGATTTGGGAATTCCCCTGACACTGAACCTATTCACATTACATCTGAGAACTTGCATCATCTTTAATGCTGCTTTATCTCATCTTTATTGAAAATGACAGTTTTGTTGTTTTTATTTAATTCTCTCTTGTACTCACAGAGAAGAACTTGTTTGTATGGAATTTTATTTTTTTCTGGCTGGAGTGGTGTATTTTGTAAAGAAAAAAAAAGTAATTTTTAAACAATCTAACAGAAGACTACAAGGATTTTGCTTTTTAAATATCTCTGAGTTCTGACCTACAACAACTAAGTGCTTAATTATTCTGTTTTGAACTCAGACCCCAGATATGTCTCATACATGAAAATAATCTTGATTACATATTTCTCAAGTGTGGGATAAATGAGGCTAGATGTAGAAAAAGTGTTTCCTCCTCCTCTTGTCACATGTATTCCAGAGTAGGTTTTTTTGTTTCTTTGTTCTGTGCTATGAATCTGGTGAGGAAAGGTGTTTTGTTTTAATTTTCCCGTTGGGAAAAATGTCTGTTCAAATAAATGCTTGTAAATTATGTTATAATGTAGAACACATACTCACTCAAACAATTAATCCAGGAAAAAATGGATCAGATTCATGAAAAAGATCTCGCATTCTTCTATAATTATAGAAAAACAATGAGATAGAGAGATAGATTGGATAGTCACTGAAAACATTTATTAAGGTTAGTGGCAATGTAGCTTAAAGGTAATAGAAGGATAATGTTAATAGGGCAAATAAGTATCAGGCAAAAGCAACTCTCATAAATCTGTTGAGTCATTTTCACTTTCAAAATATCACTGGAGTGTAATTCAAAAGGAATATGATGAAAAACCCCTTGAGGGGTAAGGAAGAGGGGAAATTAGACATATATACATATATATTATACGTATACACAATATTTATATGCACATACATAATTACATATTTGTATATAATATGTTTTATTAGAGGTTTTATATATCTCTCTCTCTCTCTCTCTCTCTATATATATATAACATAATGTATATGTATGTAAAAGTTTTCTGGCTGTTTTACCACATTGTTATTCATACATTTTAATGAGTTTCTTAGGAGAGTCTATACCAGTATATGTTATTTTTCATTCCTCTGTTAGGTTTTTTTTCTTTCTTTTCTGTATCCTTTTCTTTTAAGGCAAAAAGCACATTGGATCAGATCCTGTGGGGGTTTGAAATTTTCAGAAATATTTGTATTGGCCACATGCATAAGCTGCTGTACTGCTGAAGTAGGAAATTTAGTGTGATGGAAGAAAAGAATTCCTTTTCAGTGTACTTGCTGCATTCTAATTGATTGTGCCCATGTTTTCATTCCACATTAAATGAAAGGAAGGTAAGGCTGAGGGTGGCACTTTCCAATCAACTAATGCATTATAGATTCATAGCCTGCCTTTTTGTCAATAGGTGAATGAGAGCCATGTAACAGTATTGGTTACAGTATTCTCAGCCTGCCACGTCACTCAAATTAGTAAGTAAACAAACTATGAAAAATGTTGTCCTAATATTTCGCTAGATAAGTATTGTGCAAGATATGACTTTGATTAAGTGGAATTTTGTATAATGAATGTGGAGTTTTCACTGTACTCTCTATTCAAATAGTATTTCCAAAAATATTTATTAAGTCATAATCACATCTATTCTCACAGATTCCTCATATTTACTATGTAAACAAATTGAAAACATTCTAAATGGATGTTGGTCTTCTACTTACATTTTGGTTGCTCTTTTATTCTTCTTGAATAATTACAGTTGGAAATAATACTATCCAAATAGAAGAACTTCTTTAATAACAGAAATTTTTACATATATTTTCAGATAACTTGTGTAAGTATATCACACAGAAAGATAAGTGAAATCAGATGAGGAAGAAAATTGTGTGGGATCTAGAGCAAGAGGAAAGGAAAGGAGATCCTGGGGTTAAATCTCCTCTTTCGTAACTCTCACATGCATATAAACTGTTCTGCTGTTAAATCATGGTGTTTGTTTGGATTTTTTTATCTCTAATGAATGATACACATGAAAAAACACATTAGCTCCAAAGAAGTTCATGTGGGTTTATAACACTCTGACTATGCAGATACCTGAGAGTTAGAGTCAGCAATGAATTCATTTAACTTTGAAATAAAATCCTGCTTAAAGATTAAATATGTCATGAGATTTTAAAAACATAGATAATGTGGTGGAGAGAATATAATTTTGGTAAGACTAATCACAAATTCTGTAGACCTGTGCCTCAGGATGTGGGATCTTTGATGACAGCAATATTGAAAAAGGAAAATATTTGTAAAGCCTTTAATAATATTATACATCATTTTCTGTGTATGGGAGGGTACATATCAGAAATCAAACCTAATAGACTGAGAATCTGAGGAATAGTTTCCAAAGAGACCTGAAAGATGAATCCTGAAAATCTGTTGGTTCATAGTTTGTTGCAATTAGTCTGTTAATAATTAATGCTGCTAATAGTAGGTATTTAACAGCATGCAAAATGTTAAACTCTTCAAAGCATCATAATAATCCCTATGTTGATTTGACCTTACTGGAGATTCAGCTTTTCTTTTGCATTTGTAGATGTCAGCACTTCTGATTGTGTAACAGATCATTTTTCTAGTAGGTCTATAAAATCTCAAATTGTTCGAATAAACACTAGGCTTTTTTTGAATGATCAGAAACAAACACTGAAGATGTGACCTTTGGGTTTCTTTCTTTTTGCATTTTATGTGACTAAAATAAAAATTCTTAGCTTTTAAGGTCAAATATATTAAAAACTTACTATAAGATACTGTCCTCCATGAAAATTTTGGTGGAATCTTTTCCAGTGGAGTTATCCTTGAAATGCTGGCTAGTGAAGTCCATGAATGAAGTCCAAATTGTCTTTTTATTCTGAGCAGAACTGAATTCCATGTACATATTGTGCATGTAACTTGCATTGAAGACTTTAAAAATTATGCAAAAAATGAAGTTGTTGTGACTTTTGCCTTCAATGAATTTTCAGAGATAGAATTTTTCTACTCACAATGGAACTAAGGATCAAAAAATGAAATTCCAAAGAAATTTCTGCTTTGTCTCTATTGATGTCAGCAACAATAGGTCTTTCTTTCTTGCTGGTAGTGATGGATATTTATATCTCAGAGAACAGAAACTATGCATGTAATCTAAATGCAGGTTATAAAACACTCTGTTTGGAACCCAAGACACCAACATTCTTACTTGGACCACTGCTGTCATACAAGAAGTGGAAAATAATCTTAGGAAAGAATAATTCAGGAAAATCAGTGAATAAAAATAAGCAATCTCAATTGTAACAAATATTCCCACTGTACAAGAGATAGTTGTATATAGATTGTTTAAAATTACTCCCATGCTTCAGAAAATTTATGATTAAAATGAGAGTTAATTATATCAAGGGTCGTAGGAAAATAATTTATGCTATTCCTAAGAGTCATATTTGAGTGATTTGACAGTAGAATGGATAACAGATATTCTTAAGCATTGTTTAAAAAGCCAATTTTTGTTCAAATGAACTTTTGAAGGCTCAATTAATTCTGGGCAATGTCAACATAGCATTCTCTTTGGGACAGGGAATATCTGCCAGGATGTTTGGTGGATGAGCAGCAGGTTGAGAAAAGCTGCATTGCTGGAAGCAGTGTGGCCACCAATCTTGTAATGATCTGCTAATTGACCTTGTGAATAATCTTGTAAATGACCTTGTAAATCATATCTTCTTAGGAGATTTGCTAATTCTCTTAGCAGTGAAGTAGCCAAGAATATAGGAGGAGAGTCAGAGCCAAAATCTTCCAATTTACTGGAAAGTACTTTCAAAAAGTAAACAAATTCTTTCAAAGCAGAATCCTAGTTTTCAGGGGCACTGAAAATGCTTATTGTTTGTTTATTTGAAATACCGTGTATGAATATTTTTTGTCTTCACTGAAATATAGCTTTTAGTTATAAATCTGAATTCTAAAGGTACTTTGACTGAAGTGTAGTTTGAAGGCATACATGCTTCTCAGTGCTATTCAGTAAAACATTTATGATTGCAGTATTTCCCATGATATCTTGGTAATCTCCAGCCCATCTGCTGCTTGCAGATGAAAATACCTATTGTCTTTGTAACAGGTTCATTAGTCTGGGTTACATTCTACATTCTTCTTCTAAAGCCTGTTAGTCTGAAAAAAAACAAAAGCAGTAAGTTGGAGTTTTGAAGTTACACTGAATTGGGCCATTCACAAGATTTACTTAGTAATCAATCTTGAGTATCCTACGAATCTATATAAAATACAGTGATGCATTGTGAGCCAAATCTTGAAAAAAATTAAAAAAAAAAAAAAGAAAGAAAAAAGCATCAATTGTGTAGCCAGTAACTGTTAAGAAATATTTGGAAAAAATTTCCGTTTCACCAACTAGGGTTAAATAGATAAACAAGTTCCTGTCTGTGAATATAGGTAACAAACTAATGCATCACTTCTCTTGTTCTGTTTATGCTGTTTTGATTTCAGTAGTCACAAGAAATCATGGCCTGGTTTCTTCTGAGATCAACCCATAGTATCCTGCAATACTATCTAACTACTGAATCAGAGAGAAAGATAGTGGCATTTACCAGTATTTGATTATCCCTGTCTTCAAATCCATGTTATTATGTTTATTTATAAGTATTTAAAAGTAAAACTTTGTGTAATACAAACCTCTTTTATGTCAAAATTAGTGGTTTATGTGCAAATACAGGAAGATGCTAAGGTACTCTAATTACCGCTAAGAAAAAGATAAACAAAGACAGACTTGCTAATTTTTTTACATGAAAATATATATTCTTTTGGTCCAAATAAAATTTTAATTAGTATCACATTCTAACAAACTTACAAGAACACCAGTGAAACAAAAATAGCTAGAACATTATCATTAAGGATAATTTATTAAATCCCACTGCAAAACAAAAAATCCCAAACCAATGTTTTCTGAAGCATAGGATTTTGTATTAAGAAAAATGTAGCCAAGAATACACTAAAGGTTATTTCGATTACAGTCTTGAAAACTGGAAAACATTGGAGGCTATTATCTGTGTACAACTAAGTCAAGAAACCCCTTCCATCTTTGGTGAGACCTTGGAGAAAGACGAATAATGAATCTGGTTTTGCTTCCTGATTTGCAGTTTTCTGTACTGCACAATTTTTGCTCATGCCCTTTCAGCACTGAGATCAGTCTTTGTTAGCAAGCTTTAAGCAGTAGCAAAACAACAGACAGGAAGCAAGAAGCCATGGTACAGTACCACAAAGCAACATTTAGTTTAATGAAGCATCTGGAATATAAATTTACTGAGTCTTATTTATTAGCAAGACAGAGTTCAACTTTGTGCTGTTAAGGAGGAGGTACTAACTTTAATTTTTTTATCAATAATTTTTAAACAAGACTAAAATTAGCTTTTAATGCTACAAGCTTTTTAATTGCTGCACTTGGGCAAGACCTGCTATAAGTTATGGAGAAATAAACTTTGGTCTTTTTTTTTGTATGAGACCAGATTAATTCTTGTTCTGACATCCTGCAACTCTAATGTCTGTTGAAAGATCTCTTTGAATTGGAAAATCGGAAAATATCATAGAAGTAATAACTGAGACTTTGGGGGGTTTTTTTCTGTGTTCCAATTTTATGGAATTTATTTAGACTGTTTCCTTTTTTATTATTATTTTTATTAGTAAAGCAGCTATTTTTAAGAGATGTGTATAGCTTACCTGTCTTGGTGTTGCATCTCTTAAAGCTGTGTAGGTGAGGAGTGAACACTCCCTGACCTGCTCCTGGTAGTTCCAACTCCCAAACTATTTTCAGGAAATATTTTTAGCAGACCAGCTGGCACCTTTTTTTTTTTTTTTTTTGTGGGGG
>VZRJ01002080.1:958642-971015 GCA_013397565.1 Ptilonorhynchus violaceus | reverse complement strand
CTTCCTTTTTTTTTTTTTTTTTTTTCCTTTAGGTCATGTATTAGTACTAATTTGGGGGATAAAATTACCTGGTGCTTATCAGCAAAATGCCTCTTTCTAGGCCACCTTCTGAGAACTGACAGCAGACCTGAGAGCAGGCTGTAGCCATACATCACACACAGAGATGAAACTTGTAACAGAGAACCCGGCTCATCCTGCACTTTTACAGGAAACACTCATTGCATGACAGGATTTGTTTTGATTCATCTCCCAGCAGACGTGAAATTCCAAGTTTTGCAGATGAAGCTCTTTTCTTTTTTGATAAATATTTCTCTTCTGAGTCACTTTAGGTCATGTATTTCTACCCTCTTTGAGTAGAAATTCAGAAATGATAGAACTTCGGTTTCATTCTTCAAAAGATTTTGCTATATGAATTTGGAAAATGTCCATTTCTTTGGCTGTTCTCATCCTATCTCAGCTTCTGGATAGAGCAACTTTTCTTTCAACAAACTGTAATTTAATACCTTTTTTTGTAAGTAGATCCTAATTCTTACTTGAGCAAATATGTGATTTTGTTTTCAGATCTTACTTTTTCAACAAATTCTTCATGTGGTATATTTCAGTTACTTCTGCTTCTGTCTTAAATGTTCTGGTCTGTTTTTTCTTCCAGAAGTACTTTTAAATATCTTTGAACTTTTATTTATTATAATGTATTTAGTTGTTGGGCACTGAACAAACCAAGTGTATCAAACATCAAAAGCCATCCATCTGGATTTCTACTCTGTTCTCTGTATTCTACACAGTTTTAAAACTTTTGTGTCACATCTAAGGCCTACTGATTATTATTGACTCAAGCTAATAGTTTCCACTTAAAATAGATGGTGAGTTTGATAGACTTTTGAGATAAGGTGACCTTCCTGCACAGGCCATTAAATCAAACAATGTAATTGACATTGATGTTAAACAGAATCAGAATATAGTATTTACATTTATTAGAAAGCATTTCCTAATGTTCTGCTAACAGAGTCTGTGCTCTGACTGAAATATTAATCAGAAGTTTTAACTGAAAAACCTTAAATTAATGTCAATAGCAGTAATTATACATTTTATCCACTTATTTTTTGGGGTTTGTACATATATCAAATCTGTTTTACTGAACCAAAAAGTGCAGATAGAGTTTAGGCAACCTTCTCAATGCCATCCACTGTATACCTAGTCTTGCTAGAAGTCTAAATTGCCTGATTTTTCCTGGTGGGGTTTCTCTGTCCTTTTAACCATGACAAGTATCTTTTACAAGATGATTATTTTTTTAGGGAAACAAAATATATTCTCTTTAAAATCTAAATTAATTATGTGAGTCCAGCAGGCATAATTTTCTGGTATCAGAAGATAATGTTCAAAATAAAAAAAGTTGAAATGAGTTGATGAATTCAGTGTTCCAGAGTCATCTGGTATGAAGCATATAAACACAAATTCTCAGTTAAGTACCAAACAATATTAAATATTGTGCAGATACTAGTTTGAGATCCCCACTTTGAGGTCATGTTCCAAGGATTGTGTCTGTGTACAAGGTATAAAGAGGAGCAAATATCTAATTTCCTTCAGTCTCAGAGACAGTGCAGAGTCAGGTTATTTTAATAGCTTGCTCTGCTCTAGTGCCATGGCCAACATGTGGACATCCTCGCTCAAGCTGTTCTTTAATCTCTCATGGCCTTTTCCCCTTTCACCAACAAACTTAAATTTCAGCCCTGGAACATTTAAAACATCAGGACCTACAAACTGAGGGAACAGAAGGGATAGGAAAATAATGTCTATCTTTCTTGCGCTGCTTGTCCTGTGTGAAAGTATTAGTTGAATCATGGTGATTCAGTCGGTCAGTACATTCACTTACCACCAATGTTTGCTTCTAAGGAATGCTTCAATATTTCATAGTAAGCAACCACTGGAACAGAGATTAGAAATCACATTTCACAATCAGCTGTCAATAAGGAGTCCATTAAAGCAGCACCTTATCAAATTGTGTTAAGACTGTTAGGACAAGTTAGCGTCTAAGAAATTTTAAAGAAAAATGGTATTGCAAAACTACCCAATTTCTCTGAATTTTATATTCTAAAGGAATCAGAAATTTATCTGATTCTTAGAAAGGTCACTGAGGAGTGCTTATTTTAGTGAATGATTAATTAGGCATCCAATAAAAAAAAATAATTGACTGTATAGTTCTAACGAGAGCTACTTCTTGTGGGCCACATTTTCAGAAGGTATATAAAAACCCTCACTATCTAAGCATAAGCTGGGCCAGAGGCTGGCACTGTGGCTGTGTAACAGTACTTCTGATTTACAATTTTGTTCACTAAGAAAATGTGGGGACTTCAGTACTTCCAGTATGTTGAGACTAAATTCTTACAGCAGACTGTAGTGGGCTTGCACACAATGACCTCCCAGAAATGAGCAGATTGACAACAGAGCTGAGACTGTTTTGCATTACATGTTAATTATGCAGTTGATGGTCGTTTCTTATTTCTAGAAAATGAAAGATAAATTTTGTTTTTCCATGCTTTGAAATAAAAATGGTTTTCTATTTCTGGTCTTAAACACTGTACGTTATTAAATACAGTTACAAAATTTCTTATTTTAGGGTCCTGGGATTTTATTTTTCCTTTTATTTTCTATGTATTTTCCCTTATTCTTACCTGCTGCTCTTCTCTGTAAGCATTGATGACTGGATGTGTTGGAAAAAGAAGTAATCACATGAAATATCACGGATTTAATCAGAATTGTATGTGATGGTCTTGTTAAAAAAGTCACATGCTGTAAATTAATAATACTTTTTAAAAACAGAATATATATTTTTCTGAACAGTATTTTAAATTCATTTAAAATGCTAGGACTGCTTATCACATAGACTCCATTCTCTTGGACACAGAGATTATATATGATGTTTTTCAGAAAAACTGCACTCTGACATAGTCATTTATTGACACAAAGAGAATCATAGACATCAGCACAGATGAGAGGAAGTACAAGATTTTAAATCATCTTTTCACATTCAAATGCTGGCTTAATGAATATTATGAGAACAGAATAAATGGAACAGAACAGAACAAGATAGAAGAGATGTGAGAAAAAATTCTTTTCAGGATATTCAGTAATTATTACCAGAACAAAATCACTTTAAAATCCTTTAAAAACCCATACCCGCTTTACTTATTATTGGTTAATTCTAAGGAAGAACATTAATTACTGTTCTTGGCATTGCTAAATTCTTATCTCTTGAACTGAGAGGTCTTTATTAAGCTTTTTAACAAAACATGCACTGTCCTCTATAATAATAAACATTTCTGCATGAAGACACATTACAATTCTTTAGTTTGTTTGTATGTTTTCCAGGAATTAAGATTTTTTTAAAAGAAAAACAACATTTAAGAATTATTGAAGACTAAAAGCAATATGATTCTATGAAATGAAGAATTTGTAAACTTAGAGATTCATCACTGTTTTTTCATGTAGGTGTTACTGTGAAAGATTTTACAGAAGATTAGATGGATGATGTTACATAGCCAAGGCTGAGTCAAAGGCAGAGTACATTAACTCTGCTAATGAAAGCTTTATCTTTTCTCCTTCAAAATGTTTAATTTTTAAATGACCTTTCCCTAAGAATTACAATTTGAACCTCTTCTTAGAAAACCTTAATTAAATGGAATTAATATTTAATTAAAGAGATGACAATTTAATACTAGTATTAACCTGTAGTTATTTGTTGTACTGGTTTATAATTTGGTTATTGGGTCAGTCTTTAAATGAAACTAAGGCTCTGTTTCACTCAGAAATAAAACAACCACACAACAAAAAACAACCAAGAAACAAAACAAAACAAAACTTAATACGACAGCTATGTTTTTAGTTCAGTATTATTAGTAAGTAGTAGAACTAGTATTAGTGATCAGTAGGTCAAGGGAGGTAATTCTCCCCCTCTTCTCTGCTCTCATGAGTCCCTACCTGGAATGTTGTGTCCAGGTTTCAGGCCTCCAACATAAGGAGGACACAGACCTGTTCGAGCAAGTGCGGAGGAGGGTCATGAAGATGATCAGAGGGCTGGAACCCCTCTCCTGCGAAGACAGGCTGAGAGAGTTGGAGTTGTTCAATCTGGAAAAGCTGTAGATGCCCAATACCTGGCAGTGCTCAAGTCCAGACTGGATGGGGCTTTGAGTAACCTGGTCTAGTGGAAGATATCCCTGCCCATAGCAGAGAGGTTGCAACCAGATGATATTTAAGGTATCTTTCAACTCAAGCTATTGTAGGACTCTTCTAACCTCTGCATGTTACCTATGGGTTTTTTTAATTGAAAGTTGGGATGGAAAGTGGGTATGGGAAGTGGATGGTAGATCTGATCTGTTTCGAACATGAGAAACAAGTGCTGATGAGATATGTCAAAGCAATTAAATCTTCTAGCCTAAGTGTATTAGACAGGTATCATTTGAGAATTGATCAAACCCTGATGAGTTCACTTGAATGAGGCAAAATTTGGTGGCTAAACATTATTGTCCAGTGTCTCTGAGTTTTAAAGCTAACAGTTGTTTAAACTTCACTTCAAGAAAAGGAATTTTTCCTCAACCTTGTGTGCTAAGAAAGAACATACGTCTTCAAGTGCAACTGCTGTGCTTGTAACCTGTCAAGTCATCAAGGTCCCTTCCAACACAGACCATTCTATGGTTCTCATTCTCTGATTATGTCAAATGTAACAGTAATTTTCTTTCACGAAGCTGTCTAGAAGCTGTGTTAGCATGATTCCGATACTGTCAGCATGAAAAGACATCTTTTTAGGGAATGGAGAATAGAGTAATTGCAAAAATTGAAGAATTTCTAATGGCTTCCCCTTTAAAGAACAAATTTCTACCTATGGGACGACTAAAATGCAAGTGTAGCTTTCATGTGAAAATTAATCCAAATCATTGGGATGGTAGGGCTTATATTTTGAAAGTACATTCTGATATGCCATGGCTACATTACTTATGCAGAAGCAGTTACACAGACAAGTGTATATACATGAATATGTTTGGTAGGTGTAATAGCAGAGCAACAGGCAAATTAAAAATATCTAAATTAAATGCAGGTTTCATTATTTGCAGAAGTTAATTAAAATCTTGGCAAGACTTTTTCTTTTGATGTTCTATACATAATTGTTTTTTAAAAATGGATACTTTTGATAAACTTCCTAGAATTGTGTCTGGCATATTTAAAGACACGGTTAGTTTAGTCAGTACCCTGTTTTCTGTTCTAAAAGTCAACATTGCTTTTGTTCTTTAAATACAAAACATGTCTCTATTTTCAATAGAGACAATTTCCAATTTCAATTTTAGCTGGTCTGAGAATTAAAACAGCTTGAATTCTAGGACAAGTAGATCTTTCATGTCTAACTCCATCAAAGGATCATCTTTACCTTGTATTTTATCCACCTATGAGCAGATCTGTTCATACATCGTTTTTAGGTTGGAAAGGGATGCTTTTAAAATTTAGGAAACACCAGAAATAAATTTGCCTCTGGAATATTATTCCAGCCCCCTTACGTACCTTTCAGTTTTAATTATATTTTTAGCCTTTAATCCAAAGATGTGTTTACAATTAACTTTACAAATAGTTCTTTACATTTTCCATAATCATTCACTCAGACATAAAAAGATGGAGCTGAAACAGAAGGTATAATAGAAAGTAATTGACTGAGTTAGAATTTGTCTGGGATGTTCGAGTTAACTCACACTTATTTCATAGTTTAGCCATATACTTAATCTATTTCTCTACCACATATTCAATTTCTAAAGAGCTTGAGGCTAAGCAAGAACTAATTCAGGAAAGAAAACTTTAGCATATATATATATATGTATAATTCTCTTGAGTAAAAGCCTTTATCCTAGTGAAGCATAATCTGGTTATATAAAAATAAATATATGTATATATTTATGTGTGTCTGTGAGTGTGAACTGTGAAAATAAATACAGAAACTTCTTTTAAGAACAAAGAAGGGAGTAATTTATATGAATCATGGCACACTAAGACTTAAACATCAAAACTGATTTTATTGGAAGTTGTAAGAGATGGCCAAGAGATCATGGCTGGCCGATTGAAAGAGGCAGCTTTAGTTTTGACCGTCATGTAACACTGACTGAGTTCACAAAGATTCAGTTAACTCAGTAGAAGACACTAATGATTTGAATATGATAGATTTGGCAAACCCAAGGAGTACTGACCAAGGCTTATGGAAGACAAAATTATGACTTGGATCTGGACAAGTACAAATACTTTCAAGGTAGGACCCTCTGTTTGTGAATTAACAGGGCATACACCAGCAGAGGTCTGAAGTGACTGTCTAGACAGGCAGGTGCTGGATTGTACTAAAATGTATTGGGTTTATGTGACAAAGTTTTGATGGTGGGGGAGCTGCAGGGATGGCATCTGTGAGAAGGTGTCAGAAGCTGCCCCCATATCGGACAGAGCCAGATGAAGCCAGCTGTCCAAAGCCGGGCCAGTCAGTGATGTTAGTAACATCTTTGTGATAGCATGTAAAATGGGGGTAAAAATATGCTGCACAACAGAGAAAGAAGTGAAAATGTTTGAGAGAAACAGCTCGGCAGACAGCAAGGTCACTGCAGATGGAGGAGGTGCTCCAGTCGCCAGCGCAGACATCCCACCGCAGCCCATGGTACAGCCCATGGTGAGGTAGCATTTTCCCCTGGAGCCCATGGAGTCCACTGTGGAGTAGATATGCACCCACCACATCTTTATATGGACAATCTTTCTCAGAGAGGCTTACTTTCTCCTGTTTTTGTTATTCTTGACATCTGGCACTGAAGAGAAATTTAGAGAGGGGAGGGTTGCTGCAAGACTTGGAATGAATCCCTAAAATTAAAAAAAAATAGAAAGTTTTCAAACTATGAAAACCATAATGAATGAATGAATACAGGAGAGACAACAGCTTGTGCTATTGATATATTCAAAGATTAAAATAATAGAAGCTGGAATATGCACATTCCTCCTAAAGGAGCATGTGAAATATGTATATTGGTAAATAACAAATTTTAAAATATATATTGTAGTGCAAAGAAAAAGAGGTGCGGTTACTGGACCACTGGACCTGGTTTGTGCTATTGTCAGGAGAATATCCTCACTGAGGGTTCAGAGGTCTAGGACAATAAAGTAGTTTAAAAATGTCTCCCAGAGAACAGAGAAACACTTAATAAAGATGAAAAGGATCTGGAAGAAATTAACACAGGACATGTATACGTAGATCACAGCACAGCTGAGATCATCACTGAAGTGTCTGCCCCAACTGGTAAGGAGACCGTCCACAGGACAGATTATTCTTGGAAATTTTAAAGTTTTGTTACTCAGCCCAGTATCTTGCAAATGCTGTTGAGCAATGTTTCTCCACAGACATGCAGTGAAGATAAAGATTGAGAAAATGAAAACTTACAAAGATTCAAATTCTCAGTCAGACAGAAGTACAAAATTTAGTTCTCCAGAGGTACTTCCATGGAGAGATATAGTTCTCTTTTAACGAAGAGCAAATTTAGAGATTTTATGTATTTTGAGCACTAATGAAAATTGAGAGTATAATTTATCCTAAGATATTTATTATTGCTTTTTGAAACCTCCACTGAAAATGGCTCTATCTATGTTGGACAACATGAGAAAATGAAAAAGAACAGGCCTGATTCATCTTCCCTACTTTTTGTTTATTAGGATTTGGCAATGTTACTCATACTCTGTTTAAGTACCTCCAAATACATACATATATATATATATGTATACATATATATATATATAAAAATCGGTTTGAACAGATAACTTGATGCATATAAGAAAGTTTCATGACTTTAACCAAGTCTGTATGAATCTGATGATAAGCCAATCCTGCTGTTGTTTAAAACAAATGCATGTTGCAGACACAATCTCTAATAAATTTGCAAAAAGTGCACTTAAGCAAAGTACAAATTTACTGTAATTTTTACAGCAGCATATTGTAAAATGGAGATGGAGATTCCACAACCTTGTAGGAATTGGGCCTACAGCCATGTGATATGCTGTGATATGTGGTGATAGGATTCCCATGGGCATAGTGGCATGCTGAGGGACTGAGAGGTTATCAGGCAGAAGCTGGACAATCCTTCTGATGCAATCAGCCAGCTGGAAGAGGCAGTGATACTAAGATGTCACAGTTCTGTTCCACCCTTGCACAAGACCCACAGCCTTTGTGATTACTTTTTTCAAATAAAATAATAAAAGATTATTTCTTTTTGTAATCTTTCCACCATTTATGATGGCAGTAACAGAATATTTGACTACAGTCTCACCCCCACTCTCCCAAAAGTAAAAATTGGCATTTGAAATCCTCACTGGCAGAGGATGAGAATGTGATCACCTTGCAGACAAATTGATGGTCTTTCTCCTCTCTTGTCCCCAAATGAAGAATGCCTCTTTGGTAAGATATGCATCTCCAACCACATCAGAGTAGAAGAACACTTGAGTCACTCAGAAACACTTGTACACAGCACTAAACATTTATATTTTGCAGGTCTAGCGAGTTTATCACCAGCAATTTAAAAGAACCTATAATCTCTTGCTCCAGTAAACCTAGTATTTGTGAATCTGTGTTCATGAATGAGAACAGACTTATTGGTGCATGTGGTATCTTATTGAATGTGACTGGATTTATAGTGCTGAATTGGTTACAATCTAATCTCTAAGGACAAGCTGGAAAGCAAGGAGGATTTACTTCCATCGTGCTCCTAGACAGGGACTAAGGAGAGATTGACTGGCCTACTGTCCTGAGTCCTCCTCATTGCCCTTCTGAAGTAACATTTTTTTTCCTGTCTTCAGGAACCTCTCCCAGTTGCCATGAACTCTCAAAGCTAATGAAGAGTGGCCTTAGAGTGACATCCGCGAGTTCCCAAAGGATCCATGTGTGCATCCCATCAGGCTCCATGGACTCAAATATGTGCTGTTTGTTTAAGCAGCCTCTAAACTGTTGTCCCTCCACCAAGGGTAAGTCATCTTTGCTCCTGATTTTCTCACTTGTCTCAGGAAATTGGGATTACTGGAGGTTAGTCTAACTAGTAAAGACCAAGCCAAAGAAAACATTGCATACCTCAGCCTTTGCCATGTTCTTTGTCACCAGGTGTTCCACCCATGTCAGCTGTAGGCCTGTGTTTTCCCTTGTCTTACTTTACTGCTTATCTATCTGTAGAAACCTTTCATGTTGCCCTTCATGCCCCTTACCAGATTCAGCTTCTGCTGGGCATTTCCTAACACCATCCCTGAACAACTGGACAGTTTTTTTATACTCCTTTTATGTGATGTGATCCTGCTTACACTTCTTGTATGTCTCCTTTGTAAGTTTGGATTTTTAAAGGCTCCTTGGGTATCTATGAAGGCCTCCTGCCACCCTTATCTGATTTTCTACTCATCAGGATCAATCTTTCTTGATCTTGTAGGAGGTGATCCCTGAAAATCACCTAGTTCTTCTGGAACTACTTGGTTAGTTTTAGAAAATCTGGCCTTCCCTGCACCCCAGTTAATACCATACAGCACTAAGCATTCTTGGTTGTGGTGAAGAGAGGTTGCAAGCTTGTATAGTCTCTCTGCATGCTATGTTCCTTTTTTATCCCATCTGCCATTACTGTATTCATCCCTAAACTCAGAAATGTTGAGGAAACTTCATCTTGTGCATATACACCAAACTGTGAGTAAATAAAGCAAATATGTATAAATAGGTTTGAATTCACCAGACAAATTGTTCACTTATTTTAGATTATTTTCTTTCTATTAGATGAACAGTAGATCATGTGTTTCAATTTTTGGTTTTTTTCAGCCATGGTATATTCACAGCAATCAGTTTGTTGAGAGATGTGGCCATGATTTAGGCAGTTTACAGTGAAATATGGATTTAGATATGTAACTGATAGTTCTTATAACCCAGTGTCATAGGCTGATAGAAAAAAAATATTCATACTAATAAAATGCGTACTGAAAAAGAATGCAGTCAGACACTGATCCATATTTAGCATGGTTGCTATGGAATAGCACGGATTAACATGCTATTAGCCCTGACAATCGTCAGGAAGAACTGGGAATAAAAAAAGAAAAGAAATGGACAGATAAGACTTCAAAATTATACTTACATAAGCATTGTATTTCAGAAGAAAAGTGCAGGTGGTAGATATGGTAGCAGTCAATGATTGCCAGACACTGAAATGTTAAGGGTGCTGTTATATATCCACTCTAGTTAGACCCATACTGGAAAGGAGTTATTGACATGTTTCCGGTGTTCAGTTGGTGAGGATAAAGAACATTTATTCTGCACTTTCTCCTGGAAAGAAACATCAATTTAAGACATGTAAATAGCAGGACAAGGCACTGTTATGAGAAATGACTTTTTCATCTCTCAGCAATACTCAGAACAACGTTTTTCAAATCCAAAAGGCAGAATAGGGTATATCAGAGGCTAACTGAACAATTTCAGAAGGCCTTGAAGCTCTATATTCCATAAGACCTGTTGTTGGTGCTATGCTAGTCTGGCAAGTGAAGATGTGCTGTTAGAAACCATATTTACAGCAGCTTAGCTTTGAAGACAGGATGTCTGGGACAGACATTGTTGCAGACATTGATGTTTTGTTAAAACAGCTCTCAGAGAGGAGATAAATGAAACAGAACTGTGTCGAATTTAACTAAGCCACTCCCCCTGTGCTAGATCTTTGGGTTTGGTTGCAGGTGTGCTACAGTGGGCCAGCACTGCCATTCAAACAGCAATCACTGGTACAAGTACTGGGAGGCTTTCTCAGCAATGTGTTTTTGTCGATAAATACGCACTTCCTTATTGTCTGTGTTAAAGCTGCGCTCCTGGTATGAAAAAATAATGCCATATGTTGTATTATTCATTAGGAAAAACATCTGCCTGACAATTGTGTCTTTTTAAGTGGATGATCCAAAATGTAGAGAAAACATAATAAGAATATGGTGACTGCATAATCTGAGTATATTGTTGGTTTCTTGGTCCTATTGGTTGCTTTTTGTTCATATATTGCCTATTGCAAAATTCAAATAAGCTGTATTTCAGTTGATCGCTTGGAAAGAAGGGGCCAACTTTTATACTGTTAGATCTTTGTAGGATATTCTTTTCTCTTTTGCCTTTAATTATGGATGTATATCATGCATAAACCTGAAACATTTAAACTCCTTGGACATCTTAGACAAATCACTAGAGTTTACACATTAGAAATATTGTGTGTCCCCCCGCAAACTGCTTACATGTTCACCTGAATGTCTCATTAATTTGTAGGAAAAAAAATAATTATAGAAAAAAAGACTGTAATTATGTAATTTTTCAAAGGAGAGTAAACAGGAATGATTTTATAAATGTTCATTCAAACTGGTTTTGGTATGATGCTGCTTATCTCTTCACTTACAGAGAAGCAGGAAGAGACTCCTGGTGCACTCATGGCAGGAGACAATGGATAGAGGAAGTCTTCAATAACAGAGATTTATTTTAGTTAGAAAAGTCAGCCATAACAGCAAGATATGCATGTATATGACACTCCAGAACATATTTCTTACTGCATAGTACTTTTCTTTCAGTGTATATCCACAGGCATCATCTGTCAGACTGACTGCTTACTTTGGCTTACTTTTTAGTCAGAACTAACTATTTTCAATTCCCATAATAACATCTTCTGTCCACATGAGCTTTTCTCCTGCTGTGTTAGAGATCTTAGGGATAAATTGTAGACTGGGAACCTGGAACATCAATATGACTGAGTAGGTACTTTGAAGCAATGGATGCTGAAATTTAGTCAGCAAGATTTAGAACAAACCTTTTAAGTAGTTATCATGGTTTGACCTGGTGTGAGACAAATCTGATTGGTTAAAACAGGTAAAGGACAGTTGTATAGACCACTTAGTGTTCATGTGTCGTCTCTGTGAAAGGAATGTTGTAAAAACCACCCAGGAAGTAAGGTCAGTTCCTCACTTCCTCTCTTGCTCCCTGCTGTACCACTAGCAGCAGTGCCTTCCCCCCACTCCCAGGCCAGTGGCCCACTGCCCAGGGGGCCCGGTGGGGGGCCCCGGCCTCACCCCCACCGGCCCCGCACTGTTTCGGACCCGAGAGGAGCTGGTCTATTGCCGTCTGGACCATGGCCAAGCAGGAAAGCAGCCAAGCCGAGAGAAGCCGAGAGAAGCCGAGCTGAGAAAAGGCCGAGGAAAAAAAACAAGCACCGCTTTCGGAGGTGGATTGGTGAGATCGAAGGGGTTGCAGATAAATGAAGTGCAGTACTTAATTAGCAGCCAAAAGACTTATTAAAATTTGGATGGCTGCCAGTGCAGAGAAGCAGTATGGGGGGAGAGGAGC
>VZRJ01002080.1:830918-958359 GCA_013397565.1 Ptilonorhynchus violaceus | reverse complement strand
TTGTGAGCACATGAAATTTGCAGCCTTTGGAGATTATGAGTAAAGCAGGGAACTGTACTACTGAGTGCCTTTAGGCTGGAGTGACTTACTCTTAAAATGTTTAACCCCATTAGACTTTTCTTGTGACCCACAAACTGCAGAGTGTATTGTGGGAGAGAGGATACACCACTGAAAAACCAGGGCAAGCTGTGGTGTTTCTGGAAGGTTTGGAACCACACTGAAGATACTTCTTGGGAACTGTCTTCCGTGGGATGGATCCCACTACACTACAGAAAGAACACTCTTTATCCTATAAAGTGGCAATAAGAACTCTTAATCATAAGATCAGAATCTCATGTTTATGTCCTTTACGTGATCAGTGAGAAAGATTGGAATGTATTGGTAGGAGAGTGATATTTGTACATTATGCCTTAATATTTTTATTATTTTTTATTCTTTCTATTCTTAGTAGAGTTAGTAAATAAATTATTTAATCATTTTTTCAAGCTTGCAGCCTGTTTTTGCTGTCACCTCTCCTCTGAAGAATATAGCATGGGGACTTGGAGCCTGCCTCCAGGTTAACCCTTGACAGTAATTAATAGAAAAAAACCTTTTAAAGACAGAGGAGATATTAATTATGATAGTTGAAATATTTCATTGCTTCTATCTTAAATTTATGGTTTTGGTATTCCCTTTGAATTTGTTTGAATTTCTTATAAATATTTGTAATTTTTGTTGGGTAAAAAACCACTCTTGTTGACAGATTATGTAAGAATAAATTTTGTACTGAAAACACAGTTTTCAGTCAATCTAGATTGTCTGAGTGGTACCTAGGTGACCTCTTGTCAAAGCTGGCATCTCAGAGTGGTTTCAAAGGACTTCAATAGTGTAAGGTTTAGACAACATGAACATTAATGAGCTTTTCCATACTAATTCAAATTTACAAAAGGAGTTAACTGCCTTCCCAAGTTGTTTTGGAATTAAACTAATAAATCCGAAAGTTATAAACGTATTTCCGGCAGGAAAACCAGTCACTGCTAAATAAGTGCTACTAGCCTTTTATTTAGCTTAAAATTTTGGAGACTAGATAGATCTTCAGCTAGAAATTCTTTTCAATATATCAGGGGAACCCCATGACAGAAAGTAATGATTATTTTATTTGCAAAATTCCTGGCAAAGTGCAAAAGGATAAAGTCCAGGCACTATAGACGATATAAAAAATATATGTGTATGTAATATGTACATAGTATTACTACACAAACAAATAAATACATGCTCACACAAATATATATATATTCAATACCCATCATACATTGACTGTACTGACTATATACTTCAATACATATATTTATACATATTATATATTTTATATATATTATATATATACATATGTATTTATATACACGCATATATATACATATAATATGTAGTGGATTCTTTGAAAAGAAATAAATGCAAGGCAAAAGAAATAAATGAACTGCAATTAATTAAACTTTAATTGCTTAAACTTTTCTTGCTTTAATTAAACTTGTTCATTTCTCCTTTTGCCTAAAAATGAAGGTGCAATTTAAAACAATTGGATGTGTACAGAATCCCAGAAACTCAGTAAGCCATAGTTCACTTAGGAGGCCGTGATGGTAAGGGAAACGAAAGCAATGGGCACTTCCCTAGTGCAGCAGTTCCACAAGTAATCCCAGATTATGGGCTTCCTTCCCCTCTCTGTTTTAGGCCATTTATTTCTGCTCCTGCAGCCCAGTTCAATTCCTCTATCACCTCCTAAGATTTCAATCTGCTTTATACTTAACTGAGAGAAAGTCATTTTACACGAAATGAGGCAAACCATGAATATCAATGTGCTACTTGTACCTGGCTGCCTTTTCATGTGTGTTAGGGAGATCGACTGTCTCCAGAATCCCACAGTTTCATATCACCACAGATCCCAGGCCATTGTTGCTTAATATAAGCAAGAATAAAGACTAATGAAAACATAGCTATTGTCTGTCTTTCAGACTACTGGAAAAGTGTGCTGTTATTCACAGTAATATTGCTTGTAATCTGCAGCTCAATACCCTGCATTTCAGCATATGTCTCTGAGTGTAAATGACAGGAGCTGGGTGCCTTGCACAGCCTGTGGCGGTGTGTTTGGTTCTGTACCGTGCTGACACTTACCTGACAGAATACCCTGCTTTTTTCCTCTGTAAATCTTCTCTCTCCTGTCCATATTCTAGAAAGAAGTATCTTTGGAAAAGAGTAACTGAAGCATGTCTGACTGTCCCAACATACTGAATGCTTCTTTACCCTGGAGAGTGTAAATAAGAGAAAGGCAAGATAATATATTTAGAGGGGTACCAGATTACTTTATAGACCTGACTGAAGAGTAGGGAAAACATACTGACAAACTGTTTTAAGTGCTAAGGTTTCTCTCCTGTGAGAGAGCCTGAAAGGAAGAAGTCAGACCCCTTGGAGATTGCAAAACAAGCCAGGAACTGCTTCAAAAACCATTTCTTTTTATGTCTGCATGTAATTAGTGGCTATAGATTGTCATTATTTTGTTTCATCAAAGTCCTGAACCGTGCCAGCACAGCAAATGTAGAAAGAAAAACCTAAATCCATAGTTCTCATTAGGCAGGTGCAATACCTGTGATTCCACCAAGCGCCATTGATGATGTGCTCACAATTAGATCACAAAGGAAGAAAGATGAGGTAGAGCATGCAAAGTTGAAAAGCTGGTGTGCTACAGGGCTTTATAGTAGGTGATGAAGAGGTGGGTTGGAAGCTGAGGATTAGTGTCTTTGGAGCCAGTAATAGATTTTAGGGAAGAGAAACTGAGAGGCAGAACTTGCAGTTCATCTTTTTTACAGTAAATATGGTACTTACTATTTGTTATTTGAGAAACACTATTTGCCTTTGATTATGAGACACATTGCATTCACGTTCAGAACTTGGACATACCAAGCTACCATAATTCAAGTGAACATAAAAAAGGTCTGATTCTAGCACTTACATGTGGTAACCAATCATTATTGTTTTCTGATATGTTTGATTTTAGGTCAAGTCACACCTTCTTCCACTGAATTTTTACATTTTTCCGGTCTATCTGATTAATCAGGTCAACTACTGACAGGAGATAGACATTTTAGATACAATAATCAGAGGCCTATATATTTGTTAAGGAATTAAAAATTTCTACATAGTAGATGTAAATGTTCACAGTCGCCCTTGAATGCATGTACTTGTATAATACTTTTGAAAAGGAAAAGTTCTGTGAGGGTATACAACGATAAAGCACTAATAAATAACAATAGTTTCCCTCTCTCTGCCCTTGGCTGCATGCTCCCACTTCCTGTCCTGTGTTGGCTCAAGCTGCTGTGCAGCCACAAGGTGTTCTCCTTTTCTGGTGATTGGTGACAGAGCTTCCCTGGTGTGGAAGTTTTCTGAGTGAATAGAGGAGAGATATCAATTATTAATGCATGAACTTGGAAACTGCATGCACATTGCAACACTCCAAATCTTACTGCCAGAAGGAAACTCATTTTATATATATGGAGCTATGATTCTTTTGTTGCTGTAGTTTGATAGTCCAATCAAAATAAAGCAAAGAGTTATAATAATACTAACACCATGCTACCATTCACAGTTTGATTTAATATGGGAAAATCTCTGTAACACAGCTGATTACACACACACACACACACAAAATCATAATCTTTGCTTACTTTCTCTGGTGTTATGTTCACTGTCAGTCTCTCTCAAGATTCTCAAAGTTGTTGAATAGTCTTTCTCAGGCAGAGGAGATAGGAAAGGATGCTAACAAGTTGTCTATGTCCCCACTTCTACACTAGCAAGAGTTTGATGCTTCTGGGGAAAGTAGAAGGGGTTTCTTCCTCCTTCTTTTGGGGGTCCACTTGTGTTTATCCATTTTCTCAATGTATGCAAGCATTCTCTTAACTTGTTCTCAGCTATTTTCATGATTCCACTTGCGTGTTTTTCTGTATTCTTTGTATGTCTAAACTGGTTTGACAAGACTTCATGTCTGTAGTGGTCAATGACTGACCATTGTGATTTCTGTTTAGTTCAGTGTCCCTGGCACCACTCTGTGTCTGCACTCTTGCATGCCATATCTTATTTTATGATTATAGACAGTTCAATCTACAAATAATAATTACTTTTTCTCACTATAAACCAAAGCTAACATATCAAACCTGACTGCTAGGTAGATGTTTTAGCTGAAATAAGCTACAATCAGCTTATGCCATAGGCTTGACCAGGCATGTTTGGAGCTCCTACAGTGTCAGGTTAACACCAAGCCAAAGAGGACTTTTAATTATAGTGGTAAAATGCCATATGTAGTGGACTAAAACAGCTCTACCTCACTCATAGCTTCTCCACCCAGGCCTGTCCAACTCAGGAAACCTCTGATGATTCTGGGCTCTGCATAGCATAGCATGTCATCTGACCCCCGTCCATGAGAAAACATTGTTCTTGACCTCATGGGGGCTGGAAGATAAGACCCTGGGACTTATATCCTGAAGCACCAGTAGCATTTGTCTGTCCCAGTGCTCTGAGAGCATCAACAGAAGCTGTGTCAGGACTCTGATCAGAGTATGGAAGTGTTGAAAAATCCATAACCAAGTGTCATGCCTGCAAGTTATTTTCTACCTGAAACCTCTTGAGCTTTATTTCTGCCTGTGCAATTCTACATGTCAGGTGCTTTTGCAATTAGACATGTCCATGTCCTCCCACAGTAGTGGGTGTAATCAACCCTTTCAACCAGATGTGGGAACACTCTGTAAAATTCTTTGTTCCCGGGGATAAATAGGGCTGTGAATTCCGCTGCAAATACAGGAAACAAGAACTACTTTCTAGTTAATGCTTTTTCTTTCCAAAGTTTTTTTGTTTTTTTTTTTTTTTTTTTAAAGTTCAGTATCTGAGATCTCTTGGCCTAGTGGTGTTTTCTTGCTTCTTTCCCTCTACTTTGTAGATACGTATCAGCACAGCCCCATCCAGCCACACCTTGTGGCCACAGCAGTCACATTTCTATGATTCTGCAGTCCCTTTTTTTGAAAGAACATGTGACAGGGACTTTTAGTCAAGTTAGGGTGATCACCTACAGTGTACTCATAAAACACAGCAAAAACTTGAATATTTTTGTTTCTCCTGTGGAATTTACCCAACACAGAAAGAAAACATCAAATATGTTTTAAAATGGTGTTTTGGGCCCACATCTTGTAGTCAGCTCTGTAAGGGATAGCAACTCCTGTAAAAATCTAGTGATTTCAAGGGATTGACACATGGCTTCTGCAAATCAAAAATAAACCCGTTTTCACTGATTATTCAATCTTATAACTCTCTGCATTTCAGTTTAGGAAAATTAAGATGCAAAACAGAGAAAATCATATTGAGTTTAGAAGACACACTAAGTTTACTTAAGCTCAGAACTTGCAATAGCTCAGAACTTGGAACAGCCTCTGTATTTCACCTTGATTAGTTAATTATACATTTTATGAGGAAAGAAAATGACTAATAGAGGAAGCAGCACTTTGAGTATTGAGTGGAAAGGGATTATTTACTATGCAGTAATTTGATACACCTTGTTCAGGTTGTAGGTGAAAGGTATTTTCATGTGAGAAAGGTAAGATAATATTTACCAGCAGTTACTCATATGACTGCTCCTCCCTTTACTGAAAGACAAGCAAAGTGCAAGCTATAATGAATCTTATCTATACTTCCTTTCTTGGTGGATCTGCAAAAAAAGCCTGTGAAAATCAGTATAATGTATGACTTGTAGACATGGCCCATGACATTTAAGGTAGTAATTTAAATTTGAGAAGGGTATCAAGAAGTAAAATTCAAAGAAAGTTTTGACTTTTCTGTCTGTAATGCCATCAATATTCATCTGTGAATTTCTCAGAGATATTCGAATAGTCAGAGAGCAGAAAAGGATACAATCATTTGTATCACAGTGGCATCCCGGGGACATCCAAGAACAGAGCTCCATTGTGCTAAGCAGTATAGAAATGCAGTAGCTGACCTCATGTGCCCTGACAAGGATGCCAGGAATTCCTGATCAGACGTAAGAGTTACTCGAAGTTGTAGGGTGTGTCCTCCTGATACAGGAAGGCTGTAGGCAGAACTACTAGCTCAAGTCCCAGAAGTGATAGAGCTGCATCTATGGATAGCAGAATTACCCATGGGAAAAATCTGAACCTTGATCTTTGTCTCATTAAATGTTTCAACCCATTATTGAACAAGGGTTGAGGCCCAAAAATGGTACCAAATTGTATGGTTTTGAGAGCAGAACACGAAGTAGACAATCTTGGTTCATGAAATAACATTAAGTATTTAAAAGAAGATGCAGGAAAAACTACTATAAACACTACTAAAAGGCTTTTTCAAAAGAGAATATGAGAGCAAAGTCAATCCATGACAATAGGCTTTCCCTGAAGGAGAAAATTCTGTTGTCTCAGGAGCCTTTCTATGAGGCCCAGTTTTTACGAATCACAACGCCATGTTCTTGTCAAGTTTTGCCCCTTGTGCTCTTCATTTCTAGGATATAGTTAAGAGCCATTTCAGCTATATTTAAGTAAGAAACATCTGCTGTAACAGTGTGCCAGCGTTACCAGGGATTGGCTCTCCAACTGAATTTTTATTAGGCACTGCCTTGGCAAACATACTGTGCTTGTCAGCATTATGTAAAAAGGGAATCTTCTCAGGTCTTTTACAAACATTTTTAATTGTAGGTAGTAAATAGAAAAAGCTGTGCTGCCTGTTATTCTACTTACTTGTAGAAGAGGCTCACTTGATCTTTCATCTCTCTTTTTAAATCTTGTTTATATTGATTAATGAATTATGTTTTCTGCTACAAATTTTTAAAAAATAATTTAATGAATTTCATCCCTAACGTAGCCTATTTTTCCCAGTGTTTTCCATTTGGCAGATCTAATTTCAGTTATATGACGGAGATGGCATATTTATCTCTTGCTAATACTTTCTCAATAGCTTTTGAACTTGCTGTCTAATTGCAACCAAATTTATCAGAGCAGTAGAGGTATCAAAATTATACCAGATTCCTATAAGCTTTGTAAAAAATTGAAATTGGGTAGATGAGAGATTTATTTTTCTTTCCTTTTTAGAATAGGTTTCAGAAGGAGAGCCAAGGAAGGGTTTTACTATGCTCTGGCACACAAGGCAAAAAGAAATCAATGCAGCACATCAGCATACATACAGCAACCAATCTAACGGGATGTGTGTGCCCAGTGATTGTATTCCGTAATCCAAAGCTAAGAGGGAAACATAGTGGAGGAGTTGGGGGTCCTGCAGAATGGCTCATGTGCTGGTTACTTTGAGTAGTGGGGGCACACTGACATATGTGTCATAAATCATATAAGAGTAAGGCTTTGTAGGTCATTAATAGACCCACTGGAGCACAGTTCAGTTTATAAATCCTCATCTCCTACTCCAGTCCCTCATTTCTATATTTGTTAATGTATGATATTTACTACAACTGCTACTACAAAAATAAGTGGTTAAATAAATAAAAACCATTGACTTTCCACTGAAAGAAGTATAACCAATCTATCAACACTTGATTTCTGAAGTGGTAATACTAGTTAACTGCAATATGATCTAAAGCTCTGCTATTGCTGGAACACGTGGATCCTACTCTTTGAATTGCTGCATTCACTATGCAGCAATTGCCATTAAAACAGCAGGATCAATCCATGTTGGAACTAACTGTTAGTTATCATTTATAAGTGTCAAATCCTTGAGTTTAAAGTAGAAATCTCACATATCAATGATATCTACTTTACTTTTTTTAATTTAAGTCAAAGTAACTTGTAACAATGATAGCAAGAGAGAAAAAAATCCAGTAACCTCCTTGAGTCCGGAATAAGGATTGACTCTTAACTTTTAATTGGATTTGTTTTTTGCTGCATAGGAACTGAACCAAAAATGTTATGAACTCAGTTGTTCTTAACCTAGGGATCTTATACAGAACTCTAAATTATTTTTTTATTATTACTAGCAAGCAGTTTTGAGTAAATTTCTTCTCTTAGGATTTCTCAGTATGTGTTTCATAGCATATAGATCTTTCTCTCTAGTTAATTTTCCATTTTTATTTCTGACTGGAACTTGTTTCAATGAATAGTTCATACAGAGATGTACCAGTTGGTTCTGTGACTTTTGGATACATTATTTTCATTAAACGTTCTACATATTGATCCTATTTTTTTTCTCGTGCAATAAAAAAAGTGTTCTATCTGTATTGTACAAATATTTGCTGCAAGTTTGTGCTGGTTTGAATGTAAACCAGTACGGGAAATTAACCCCACACAAATACCTTGAGAGACATTTTAGGTTAGCGTTACAATTTTAATGGAAAGGTTACAATAAATGCAGTAATACAGAAACAAAATTGGCCTAAAACCACAAGGTCAGAGTACAACCCAATACCCCATTGACCAGGGTGGTAGCTGTAGTCCGATTAAGCAGTGATAGCAGTGCTGTTGAAAGCAGTGGTCCTGTAAAAAGGTCTGATTCTCTGGGTGCCTGAGTCCCCGGGCCTTTTTATGTGGTGGTTGTCAGGTGGTCCCTCCTNCCACACAAATACCTTGAGAGACATTTTAGGTTAGCGTTACAATTTTAATGGAAAGGTTACAATAAATGCAGTAATACAGAAACAAAATTGGCCTAAAACCACAAGGTCAGAGTACAACCCAATACCCCATTGACCAGGGTGGTAGCTGTAGTCCGATTAAGCAGTGATAGCAGTGCTGTTGAAAGCAGTGGTCCTGTAAAAAGGTCTGATTCTCTGGGTGCCTGAGTCCCCGGGCCTTTTTATGTGGTGGTTGTCAGGTGGTCCCTCCTCCAGGGCGAGGATTTCCACAATGGAAATGATGTAATCCTATGAGGATATTTCTGGAGCTCTTTTCTGCCGGTGCCTATTCAGTTCACTGATGGGCCATTAGCAGAGATGAGCCTCTCAGGTTGGGTGGTGGTGCTGCTTCCCTGGAGAGNAAATTGGCCTAAAACCACAAGGTCAGAGTACAACCCAATACCCCATTGACCAGGGTGGTAGCTGTAGTCCGATTAAGCAGTGATAGCAGTGCTGTTGAAAGCAGTGGTCCTGTAAAAAGGTCTGATTCTCTGGGTGCCTGAGTCCCCGGGCCTTTTTATGTGGTGGTTGTCAGGTGGTCCCTCCTCCAGGGCGAGGATTTCCACAATGGAAATGATGTAATCCTATGAGGATATTTCTGGAGCTCTTTTCTGCCGGTGCCTATTCAGTTCACTGATGGGCCATTAGCAGAGATGAGCCTCTCAGGTTGGGTGGTGGTGCTGCTTCCCTGGAGAGTTATCAAGGTTGAGATAAGAAACAACACCCCACCTCACACGGTCTGCCTCTCCTCAGCTCATAGCATGAGGGACCAGGTGTGTACCCAGCTACTGTGAATGACCCATCCTTAACCAGCTTGTCAAGGAGTTATGTGGATGGTGACAGAATACATGCTTTGGTTAACCCAGGACAAAGTTAAAAAATGCAGTTTTCACAGATGATCATTGTTGTTTTCATGGGGTTTTAAAACTAACTCACCTCATGAAAGACAAGAAAGTTATCACCAAGCAAACACCTTTTTATTTAGGTAAATAAAATAAAAATACCCTNCTCAGCTCATAGCATGAGGGACCAGGTGTGTACCCAGCTACTGTGAATGACCCATCCTTAACCAGCTTGTCAAGGAGTTATGTGGATGGTGACAGAATACATGCTTTGGTTAACCCAGGACAAAGTTAAAAAATGCAGTTTTCACAGATGATCATTGTTGTTTTCATGGGGTTTTAAAACTAACTCACCTCATGAAAGACAAGAAAGTTATCACCAAGCAAACACCTTTTTATTTAGGTAAATAAAATAAAAATACCCTTGAAGTCTCTGAAAAAAAAAAAAGGACTGAGTTTAGAGCAAGGTCAGAAGTCAGTACTGCCCTTTTTTTTGTTTTCAGGATCAGGTAGGAGAAATCCTATTCTTTAATCTAAAGACATTTTCTGTAAACATTGATAACAATGTTTTCAAAAATCATTTCTTTGCGGAGCCCATTTTGTAAAAAATCTCTGCTGATTTCAGCCACAATAAGATTGCACAAAATAAATAGAAATTATATCCCAGATTTTTCTTTTTCTTGCAGTGTCGATGGTTTGTCTTTGTGCATTTCCAGTTGCTAATTTATATGGGACTTTTCTTATATTATAGGGTTTGCTTTAGTTACAGTCAGCATTTCTTGACAGTAGATTTTTGCAAACAGGCTTACATATATCACAGGCAGTTCTCTTTCTCATCAAAGAATCTTCAAGTTCTCCAAACCCAAAGATAACATTTAATTTCTGTTATATAACAATCTTGTATCCACCTGGAGGATAATGAAGAAGTGGTGGCTTTCATAAATGTTGCATTTGAGACAGAACAATTAAACTATGTGGAGTCTCCTTCTGTGACATTTGCATAAAATGATGGCATTAAGCTCCCAGTGGTGCTCTTCCCATCACACACAAGCTTCAAGAGCTATTATGCTCTGAGCCTGTCTGCAGCTGTTAAATGCTTTCAAGGATTGTTTTCAGCCTCTCAATTTTTCAAGAGTATTTGCCATACAAGAGTATCAGAGTTTCCACTGTACTCAAGCTGTAATTTTCCCAAAACAATGTTGTGTTCAGTCAACTGCCATGTTCAATTTCTTAGGATTCAGCAGTGGAGTCATGTAACACATAGCATACCATGGTCGTGAAACATGTGGTCTCTTTCTCAGGAACCAGAGCTCTCTCGGGAGCTGCCTCCTGCTGACTCACTAAGGGAGCAGTGTCTCCTAGCACCTTCCTCAATGTGCTGCATGTGGAAATAATGACTCAGGCAGCCAGAACAGTGAGGAAACAGGATGCAAAAGACGTGCATGTGTGCATGTGAATGTAAGGGAGAGGCACAAAGATGAGGAAGAGACACACGGATGAGACTTAAATTTGAATGGTTTTTGTTCTTTTTGTTGTGGTACCAGAAACTTACCCCTCAGTGCAAGGATATTTAGGCATTGAAACGCTGTGCAGGTGTTATAGAGTTCTGCTAAAGTGTGCTGAGGACTCTGGTGCCTTAAATCAGGCTCTGGTGGGAATTGTTATGGAAGACTGGTAGGACACTACTTAGGTATGAGATATGATCACCTTTGCTGATCTTTGTACATTGTCTAGCTTAGGAAATAAAAAATTATTGAGGTTGGAAAGAACCTCCAGAGTTCATCAAGTCTAATCCCTTCTGCTCAAGGAGGGTCAGCTGGAGCAGGTTGCTGCAGGTTACAGCAGAACCATGTCCAATCTGGTTTTGAGTAACTCCAAGGATGGAGGCTCCATAACTCCTCTGGGACACCTGGTCCAGTGTCTGATGACCTGCACAGTAAAAATGTGTTTTCCTGCCTTCAGATGGAATTTAATGTGTTTTAATCTGTGCCAGTTGCCTCTTGCCCTGTCAGTGGGTATCATTAAGAGAAGTGAGTGGCTTCCTCTTCTTCATTCACTCATCTCATATCAGATACATTGGTACACATGGATAAGATCCTCCTGAGCCTTCTCTTCTAAGGACTGACCACTCCCAGCAACCTCAAGCTCTCCTCATATGTCAGATGCTCCAATCCCTTAGTTATCTTCACGGTCCTATATTCAACTCACTCCAGTAGGTCCACATATTTCTTGGAGCCCAGAACTGCACCCAACACTTAGTGTTTATATTTCATTAACATATTCTAGTAGGTTTTTGCAACAGTATTTCATGAGGCCAAATACAATAGTGATTAAATACCCTGGGACTAATGGGATCAAAAAGAAAGGGTTGAATGCTTGCATGTTGTAACTAGTATTTATTTTGTAATAAACAGTATTTTTTTCTTATCCTCCAGTTTCCTATAAAGACAATTGTTCATCTTACAGGCATCAGATATTAAGCTCAGAATTTTCATAACTCATCATACAATGTCAGGCTGCTTAAATCCACAAATTACAATCTCCAGTAAAATCCACCACTTTGCAAATAGCTGATTACACTAAAGAATTACAGATGAATTATCAAAGAAGTAATTCACTTTTGAATTATGAAAGTAGTTACTAGAAGAGAGTACCTTAAATGACAAAATCTTGCTTGGTATTTTAGGATGTGTTTAATACTGCAGTCTTTACTGTAATTACCAGGAATTCTCGGAGGGCTTGTCATGGACCACTCTTGAAGCAGATGCCTATAATACAAAGAAAAGCTTTGTCTGGGCAGATCTGCAAATGATACACGATAGGATTATATAATAGAGATAAGTTAGCACTGCTTGTTCATTCCAACACTTGGATTTGTAAGCTTATTTTTTAACGCAGCTCTCAGGCAAACAAACTTATGCTTTCTTACAGATCTGTAACAGAAACATTGAGCACAAAAGTCACCTGTTAGAAGTCTTAGTCAAAAAAGTTTTAGTGGCAGTGGCTGAGAACATATGCTCATATGCACGGCAAGGTACAGCTGATGCCTTTGTACTAGAGTGTTTCTTCCACTCTCCTTCTTGTGCTTGTGCCATGGAAGTATTCTTAAATGTGACTACAGAAATACAGCAGGTGTACCAGCTCCATGCAGCACTGAGAGTAAAAACCAGCCTGCTAGGGGAAGATTGGATTTCAAGCTTTGACATTGGCCAGATCCATCAGAAATATCATGAGGTCTTTTTTTAAATCTGAAAGATTGACAAAAGTCCTCACAAAAACTCTGCATCAAAAAAAAAACCCCAAACCCAAATCAAACCCAAGACACCGAAAATGGTTTTGAAACTTTTCCCAAATTACTGCTGGCACAGAAGATGGAAACACTGGTGTACCTATCTGGTTTGATGGCAGTGACAGAGGAACTGCCCAAGGGTCCCTCCTTGGAGAACGCTTCCTTGAGGAACTGCTCTGAGCACCAGTGCTGGAGCTGGATGGCTGACAGCCTGTCAGCACAGGCACTGCAGATCTAAATTCACACTGTCAAATAAAATATGCCTGGGCCATCAGGCAAGCTGCTCCCTCTGGGATGAGGGGTGGGAACAGCAGGGGTTCACATGGAGCAGCCAGGACACAAATCTGACTCATGAATAGCAGCCAGGACTGACCACGAGTCCAGATCTGTATCACAGTGAGGAAGTAGGTCCAAAACCAAGCCTGGAATTCAATCTGTGGGTCAGAATCAGGTCCAGCAAACACCTGGCAGGCACATAATGATGAAGCAAGGCTCAGGAAAACCAGGGAGTCAGCCTGTAAGTTGGTGTTGGACCAACACAGTCCCCACCAGCCATAACTTGCCTAAACTACACACCAACACTCCTCTAGCTCAGGCTCAGGTCTGAGCTTAAAGAGAACTTCTGGGCCAATGGCTGTGGGTGCTGCCCCAGGCAAGGCAGCTTCAGCATTCTGGATTGTTGAGTGCAATGGGGGCCAGAAAGAGAAAGTATCAGAAGGAGAAAACCAGCTTGCTGGCGGATAGTGAGGAGAACCATGGGACACGCACCACTTCTCCTAAAACCTCATAAATTCAGGCCCATCTTATTGAAAATCTAGTTTGTTTTCTAACCAGCCATGCCCTGACAGGTTGTTTTATTCTCTTGTTCTTGCTGCACACCAACAAGTTTCCTCATGCCTTGATACCAGCTGAATTCATGGTGATGCCTTATCCGGGAGTACCTAAAAAAAGAGGCTTGACAAAATTAAAAGAGTAAAAAGTGGTTGTATTTATTTGAAGGCCTTCAGGTGCATCCAGGGCAGTCAGAGCTCACTCAGGGGTTACACCCTAAGATGGACTCCCTAAGGTGTACTCCCCAAGATGGATGACTGGTCACGAGTTCTTCGTAGTTTTATAAGTTTGGTCCATTTGCATATCGGGGCCAGTTCTTCCAATTACATTTTCAGGTAATGAAGTATTTCACCCCAAGTTTGCTCCCCTTTTCCCAAGTGTTGTTTACAGTTCTCGGGGCCTGAGGCAGTAAGTTGTCCTTGAGCTTCAGGCCTGAAGATGGATTATTTTGTCTGAAAGCAGTAGCTAACATTCTATATGGACTTTAGAGTTATACACTAAAGAATTGCAGGGTTACAAATACATGAAAGATATAAAAGCTAAAATCCTAAGGCATCAATGGCAAGTTTATAGGGAGGTGCAGGTTGAGGTGTATCTGGTAGTTCTAGTCCCTGTGTCTGGCAGGGTGAGAGCTACAGTGTGATCAAGGAGGAGCCCCTCACATCAGCACAGAGGGTGCACTATGAGGCACAGCAGCCCACAGTGCAGGCAGTCTTCATAAACCTGCAGGCTGAGAACACTCTTTGTGCTCTCTGGAAATAACCTGCCTCCACAGAACATTCACTGCCTTGTTGGTGTATAGCACTCTGTAAGATGACAGAATAATTTAAAATATCACCTGTCCTTCACAGATTGGGTGACCAAGTGCAAAAGGATCAGTCCACTTGGATACTGTAGTCAGTGTCTTCCCCTCTCCTGTAATTTTTCCTGGTGATTGTAAGCAATTATGGTTATAGCATCCTCTACCTCATGAGCTGTTGCCTCCCAAAGATCAGTATGGGCTCTTAGAGAAGGAAGACTTCTGATCTGAATGATTCCTATATGGGGTATTTGTGTTAAGCTGTCTGCTTTCCTTTAAAGGATACTAGAAATACACTTTTCACACCTACACTTTTAGAATACATCTGTTGCATGAAGCAATTTGTAGGGACTTTGGCTGTTGAAAGATTCGGTGGTTGTTCCCAGCTCCATCTCATCTAACTGCTTTTCAGGACAAGAATTAGTATTTTCATTTAGTTGTGTTATACTTAAACCCTGAATCCCAGTGTACTTGCATGTAGCCCACCTGTGGACATGCCCACAGAAACTATCGCATTTCCCAGACTCAGAGTAATGGGTTTGATATAAATTGGACATTTTCTTCCTTTTTTTTTTCCTTCTTTTTTTTGGTGTGTGGAGGAACTTCTGAAAGTTACTGTTAAATGCTAATGTGAGATGAATCTATTGGTAGCTAAGTACAACAAAAGGTACCCACAGATGGAATTTGCAATGAAAATTATGTGCCCGAGGACCCCTACAAAATCTACTAAATAGTTATCTGCATTGGACACATAACAATATTGCCATAAAATAGATTCTAAATTACTACTGGCAATGAAAATATAATTTTTTAACTCAGCAGAACAAGTTTAGTTCTACATGAATGCTCAGAAGTTACCCAGTTTTAGGATTACAAGCAGAATTTGCCTCAAGCTAGCCAAGTATAATGATAACTCCTTATTCCTCTTTATTTTATAGTTAAAGTGTGAAAAATTAGAAAGATTATCATTGCGAATGCTTGGTATATATTTCCCTTCTGTCTTTATCAGAAGCAAAAATCTTGGATAAGTGCAATTTAATTTTCACAGGAACTGAAGTAATTTTCTCCTAAAGCCCTAGTGTGTCTTTTCATATTTCAGTACATTTTAATGGACTCCATTGTTATTTGAGCAATTCAGTCTCTAGAGGGAAGTTTTGGTCACATGTGTTTGTGTAGTGTTTGATTCCTTGACACTACAAACTCATTTGAACTCCTAGAATCCACCCGAAATTCTAGCCTTTCAATGCCATTTCTGTAAAACATTATATTTAATTCTCATGTAGATGACAGCTTTGGGCAGTTTTCGGGTAGAGCTGGTAGATGAGACCAGAACTGTTACAAATTATGGTATACGTTGTGCTCTGCAGTTTCTATCTCTGAAGAACTGCTATAAAAGTATTTTTATCCCCTTCCCTTTAGAGTACCCAGTAATGAAATATATTTTGGAATTTCAGTAGTGCCTTTCTACCACTGTTGCTACTAAAATTGGTCTTCAAGAAAAACAAAATTTCCTCTCCTTTCTCTATTACTCTGCTGTGTCTGAATTTAGTCTTGTTTCTGGAGACATCTCAAGTCATGTGAATGGTTTTTTGTAGTCATGGCTGCTCTTACACTCTGATCTTATCTTTCTCTGGTTAATTCATATTCTTAGAGTATTGAATTACTAACTATGAGGAAAAGAATAGTAAGCAATTGTTTGTTTGGATTTGCATTGAAGAGTGTATTAAATTGTAGACCAAAACTAAATTATCAATAAAAGTCTGGTATCTCAGTGTACTTTCTCATCATATCTCAAGCAATTTAAGTTCTGTTGCCAAAGTTTAAGAATTACAGTTTAGGGGGAATGTCATCCCAAGTCTTTGTACAATTTTTAAAATTTCTTCTAATATTAAATCTAAAAAATAGAGCTTTGATAGTTAAAATTATAGAATTGTTCATTGGATGTGCCATATTAACTAATATCTGATTAAGATGACATGCAGCTAACTTAGAACTTCTATGGAGCAAAAAAAATACACTGATGTTCCTAAATCTGGAACAAAATAGTTTTTACAAAATCATAGGTAAGTTCAGGTTCAAAAGGACTTCAAGAGGTCCTTCTTAAAACAGGGTCAGATCACATTGTTCAGGGCTTGAACCAGTCTGGGTTGAAAATCTTAAAGAATGAGACTACACAAGCTTCTCTGGAAACCTGTTCCAATGCTTGACTGTCCTTGGGGTGAAAAGATTTGTCCTGATACCTATTTGGAGCCTGTTTCAAGACTTGATAGAAAACTGATTTTAGCCTTTGGATAGATGGCAGCATTACACATAAACTATCACACTGTTATTTATTCATACTAAAGGACTTAAGTTACTACCTCAACATAAGTAATCAAGCTGTGACAGATGTCATCAAGTTTTATTATAAAATATGGGTTTCCACTTCTAAACTGAATAACTTAGCAGAAACAGCAGCTTCCAAAAATCTGTAAGTAGCTATAAGCATACCCTACAATTCTACTGAGCACATCTGCCATAACAAACCTGCCAAAAATTCAAGAAATCAATGGATCTGTCAAGAATGGAGAACTGCTTTTTCAATCCTTTATTTATAACCAAGTAAAGCATTTGACTATAGCCTCCTCCCTGCTGGAATTTTCTTCTGTCACTGGAAAAAGACCTGCAGCAGACCTTTCAGCCTCTGCCTGATGAAAAGTCTCTATTATGCCTTACTGATATACTAACAGAGCACACCAGCGAAAAATGTTTGAGCTGAAGGACATATCTGCTTTTTGAGAGCTTTCACAAAGCAAAATGAGGAATTTTTATCCAAGATACAGATTTGTTATGCCATTCAAACATTTCTTTCCCACTTAACAATATGGATAGATAATGTCAAATACAGAACATTTTTCAGATCTGTTGAATACAACTTCCCTAAATCATTATGCAGCCAGACTGAAACACAAAAACTGAAACTTGAACACGTAGAATTTTTCCCATATTCTGAAATACAGCATTTTGGAATATGTACAACTAAAGGACAAACTATTGTATTTGATCCAAGTACAAATGTTACTTGCACCAAAGATCAGCATTGCTAATCCCTACTTATTTTTGTCAATTCATTTGGCCTGAGAAAAACTGTGGAAACATCTGTGAAAATTTGCTCTTTTTATTCTGTCAAAGGATAAAAAGATATGGTACAGAGTACCCTTCAGCTATCCATAAAGGTGACATGTCTTGGTAATAGAATTTTTTTTTTTTTAAAAATAAAGAAATCATAAGAAATCTAGCTGCAGTAAGGACATAGTTAAATAGTAAGTCTAAATGAAAGGACAGTCATCCAGATATTTCACAAGTTCCCTATGTGACTAGGAAGTCTGGAAAAAAAACAAAGACAGGATACGTGTCCATGTTGCCTGTTCATTGTTTTGTTCTCTGTAAAAATTACTGTATAAACACATTATTGATGTCCTTGCAAAATATTTTTATGGATTGTCTTCTGAAGCTTGCATCCAAGGCAGAAAACCTCTGGCTGATGAAGCAACCTTTAGATCCAGAAAAGTTTATAAAAACAAGTATTTATTATTCATGCCATAGGTAAGAGCTACTCAAAATCATATAAGGCTGAAATAAGATTAACAGGTTTCACCTGAAGACAGAGCTAAAAATCTCATAGTATGACCAAATCCTTTTTATTTGTAACCCCCAGACCTCAGAAGTACCAGTACATATATATATATATATGTGTGTGTATGTGTGTGTGTATACTTTGAGGTATGGAATGCTTTGGGTTATTGCAACAAGATGTGGAGAACTTGAAGAACAGCAGGTAAAACAAACAAGTTATTTCTAAAACCATGCAATGGCAAAAGTTGTTTCTGATATCTAAAATACTGGAACATTTTCTTGCCATTTCTGTCGTAGCCCAAAAGACAGCTGAGAATTCCAATCCGTTAGTAAAATATAACAGAAGAATAATTTAATCCAACAATTTTAGCAAAAAAACCTTAGGAATAGTCAGTTAGAATTCTGAATAGTATAAAAAAAATGAATCTGTTTTAGTTCGATGTGAAATGTTTTACTCTTTGCTTTTGAAATAAATGAATTTTTGCATATTGAAAAAAAATGAGATATTAAGAAGCAATCATTTTCACATTGAAATATTGTGAGAGGCTACTACAAATTACCCATGTATTAGGTATAACTAATGAGAAGAAAGCTGCCCACATTTAGCATAACAGGAGATAAGATGAATTAAATCAGAGCAGACGAAGAAAACTTCAGTTTTAGAACTTGTGAGTCAGATGGGGCAGATTGTGAAGATGTGCAGGGAAGAATACCCATGTGCTGGTTTTGGCTGTAAACCAGCAGGGGAAATTAACCCCACACCGAATACCTTGAGAGATTTTAGGTCAAAATTACAACTTTAATAAAAAAGGTTACAATAAATGCAGTAATACAGAAACACGGCTTAAACAAACCGACAGAGTCACGGTACAACCTGACACCCTGTTGAGCAGGGTGGCAGCTGTGCAGTCCAGTGAGGCACTGGTCCTGCAGGAAGGCCTGGTAGCCCAGTCCCGGCAGTGGAGTGGAGTAGCTGAGTCCAATTCCGAGGAGTGAAGTGGAGTAGCTGAATCCAATTCCGAGGAGCGAAGTCCAGTCGAGTTGAGAGGAGAGTCCTGAGAGCGAAGTCCCGTCGAGTCGAGGGTGCCCTTCTCCGATCCAAACCCCTTGTTTTATGCTGTGTTTCTTGGCTGGCACCTCCCCTAGGGGCGGGGACTTTCACAATGGAAGAGGATCTTCCCGATGTTCTATTGGTTGCTTTGGTAATGAGCTTGGATGAGCCCTGGGCTCCTCTGAGATGCTCCCCAGGGTTCGATGGGGTTCAGGTTAATTAGTCAGGCTGGGTGGTGCTAATGGGCCATCACCTGAGATCAGATAACCAGGGTGGGTGGTGCTTGCTGTGGGCTGGAGTGCTTATCTCAGTTGAGATAAGGAGTCCCAGGTGTGTAATTATGAAATTTATCCAGCTTTTTGTGGGTGGTAATAGAATACATAACTAACCCAGGACAACCCAGTATGTCAAAGGTTAGGGAAGAAGTGATAGCTGTGGTTTGATGATGGCTGATGAATGTGGTAGCACACATTTTAGCAGCCTATGTAACTGCTATTAAAAATGCAGTAAGGTTTGCAGCATGAGATTTCCTTGACTTGTATTTACTGTCCATTGCCATGCTGTTCCAGAGCACTTCTGCAGTACAATGCAAATGTTTAATAGTTTAAGACAGTTTAAGTAATGCAGTGTAAGTATGTTTTGGTTTATATACGCATCTATATTTATTTGCATATTGCTTTGTAATGAGATGCTGCATGTTCATCAATGTTTGCATTTGTTTTCTATGATAGGTTATGTGACTCTTCCAGAAGCTTGAAATCTGACCAATCTCTTAAGAAATTCATCATATATCTGCCTTTTTCTTTTGTTCAGGCAGATGGATCTTTCCTAAAAGCATATTAGAAAAAGCAACATTAGTTATCCTGTTGCCTGTGTCACTGGTCCAACTTTGGGATGATCAGCTTTTGAGGATCACGCTTGTTTAATAGCTTGTCTGAGTGCAGTTAAACATCATAGACGTGGCGTGCATTCAATTACACGGGCTCTATATAGTAATAGGCTCCACAGTTTGAAAAACTTACGAATTTATTTTTCTGGGATTACCAGCAAGAAAGGACACATCTTTTACCTTAGCGCTTTTCAGAATTATGGAAGAGATTAATTCACTGTTCTCTAGTCCTCCAATATGATGAATATTTCAGACTCTGATTTCAGCTGTCAGAACTTGAGGAAATGCTTTTATTTTGGGGATTGCAAAGTCCTCCTGAGGGCTGGATGTTAAGTTGGCAATAGAAGTTGTCACACATTCATCAGCTGAAACATTTCGTATCTGAGAATATTTTGATGTCTTTAAGCCTTACAAAAATTTCAGCTGAAATAGTAGTTGAAATTACAAATTTGCCTAATCTGGGGAAGAAGGAACTGGTGTTTGTTTAAGGTGATACTATGGTGCATTTTTCATTCTGTACATTTGAACGTGGTTGCAGACGTGTTCGTTCTCAGGTATGGAAAGTAGTTTCACAGCCCTTTAAAGAACTCAGAGATCTGTTGCAAAAACAGTAAATTTGAACTGTGTCAGAGTCGTGTTTGCATTCAGACAAGCAACACTCAAATCAATATTTCTCAGAGCTAGGACCACCCTGCCTCCTCCAACAGAAGCCAGTGACATGTTGCTTCTTTCAGTTTTAAAGATTTATTACTAAAATAGTCTTCTAGAAATAAAATTTGAATTATCTTCAAATTCTGCAGGGCTGTACTGATTCAGGCTGGGATGGAATTACTTTTCCCTGTGGGAGCCCCCATGGTGCCGTGCTGTGTGTCGGTGCTAAAAAGGTGTCGATAACACACCAGTGTTTGGCAACTGCTGAGCTGCAGGGGACTGTTTTTCCAAACTGTCCCCTCTTCAAAGGACAGTAGGCCGAGGAGTGGGCAAGAGTTTGGGAAGGAGCACAGCCAAAACAGCTGATCCAAGCTGAGCAAAGGGATATTCCATACCACATGGCACCTGTTCAGCAATAAAAGCTGCATTTGTCTTCTGGAGTTCTGAAGCCCTAGTTCCCAGGAAGTGGCTGGTCATTGCCTGCTGGTAGGAAGCAGAGAATTAAATAATTTTGTTTACCCATGCTTCCATGTATGGCCTTTGCTATTTCTTTATTAAACTGCTTTTATCTTGACCCACATGTTCTTTTTTCATCTTATTTTCTCCTCACCATGCTGCTGAGGAGGGGAGTGATAAATTGGCTTGGTGGGCACCTGGTGGTTGGCCAAGGTCAACCACCACAAGGGATAAAGGGGGATCTAATATGTGCTTGCTGGAAAGATCTCATCACAATCAGGGCATTAGAGAAAGTGAACTGAAAAGAGGACCCTTTTCCTTTCTTTGCCCCCCCCAACTCTTCTTTTGGAAATCACAGAAAGCAGAATATATTTTTCAAGTTACCTACTATTTCCCAAAACATAACCTCTTCTCCCAGCCCCACAGCACAATCCCAGTTCAAAACATGTTTTCTCTTTTAGCACCTTGGTTAGATAGGATAAATGAACTCCTCCCTCGTCCTAGATTTTCTTGGGGGATCCTCTTTATCCACACCTCAATCTTTGCAGTTCTCTAGGACTTCTACACAACTTGGTGTGGTTTTAAGTCTTTTAAGCCATTGCTAGGAAGAAATGTAAGTCAGTCATATCTCTATATAAACTTGGAGTTTAAAAGCTATTGTAAATTATTCCTTTTATCTGGTTTTGTATTCATATATGATTCTTTAAGGAAGAAACCTGCAGTCATTCTTAAAGGATGCTACAAGTTTTATGTAAAAATTGACCCTAGTAGTCATTCTAGGATAATTTTCACCCTTCCTAGATATCTGGGTAGTTCAGTAAGCAGCCTTTAGAGGGAGGAGACCCCTTATGTAAAACAAATTTATGACAGATCAACCATTTGGTAAGGATTAGTGTTTGTTGCCCACCTTCAAATTGTGTAATTTCTCTGTTAAAATGCAGCTAGATCAATTAACAGAAATAAACCTTTTGCTCAGCTTTTCACCTTGCCATATTAATTCTCTCTTAATCCCATGTCAGAGACTCTCAAATTCATCTGCACATTTCTATTTAGTTTCTCATATATAAATTTAATATTCATCATACACTCAGGGTTGTGTTGCCATAAAAACCCTCTGGCATTCGCCTCCTTTTGTAACCTTAGGGCTGTCAAGTTCTGCATTTTCAGAGTTGCATAATTTGAGACCTTACTAGTTTATGTAAGAGCTGTGAATTATCATGTTCCATGAAACATCTAACAGTGGACCAAACTTCCAAAATTCATCTTATATGTCATTCTACACAGCAAAGTGGAATATCACAGAGATATCCAGGCTACTGCAAAGCAGCCTAATTCAGTCAGTGCTAGAGAGCTATGCGTACCTCTATGGAATTACTTCTAAGGAAATTAGCTTGGCTGAGAAATGACATGCCACAGCCAAGGCAGAATATGACATTAGAATGACTATGCCACTTCCTCTAAGTGACAATGTGTTTTTAGAGTTAACTTAGATATCTTCATGTAGTTGTCTCTTGTAGTTCTGTCTTGCAGTGCTTAACCATATCCTCTAATACACAACTTCACAAACAATATCTTTGTTTGCTAACATGTATCATCTTTTGATATCCTGCATTTAAGCAGTAGAACTGCAAAGCCCCAAAACCAAATGAGATTGTGAATGTAAATATTAACACTTCTGATTCAGGTGTTAGATTTCTTAAATCTTCATTCAAGTCTCTGTCAAACTACCTTGTGCAGTCAGGCTGGGATGATGTATTGACTAAAAAGGTCTCTGTATTATAAAATATAGACATCTGTGGAGTTTGCATAAGTATATGGGGAAAATGCTGTACTAACAATTTCATGAGAGAAAAAGCCTGCAATATTTTTCTTGATATTCTTGTGATTTTCAGTTATTTCTTTGGAAATAGTACCATTAGTACTACTAGTACTGATAACACCTCTGAAAAGTAGAACCCTGAATTCACTCTGTCACTTTGAAAATACAGGAACTCTTGGCAACACGGACTGTATATTTAAGAAATAAGAAAAAAGTTCAGCTGCCAGTATAAAAACGCTATGAAAGAAAACAAAACTTCTTCTACTTCATTGTAGTCTACACATTAGAAGTTAAAACATCTTATTAGTTTTGATTCTGACATGTCCTTTTTCCTTACCTCTGAATACTGCTTCAGCTTTAAATTTTAAGAGGGCTTGCTCTGAAGGTACAATTCTGTCATCAGCAGTGCTCTTTTCAAACATCCTACTAACAAAGAAATGCTTTGATCCGCAGAGATGACAACCGACTTTACACTTCTATGCCATAAATTCAGTAAGTTCCAAGACTACAAGTAGTTATAAATTAGATGTACATTTTAGTGTTTATATAGTGAAGCTGTTGTGTTTAGAGAATGAGATTAACCAGAGTGGTCACAGAAAACTGAATAGTAAATCCCATGCTCCCAGTAAAGGCCTGGATCTTTAAGACATAAAAACAGTGGTCTGCGCAAAGCAGGGCTGTATTTCTCAGAAGATAAGGAATAAAATTGCTTTTTTTTTGGGTAAAATATCATGTGTATATAACTGTAAATTATTTTAGTGAGCTACTCAATAGATTCTCCTTCTAAGTTCGCATTTTCATTTTTACCCAGTACTCAAAATTTATAAATGCAAAAAGGTAATTCTAACTATTTTATTCTGAACAGAAGGAATATGTCAGTGCAGGGTTCTACTAATGGGACCTAATTAGTAAAGTAGATCTGTAGTTATATGAAGAGACAACATTTAAAAAGATGAAACTTCCCTATAAAAGTGAGAATACATTAAAAGGGTTAAACTTATGATTTATATTGTCAAGATTTGATTCTTAAGAATTAGATATGAAATAAGATTTACAGGACCCTGTCCTCTATTGAAAGAAATAGAACTTATTGCAAATCTATTTATATAACAGATTTCAGGAGCACAGAAGAACAGATGTCCCTAAGTGCTTAGGTACTGTTAGTTGTCAGCTTGGATATTCTAGCCAGAAAATTTCTGTAATACAGCAAAAGTAATTGTTGTACTGATAGACCCAGTTTAAATGATTGTTCCTAGTTTTGAACATAACCCCATTACCTGATAGTCATGTAGAAAGTTTTTATACGAAAGCACAGATAGATTAATTTGGATTGTTGAACTTAATTATAACTACATTATTTGACTAACGAAAAGGAATCATTCTACCACCATTTTCGGAAAAATAGTAAAAAGTTAAACAGTCAATATGCTATTTAAGTCTCTCCTACTCCTAGGAAGAATTGTTTTATTCTTTTTTCCTTGCCTAAAATTGTTCATCTGTCAGGATATGATCATGTTCTGTCTTGGACAGAACTGGACAACATATCGTAGAATCATAGAATATCCTGAGTTGGAAGGGATCCACAAGGATCATTAGAGTCCAACTCCTCGCCCTGCACGGGGCACCCCAAGATTCACACCATATGCTTGAGGCTGTTGTCCAAACTCTTCTTGAACTGTGTCTGGCTTGATGTTGTGACCACTTCCCTGGGGAGCCTGTTCTAGTGGCCAACCACCCTCTGGGTGAAGAACCTTTTCCTGATATGTAACCTACTGACACAGCTTCATGCTATGCCCTTGGGTTCTGTCACTGTTCACCATAGAGAAGAGTGCCTGCCTCTCCTCTTCCCCTCGTGAGGAAATTGGAGACTGCAATGAGGTTTCCCCTCAGTCTCCTCTTCTCCAGGCTGAACAAGCCAAGTGACTTCAGTGACTGCTTGTATGGCTTCCCCTCAAGGCCCTTCACCATTCTCATGTCGCTCCTTTGGATGCTCTCTAACAGCTTCATGTCATTTTTATATTGTGGTGCCCAAAACTGGACACAGGACTCGAGATGAGGCCACACCAGTGCAGAGCAGAGTGGGACAATCACATCCCTCAGCTGGCTGGTGATGCTGGGCCTGATGATCCCGCTGGCTGCCAGGGCATTGCTGACTCATGTTTAACTTGCCGTCAACCACAAACCCCAGGTCCCTTTCCACAGCTCTGCTCTCCAGCCTCTCATTCTCCAGTCTGTACACACATCCAGGGTTGCCCAGTCCCAGGTACAGAATTCAGCACTTGTCTTTGCTAAACTTCACACAGTTGGTGGTTGCCAACAGCTCCTCCCAATTTAATGTCTTCTGCAAACTTACCCAGTTTGCCTTCAAGTCCTGTGTCCAAGTAATTTATGAAGATGTTGAAGAGCACAAGGCAGAGGATGGAGCCCTGTGAAACCCCACTAGTGACAGGTTGCCAATCTGATGTCACCCCATTCACTATAACCCTTTGTGCCCAACCGATGAGCCAGGTGCTCCCCCATCACATGGTGTGTTTACGCAGCTGAATGCTGGACATTTTGCCCAAAAGGATACTGAGAGATAGTATTAAAAGCTTTGCTGAAATCCAAAGACATTACATCAACTGGCTTCCCCTGATCATCTAGTTGGTTTACTCTGTCACAAAAGGAAATCAGGTTTAATAAGCAGGACTTTCCCCTCATGAAGCCATGCTGGGTGTGACCAATGACTACATTATCCTTTAGGTGTTTTTCAATACCTCCCAGAATAATCTCCATAATTGTAAAAGTCATAGAAGTGAGACTGACAGGCCTTTAGTTTCCAGGGACATCCTTGCCCTTCTTGAAAACTGGGACAATGTTCACCAGCTTCCAGTCAGGGAACCTCTTCAGGTTCCCAAGACCATTCCAAAATCATTGAAAGAGGTCTCATGAAGACTTCAGCCAGTTCTTTGAGCATTCTTGGACGAGTCCCGTCAGGCCCCATAGATTTGTAAGGATCCAGCTGGAGCAGCAGATCTCGCGCAAGTTCGGAGTCAGCTGAGAGTTGATCATTGTCACAGTCATGATCCTCGAGCTCAGGGTACTGGGACTGTCTTAGCCCATCATCCATGTTGAAGATGGGCAAAGAAAGCATTAAACACCTCTGCTTGTCTATTTTGTTCTTTCTGAGGTGACCACCCTCACCCTGTAATGGGCCAATGTTATTTTTGCACTGCCTTTTACTATTCAAGGTATTTAAAAAACCTCTTTTTATTATGCCCCCACAGTACTGGCCAGATTCAACTCCAACTGAGCTTTGGTCACAATATCTTGGTAATAATGGTGAATAATCACCTGTGCTAGTGGTATCAAGCCTAGAGAAAGGGTTTTTTTCAACAGGAAAGGAAGTAATTAGGAAAAAAACCTCTTTCAGTACTGGGTTAACCCCATCACAGACAAATCACACCTGAAAGATACGTAAAATTGCTGACCCATAGGAAGAGCCAAATGAAGGTGGTATTAAACTGTGTTTGTTTTCAGTTTTTCAGATGAATATGAACGACAGCAAAAGATGTAAGCTTGCATTATTTCTACCGTAAGTATTCTACATTTCTTAGCAATTAGAAAAAATTAGCTGCTTACAGCAAGTTTGAGGGTCTGACACTGCTTCCTGATTCCACAGTTAACTTGATCATACTTCTGGCAACCTGACATGGTCAAGTGCAAACAGATGTTCCACAGCAGTGGGATACAGTTCAAAACTGCTTGGACACATCAGTGTGAGGTTCTGCCCAAGCTAATTAGCCGCGGTGAGAAAATAAATCAGTATTTTATTAAAGCCACATGTTTTTAATTCTTATACCAAGAATTTGTATTTGAAAGTATAAATTGATTGTTATAAGCAGTGTAATTATTTGTGTGTAACTTCTGAGCTCTCACTTAAGACAAAATCCACCTGAAGCACAACATGAGGATGTTCCCAGCAATCATTAGATCATAAATTAATCTGTAAATAAGTTGCTGTCATTTCTTTCTATTTACTTTTGTTTTCTAATAATTGAGGAATAAAACATTTCTAAGTGCATTTGAAAGGGATATTTTGATTGCATGAACAAAATTGTTTTCCTTTTTTGATATATTTTAACTATAAGTAACTAAGATATTTGATGTTGATAGGACTAATTGTATGCAGCTTTACTTTGGGTACAAATCTTGGTAGGGTTTGCCCCTTACTGTCTTAGAAAATCAGACTCATAAATTACAGAAATAAAAGGCTAGAAGGAAGTAGCCTTCTTATAGCAATTTCTGATTGTCACCAACCTCTTCAGCCATATTTGCTGTTTCTTTCACTGGATGTTATAATATATCACGTTCAGCAGCACACCATCTACCTGCTCAAACCCTCAAATCCTGTCTCCAAGTCTCTGGAACTAGACTAACAAAGTTATTGTTGATTACTTTCATAGCATGTGGCTGATGAACAATACTGACAGAGCAGTACTGACTGTTTAAATACTGTATAAATACAGAAAAAAATATTGGCAACTTTCGAAGGCAGTGCCTATAAACAGAAGAGTAGAGATGTGAGATCAACACTGACAAATAAGTGGTGATGTAGGCATCGATGCAAAGGAGAGTTTTAAAGAGGAATTTAAAGGGAAACAAGAAATTAGTTTTGTGAGTAGTTATGGAGATCCCCCATTGGCCTTACTGTGCTGAATGATGATAAGAACTGATTTTCTAAGAATAAAGGAGATAAAATTAGAGGAAGGGGAAAGGCAATCATGGTCTTGATGGAAGCTTTTATATGGTTATACAGCTACTTCTCATGAGAAAAAGGAGAGGGAGAAGGTGGAAGGATACAGAGATATGAAAAGAACAAAGAAACAGACTAAGGAAATTATCTTTGAATTAGCATTTTTCTTCTTTACTTTTGATCAACACAAGACTGTTTGTCATAAAGAGAGGCCACTGAGATTATTAAAAAGGTTATTCTTCACCCAACTGTATCCTCTGAGTTTATGTCCCTGAATTCTCTGGAATTCTCTGCTAAGTTCCTACTAACATCTCTGGAAATACTCTGCCTGATACTCTTTGAAAAGGGGTGTCTCTAGGACAGTATTAGCTTAATCACAGTTCCTCTAGATTTCTTCTTAAACAAACTACCTTATCACGTGATTAACCCTAAAAAGGCATATGAATGGACAAGGAAATTGATAGAGTTTTAAAAGATTTTAAATATATCTTCTTACTTTAGGCACCATATACAAGAATATCCCCACTCTCTGTCTCAATATGAAAAGAGACGAAAGATAAAATGCACTTTCATATCTCAGTTTTCTAAACAATACTGAACATGCATTAGTCAAGCTACCCAGTAAACAGTATTTCATACATAGTATGAGACTTCTTAACAAAAAATTCCATTTTTACCTATCGTAGGTTAGTCTGGAGAAACCCCAGACCCCCCACGATTTGTATTCTTAAGAGGAGAACAGAAGTAGTACATGGCAAAAACAGGCTCCAAAGCTTAAAATAGTAAAATATATTTATTAACTAACAAAAATAAAAGTAAAAGAATAATGATAATAAAAGTATTAAGGAATTACATGCAGATACATTTCCCTTCTCCCAAAAACCATCTCACCCTTCTTACCAAACGCACGAAGATAAAACAAAACATAGGATTTTTTAAGAGTCCTTCAGAAGCAAAGTCTCTCTTCTGCTGCAACTGCCATCACAAGCAGTAGTCCCACCCGAGAAAAAACTACCGCAGTGAGAAAACCAGTTCCTCTCCCAATCACCCGCAGTCCTTTTTAATACACTGCCAGCGTGGCTAGAATAGTTCATGGGGTTTGTCTTTTTTAAGGATGAAATAAGTTATTCCAGTCTGAAGTAAAAGATCCTTTTCTTCTCTCTCCAAAAAATATCTCAGCATCTACGCACTTCTAATGTAGACGATTTCCCTTGCGGTGTAGGAAAAAATCTCTTCATCCCCCCAAACACTCTTCCACTACTTATAGAGGAATAGTTAAGTTACATTTAAAGCTTACCAAGGCTCACAGGAAAGGTTTCTCACTCGGTGCCACCATCGCAGCTCTCCCACGTGGTGCCCGCCAAGATTTTTCTTCTCCGTGCGACCGTACCCTCTCTCTCTCTCTAGCTTGGAAGAAAGGCTAGCATCTGCAGAATTACCTGGGACTCTGGAAAGTTGATTTCATTTGGATTCCTGCCGCTTGGTGGTTTTTTAGCCGGTTGTAGCTGCCATTGGAAAATCGAGGTCGCGCCGGCTGCGTGGCTTCAGAGCTTCCCGCCACCACTGTGGAAATTTGCATAAGAAGCTAATAATGTCCCGCCATGGTATTGCAGCTGTTTGCATGGCGTGGCCACCTCCCGGTAACTGTGTGTGCCCCTGCCGCCCACCAGAGAGGCAGCAGGGCCGGGGATTTTTTCTAAAATGGACGCACTTCCGCCGTCTCTTCCGAGAAAATATGCAAATTTTCGCTAGACGAAAACAACCGTCCATTGGTCCAAAACTTTCATCCAATTACAGTCCGTCAAACCCGTGACACTACCCATGAGTTTGCATCCCGGTGGCTTTGACAAGAGGATCTGTGTAGCAGGATTCTTAATTTCCAAGTCCCCTTTGACATATACAATTTATTTTGTATACCAAAAATTTTATTTTGTATATCAACTCCTAGAGACATCTCCCCAGATTCTAATTTCCCTTTTTCCATAACTCAATCAGTTAGTCATCCCATCTTCCCAACAACCTTTCCTGTTGTTCTTGGAAGAAGTCAATGCTTTTGGAGTTTTATTTTGTTTTTTAGAGAAAACTTCCTTAGAAAATAAGCTGTCATGTGGGGCACATTCCCCAAACCATTTACTGAACCATAATTCATCAATATGAATGTTAAGACCATTACATCTCTCAGATACAGTAAAAGTAAAATCATCCACCCACTAAAAGTATCAAAATTCATAACAGCCTTTCTCTCACTGGCTAACTTCCCAGACAGCAGTGAGATCTTACAGGCTGAAACAGTTTTTTGCCTTTCCTCTAGAGATGTGCTCTGTATGATTTGACGTAATCCATTGCATTCACTCAAACAGTCGGCAGGTATTTCAGATACTGAGACTGGGAAAAAGAAACTTGAGTTTCCATTTGATTGGTGTTTCTGGAAAGCCACCTTCCCACAGTCATTGAAGAAGAAAAAACAGTTACTTTTCTATTGAGTTGCGTCCTGTAACTTACTTCCAGCTGTACTTTAGAAAAAAAGAAAACATCACCCTGTAATTTTTATTACATGTTAGTAGTGACTAATGACATAAACACAATAACCATGGGCATTACTATTGAGAAACCCTTATCATATATAGCAGCTCATCTGAACAGTGGTTTGAATTGACATATACTACCTCTTGATCACAGGAGCCAGTACTGCTGACAGCTTGAAGTAATAAATCTCACATCTAATCAATTCAGTTCTGTTTTCTATATTGGAACTGACTAGTTTTTCTCACAAGAAAATTTACATTACATTTTCCTGATGCTAGAAAGTACACTTTTAAATCCGATCAACAAGGCCCTGAATTTTCCCCAAACTTAGTTTGTAGCTTTTTCTACATGCTTGCAGTCTCTTCTGGCATCAATGAAGTTGCAGGCTGTAAAATAGCTTTGATATATTTTCCATTCATTGTTTATTTGCTTCTTTCATTTTTTGAAAGAGGAAAATTTCTGGCACAACTTCTGTGGACCTACAAGTGTATGCATATGACAAGTACATGATCACAGGCATTATATTATCAAATGTCACCGCAGGGATAATGTAAGAGATATCCATCAGTCTGGTCCCCATAGTTATCATTCCTTGAGGCATTTCAAAATGACGAAATCTAGCAATCAGGTGATTTACATTTGGTATTAGAACCTGCTGCATAAAAAGATAACAAAATGTGTATTTTGTTAAATTTTGTTAAATTTTGTTAAATTTTTAATTTTTAACAAAATTAAAAATCTCATTTATTAATTTTGTGTTTCCGTTATTTTCTTCTTCTTTTATTCTATACTGTGTTCTACTATTTCTATCTTGTCAAAATTAAATAAGGAGATGAAAATTATATTCAAAGACATGCAACATTTGAATATAGTGAACTATTTTAGATGCTAAATGTTCTAATGCCTGGTTCTTAAGCAATTACCATGATTAGACTCTGTGTAAATGAGACTCATTTGACAGATTAATAAAAAAAATATTTCTCTGTTATATAATCCCCATTTCATCAGCGCTTGAATGCTGGCAGAAATGTAACCCTATAAAATACTATGAAGACTGAATATGAAAATGTTGATAATAATAATAATTTGGTTGAAGTCCTTGCGTAAATTTCAGTTCACATCTTTTCTTGTATACTGTTACGAAACTTTTTGCACATAGTTCCACACACCCTTGAAGCAAAAAGGAAAACTCCCAGAAGAGCGTTGTTTAATGCAGATCTTCATTTAGCACTGTTAGCTGCCACAGAGACCAAATTTAGGTACTTCTTCCCTGATACTTAAGTTTTCCCTAAAGTTGTTTTACAGCTGAAAACAATAGCTGGAATGTTTAAAAAAAAATCACTTAATCACTTAATTGATCAACATTTTTTTCATACAGACTGTGTTGTTTCAACTTACAGCTAAACTGAACAGAATGAAAGTGTGATTTTGTAGAATCCAGGATAAAAATCGTCAAATTTAACCAAATTCCAGCACACCATCATACAATTATAAAGGAGTAGTTATGCCTGACCAGTATGATAGACATAGGTCTGTGATGAGATAACTGGTCTGATAGATGAAGGAAGAGCAGTGAATGCTGTTTATCTCAACTTTAGCAAGGCTTTTGACACTCTGTCCTTTAACAAGCTTATAGAAAGCCTTATAAAATACAGGCTAGGCAAATGGTTAGTAGTGTGGGCTGAAAACTGATTGAACTGCTGGGATCACAGAATTGTTATCAACAACACAAAGTCCGTTTGGAAGACAGTCACTAGTGGTGTGTCTTAGCGATGAAAAATGGCATATATTGTGTTGACCTGGATGATGGGAGAGACAACTGTCCGCAGATCTGCAGATGGTATAAATCTGGGAGCAGTAGCTAATACACCAGTGGATCATGCTGCTGTACAGGTGGACTTGAGCAGGTTGGAGAAATGGGTCGTCAAGACTCCCACAAAGTTCAACAAGGGCAAGTGCAAAGTCCTGCATCTTGGGCGGAAGGAGGACTAACCCCTGAAACCACTACAAACTGGGGCCAATGAGCTAGAAGGCAGCTCTACAGAGAAGGCATTTGGTGTCCTTGTGGACAACAAGCAAACTGTGAGTCAGCAGTACACCCTTCAGAAAAGAATGTCAAAAGTATCCTGGACTGCATTAAGTGTTGTCATCAGGTCAATGGAGGTGATCCTTCTACTCAGCAGTGGTAAGGCCATGTCTGGAGAGCTGGGTCGAGCACTGGGTTTCCCAGTACAAGAAATATATGGGCTTACTAGAGTGAGACTGGTGCACCTTGCATGAAGACGATTAAGGAATTGCTGCACGTGACAGCCGAGATTGCTGGGAGTGGTCAGCCTGAGGAAGAGAAGGTTCAGGGGGATGTTATCCATGTGTACAAACTTGAGGGAATAAAGAGGAGGCAGTCACCAGCTTCTCTCAGTGGTGCCCACTGACAGGGCAAGAGGCACAGATTAAAATACATGAAATTCTATCCAAAGACAAGAAAACCCTTTTTTTACTGTGCAGGTGGTCAATTGCTGGATCTCACAGCCCAGAGAGGTTATGGAGCCTCCATCCTTGGAGGTACTCAAAACTGGAGTGGACATGGTCCTGGGAAGCCTGCTTTGGCTGCTCCTGCTTGATCAGGAAGATTGGACAAGACGGTCTCCAGAATCCTTTTCCAGTCTCAATCATTCTGTGTTTCTCTGATTGTGTATGTCAAATCATCTTACATTTTCAGTTATTTTCAACATTCTTTCAAATTCTTTGAAAAATGTCTTTTAGCATTATGATTGACACGGGAGGAAGTTTAAAACAGAAAAAATATTCTAGCAGCAATCTTAATTTTCTTGTTTATACGAACCAGTATTTTGTTTGGTTTTTTCCTTTTCTCTATAATTTCCAGCTTGCGAAAAAAAAAAATGCAATTCAGTATTTCAGATTGCAGAAATTTACTATGATTTCCTTTGACTCTGGTATGCCAGTCTAGAAATTCTAGAAAAAGTGGTTAAAATGCATCTATTAGAACTAGATGGATAGGGTTTAAATGTTAAAAGATATAGACGCATCTTTAACTAAAGTTGCTTATGATTTCTTGTTTTGCAGGAAGGAGTTGTTCAATCTGTGCTAGAAATATTTTGAATACATAAAACATTGAAACAAACCATTTGAGAGCTTGTTCTGTGAATGTATGGTGAATGCAAATACAGAGTTGAAAAATGAAGGCTATTCATATTTGTGTACATATCTATCTGTGTCTATGTGTCTGCTTCACAACAAAAACTAAGAAAGTGAATAAAATTTTTATTTTAATGCCTATGAATATTAATAAATATTTAAGGTTACATTTTGCAGCACAACAGAAAGTTGTATCTAGGCTAGTTATGAGGAGAAGTTCATCTTTTCATTTAAAAGAACCACTGTGAAAATTAAAATGTAACACTTTTAGATGTTAAAAAATGAAAATAACAGACTGGATGGTGAGATACTGGATATGATGATAGTATTACTTGAAAGGTTAGTTTATAGTTTAAGCAATCTACAAATACCTGCATGATAGCAACAAACTGATAACTCATTACTGGTGGAATCATATAGCATAAACAAATAATACAACTAGCAACAGTTTTTGTTTTGTGTACACAAATTTGTCATTAATTATCAATTATAAAATCTTGCAATCAATGACAGCAAACTTACAGTAATACCACTGTGAAATAATCAAAGCAAGTTTCTGCCATAGACCAAAAAGATCTAACATGCATTCCTAACATGCATTAAAATGGCAAGTTCTTCATAGGAGCAAAAACATACGTGCGCTACAAATAAATTTAGTCTACTAATACCATTCTAAATATCTTCTTTGTTAAAATGCTGTGGAACAAAAGGGTTTAGAAGAGATGCAAAACCATTCAGAAGTGAGAGACAGTTTTTCATGCTTTGGTTAAGTTTATTTATGTAGTTAAAAAGTCACAATATCAATCATTGGTTTGTAAGACACTTACCTTGATGGGTAAACAGTAGTTGAAGTTCCAATTGCTTCCAAAGTTAATCAAACTTTGGGCAGAGATTTTCCAATGGGTCTTTTCTTCTGTTATTATCTATTTTCATATATTTCTGTAAGAATATGCAAAATATAGAGAAGATACTCAGCTATATATCTTTCAGCAAGTAATTTCTTTATTGTTCACTGACTTAAAAGCTGAAAGAAAAGCATAATCTAACTTGAAAGTCATATGCAAGTTATAAGAATTTATATCATATATATTTATATATATTTATATATTATTTATATGATATTTTAGTTAGCTATCCCCTTTTTGATGCAATAATTTGTATTTCATTCAGCCATACCAGTGTACAGAAAAACTTATTTTTCAGAAAGTCATGCAATGTTGATTTGAAGACATCTCTTGGACAATGTTTACTCAAGCTGCTGAAAACCTATCTTGTTTCTCATTTGGATTTCTGAAGAGCTTTTAACACCCTTGCTGGCTTTTGTTATGTCTTCATTAAAATCAAAACCACTTTACTAGTTGTTTCCTCACTCTGAGTAATCTCTTAATCCTCTTTTGAAAACCTGGACAGACTGAGCTTTTTATTATGCTTCCCATTATGCATTTTTCAGCACTTGGATTGTTTTTGTCTGCATCTTCCTGAATAAGATCATAAAATCATAAAACCATGCAATAGTTTGGGTTGGAAACGACCTTAAAAATCATGTTGCTCCCACCTCCCTTCAACTAGATCAGTTTGCTCAAAGTCCCATCCAACCTCGCCTTGAACACTTCCAGAGATGGGGCATCCACAGCTTCTCTCTGCAACCTCTTCGACTGCCTAACCATCCTCACATAAATAATTTCTTCTCAATATCTAATCTAAACCTCTCCTCTTTCATTTTGAAGCCATTCTCCCATGTCCTGCCACTCCATGCCCTTTAAAAAGATCTCTCTTCAGCTTTCCTTTATGCCTCCTTTAATTAATAGAAGGCAGCTGTATGGTCTCCCTGGAGCCTTCTCTTCTGCAGGCAGAACAACCCCAACTCCTGCCTATCTTCACAGGAAAAGTGCTCCAGCTCTTTGATTATTTTTGTGGCCCTCCTCCAGAGCTACATGTATAGAGCCATGTGTTTCTTATACTGCAGACACCAGAGCTGGATGCAGCACTCTAGGTGCAGTCTGACCAAAGTGGAATAGAATGGGAGAATCAGCTCCCTTGTCCTGCTGGTCACACTGCTTTTGATGCAGCCCAGGGTGTGATTTGGCTTTCTGGGCTGTGAGAGCACACTGTCAGGTCATGTTGAGCTTCTTGTCAATCAACACCCCCAAGTCCTTCTCCTCAGGCTGTTCTCAATATTATCTCCACCTACCTGTTCTTGTGCTTGGGGATTGCCCTGACTCAGGTGCAGGACCTTGCACTTGGCCACCATGACGTTCACACAGACCCACCTCTCAAGCCTGTCCCGGTCCCTCTGGATGGCATCCCTTCCCTCCTTTGTTGATCACACCACACAGCTTGGTGTTGTTGGCAAACATGCTGAGGGTGCACTCAGTCCCACTGTCCGTGTCACCAACAAAGCTGTTAAACAGTGCCAGCCCCAGTGCTGGCCCCTGAGGAACACAGCTCATCACTAGTCTTCACTTGGACAATGAGCTGCTGACCACAACTCTTTTGAGTGCAACCATCCACCCAATTCCTTATCCACTGGGTAGTTCATCCATCAAATCCATGTTTCTCCAGTTTAGAGACAGGGATGTCATGTGGAACAGTGTCAAATGTTTTGCACAATTCCATGTAGATAATGTCAGTTGCTCTTCCCTCATCTACCACTGCTGTAAACCATTGTAGAAGGCCATAACATTTGTCAGGCACAATTTTCCCTTAGTGAAGCCATGTTGGCTATCACCAATCATGTCCTTGTTATCCGTGTGCCTTAGTATAGTTTCCAAGAGGATCTGGGGATTTTTTAACAACTCTCAAAAAAGTACAGACTAAAGCTAGAAAGAGTATCTCAGCACCTCAGTAAGCATATATACAGATGTAAAATACACTTCATTTATGCTATGGTGGCACTCATGATAAAGACATATTTTCCATGAAAGTGTACTGACAGAATTCCAGGAATTAGAGGGCTGAATATAATATTATAATCCCAAATCTGCATTGGTATATCCAGCTTCATTACGGATATCACATGAACTCTGTGATTGTTTTCTACCAAACTACCTCTAAAGAGTACAAAAATTGTTTGATTTTCCTTCAAAACAATTTAATTTGCAAATTAAATATATGTACACCACCTAATGCAGTCATAGACAACAAAGAGAGGAACTTTCTAGATAGTAAATTCTTTCCCCTGCAGTTCTTTGTTGCATTGTTTCAGAGATTGACAGTTTATTGGTTTAGAGACTTTTATCATTGTAGACCATCCGTGCGAACTAAGGACCTGACTCAGCAGCACTTTGACTACAATGCTGTTTTGTGGTTGTCTGGATCCTAAGTTATACCTGGAGGTTTTACAGTATCCTTTTAGTCCAAAAAGAGCACTAAAATATGTCTCCAGACTGTAATGATTCCTCCCTTTCCTTGCCTCTTTGCTATTTGTTTAGAAGAACTTACTGGTTTGTGTGTTTACTTAGCTCTAGGAGTCTGCGAGAATTCAGATGATGAATAATTAAACAGGGGTTTTTTTTACTTGGTCACCATATATGCTATGAAAAAATCCTAAATTCATCAAAACTTTGAGGTAGAAATGTCTAGTCCTCTTCCTTACACAAGGACAGAGAAAAATATAACCAGTGTCTGAAGTTTGGTACCACTACAACCACAGGGTTGCTATTTACAAAGAAAAATCTCACATCTCCTGGGCAAAAGAGACTGAAATTAAAAGTTTAAAACAAACCAGTACCCTGTCAGTTGTGCTTTTGCAAGGACGCAATTTTTTTCAGCTTTGCTATTCTTTTCAGCAACTTCCAGTACCTTTCTGGGTTTCCACAAACTCCACACAATTCCTTCTGGGTATCCTGCTTTCTTTTCTCCTCAGTCTTAACTTTGAAAGTCTTCCTTCATAAGGTCCCTTGCTCCTTTTGGGAGCAAAATTTCTGTTTGGGAACAGAAGGAACACTTCATGTTCCCATTTGGTCTTTGGCTGCTTGCCCTGTGCTGCTGTTCAAGGCCTTCTCTCCACTTATGATATGCAATGCCTACTTCAGAAGAAGAACAAACTTAACTTTCCTCTTTCTTCCTGGAAGAGCTGGCACCAAAAGCACAGCAGCCAGGTCTGGGAGAGTTTCTTTCTGTTGCTCAGCCACAATCCTGTTACAAAACACACAATTTACATTTATGTGACACAGGGTTGTGTCAGTTGTCACACACAGACTGAAAGATTGTCATGGTGGGATCTAGTTTCAGTCAGCCTGAAAATAAGAAGGGAGAGCACAGAAAGTAGATTCTAACTGATATTGCTAAAGATTAAAATAAAATGGTTGCACAGACAAAAAGAAACACAATCAAAAAGTCCAAAGTGCAAAATGAACAGAGACATAAGGATTAGTTTTGACTCAGAAAAAAAGCTTTGTTTCTGAGGCAGGATAGAGAGCTATTATCTTGATTTGATCATGTGCTTTATGTTCTCTCTTTTTTTTTTTTTAAACTTAAAAAGTCAGCTGTAGTCAGCCAATTGATACAGGTGCAGCAGAGAAAAAAAAGTGTTTACACTGCTTTAGTAAGGGAAGAATGAATTATAAAATAGCTGGATGAGTTGCAAATACTTTGAAGACCTAACAGTCATCCAAATGTATCTAATAAAAGCAAGGAACGAGTCATTGCCAGGCTAGCCCATTAAATTTCATTTCCTAAACAAACAATAATATGCTGAAACAAAAAAGGCACATATTTTCTAAGAAATAGAACATAACAAGGAGATAAGTAACAATCAAGATGGACTTCTCCAAATATGCTGTTTAAAAAAAAAATAAATTGCTCCTCTATTTGGTAGGTATCTTTTTTTTTTTTCAGTAGGGGAATTGGCAGATATTATGTGTCTTATCCAGTTATTCTTAAAAGATACTCTTATGAGGAAGCTAGAGAAATGGCAAGTGGATGAAACAGTTGCACAACTCATTGGAAATATACATCTAGAGGAACAGTCGTTCATGTTCCACTGTCAGACTAGCAGCTAAATAAAGTAGGTTTCTATGGGAATCTCTCCTGCACCCATGAGTGTTCAGCACTTCTGTTAGTGACTTGAAAGAATGGCCGCATGCATTTTTGAGGCAAATTTAGAAGTCAAGATCATCTTGACAAATTAGAGAATTGGTTTGATAAAAACATGCTGCAATTCAGTAGGATAAATGAAAAATCTATCTTTACAGAGAAATGTTTTTCTGTATTACTATAGCTTGGGGCAGGATACACAAATACTTTAGAGGAGAATGTACGGTTATAGTAAATCAGGTGCTAAAAATGAGGTAAATCTCTCCCAGTGTTATTAAAAAAGACAAAAGTCACACATTATAAATAAATCAAAGTATTTTTTGTGAAATGAATGAAGTAGGTCTGTGCTATCTGGTGCTGTGTGATCAAAGTTTATAAAATAGGTCTGCATTGAATTATTGAAAGAAATTGGTGTATTTACTCCAGAGGAAAATATGTAGAATGAAGCAGCAAAAAAAAAAAAAATCAAAAGTTAGGGGTTTTTTTTCATATAAACTACAACAAGAATAGACACCAAAAATAGTCTCCAATAATAAAAAAGAGAGTGAGGTACAGGAAAGTTCATCTCAGGTTGTTCATTTTCCATGGCTGCAAGATACTAAAGAAATATTGGACAAATATTTGGTATAGCTGTTTTTCTCCTTGGCTGTGGAAGAATTGCATGCAGGTGAGGAATAATTAGAGAACTACAGTGCTTTCTTTTCCCAACCACTCCATCAATAAAAACTTGGGTTGGAAAATATGTTTGTAAGTATTGTGGCTTCTCACTAATTGAATCCATTTTGTGCAATATTTCAGATCTTTCACACACGCACACACACCCTCCCCCTGAGCGTATTTTGAAATAAAATTTTATAAACTATTTTATAAACTATTTTATAAACTTAATTTGAAGATTGAAAGGGGAAGCAGTTCTCTAAGTACAAACTATCACCTACCATTTGTAAGGATTTATATACACATAGACTGTAATGTCTAATTACAAATTTGTGATAGTTGGTTGCTGCTCTCTGAGCTCTGATTTGACCACTTAAAGGACATTTCAAGATAAACATGGAATAAATGGGAAGTCAGTCTCAAAGAAGACTTTTTGAAGTCATTGGACTCTGGCTAAACACTCTATCAAACTGATGTTGAACAAGCAGGCAATTTCATAATTTTTAGTTCAATTTATTTTTTTAATATCAAAAATGTTTGGGCTGTTATAATCCCAGTTGCCTTTAACATAAATTAGGTTCAGTTTATTAAATTAAATCGATAAGCAGATAACTGTTAAGTCAGCTGTAACTGGTCAACCAAAAAATGCAAACATTTTGGATTTGATTCAAAATCTCATGTCCTGTAAACTGAACGTAAAATATCTAGCAATGAAAAGGATATAATAACTTTAAAAGGGAAAAATAATCAACATATATGAAAAAGACTGGATTTTGGAAAAAAAGTTTTTAACATCATAGAGGGAATCAGGGTTGTATGGTTATCGGTAATACATTCAGGCCTGGTTTTGCTGTTTTCCATTTAGGAGTTTTAGCTATTCTAATAAATCCTTTGTAAAAAACAAATGTATTCTCTTAAACAGTGATTCATATCCCAGCAAGGTTCCCATTTTATAATCTCACATTGAAGCCCTTCACAGCTTATTAATTATAATTATTTATTTTTTAAAAATAAGTTTACTGGAGAATATCATTAATTAAGCCAATAGGGCATAAGCATATTTGTTTTATTGTTAACTGTATCATACATATCTCTAGGGAGTATCTTTTGATCTCATCTTTCCCTAAAAAGATTCAGTTTCATTCTAAAAATTCCCTCATGTATTAATGATTAAACTAACTTCTCTAGGGTGCAATAAGAACTGAAAAAGTGATATTTAGCATAAATTTTATAGAACAGTTTCTTGTAACATCAGGAATGCAGTAAAAGAACATTACTTACAAAATGATCTATGTACCATTCTTCTACTTAAAAGCACACAGGGGGATTGTTAAATAATAATATATTATTAGGAGTTCATCATACTGGATTCTCAACAGAGACAATTACCCTTTTGTTTCCATCAGAAAGCAAATTATTCTTTGTGGTGATGAGTCTTGTGCCCTAGTTATGTTCCGATGTCTGATAAAATTTTTGGATAATTCAGTTTGCATCAAAAGTTAGAAAGAGTAGGAGTGGCTTTGCCATGACACTGCAGTCACTGATTGGGAAGCAAATATTTCCTGACATGCTTCACTGACAGTAGTCAAAATGACTAACATAAACAGCTTCATAATATTTTGTACCTTATTTTTCTATTGTGTTCTATCTCTTCACCTTGTTTTTCATACTAAATTTCCATACTAAGTTTTCATACTAATATTTTTTATCAATCTTTATGTTCTTTTTCTTGAAAATAAAACTAGTTTGACATTTTATTTGACAGTGTTGCTGAAAACCAGGATATCCTTCAATAAGGACAACCTGGAAACCAAAGATGATGTACAAATTCTCGTGACCTGCTGTCTAATCCCTTAGCACCTGGAGTTATGTACAGTCTCCTTTACTGTTACATGGGTTTTGGCCTTGTGTAGCATGTGCAGTGACAGTTACAGAGGGGAAGAGGGGTAGGGCTACAGAGTCAGAGAAACACAGAATCACGGAATGGATAAGGTCGGAAGTGACCACACTGGGTCACGTGGTCCAACATCCCCGCTCAAGAAGGGTCATCCTAGAGTACACAACACAGGATTGCGTCCAGATGGTTCTTGAATATCTCCAGTGAGGGAGACTCCACAAGCTCTCTGGTTGTGTATACTCAGAAAAAACTCTCCATTTACTACATAAGAAGTCACATGGTAAATCTTGGCTGAATCTTTGCTGAGAAGTACTCTTGGTTGTGATTTTCTCAAGAGAGCTGTTCAGCTTTGCAGTGAAGTACTCATTGAACCAGAGAAAAATGAAGAAAAAAATTTAAATATTAATTTGAGCAGGATTTGGATCCCAGTTTTTCTCCTTCCCAGGTGGATTCCTTCAGGATCTCACTCCTTCTTCCATTCTCTTGTTTCATGAATATTTAATTCTACTATCTAAAGCAGAGCAGCTTAAATGGGTGATAATAAGAAACCTAATTCCTGAACATATAATAACCATGTTTTTCAATGAAGATGGTAGATACAACCCAAACAAATGAGTTCTCTCAGAAGTGGATGTTCTGAAAGTGCAGAAGATGAAAATCTAAATTTTAATAGCTAAATCTACAGAGCAATAAGGGAAGGAGTAGGAAGCAGCCCTAATCAGGGTACAGGAAAGTAAAAAAGCAGAGATAGCCACTCTGAGATGATAGTGGATGGAGCATAGAGCACCAATTTTCTCATGTGAATTTTGGCTACAAAAGGCTTGAGAATTGCTTTTTTGGAGATCTCTTTGGGATAGAGTGGATGACATTTAACAGCGAAAGGAGCAGAACTTTACTCTCTTCCGTCCCAAACAATCCTGAAGTTACTTGGTGTACTTTCTGCCCTTGGATCTATTGGGGTGCAATGAGGCTGCCTATACAAAGCACGAGGGAGAAGACATATGTCTTGTCTGAATTCTGACTAGTCTTAGACATGAGACAGATGTCTAGCAGAAAGTGAGATACACCACTCTTGGCCATATCCAGAGGCTGAATTTTGATAAGTGGCATTTAATTAAACCATTTTTAAGGCAAAAGAATGATGAAAAATAGAAACATATCTGGCTTGTTACATAAATATTTTTTTACTATATTGATGTGGCTGTTGTGTGAGGGTCAGAACCAAATTACTACATAAGTACGATCCAAGAGTTGGTGAAAAATGGAATTATTTATTAATATAAAGAGCTATTTTATACCTTTATGTGCTTGAATGTCATAAGGTCATTGGTTCTTTGACCATCCACCTCTCAGGGTGATTGGCTAAGTTACTACAACATCTTATAGAAAATATTGTGTATTCGGTACAATAACAAGTCCACAGGTGCATGATAAGGAGAAGTCTCATTAGAGAAACATCTTCGCTGTTTACATAGCTTCTATGAGAAAGAACAGCTTCTCACAGAATGCAAGAAGCTGGAGAATTCCTCTGCTGAAAGCTTTTCAGTATCCACATATTTATATGGTAGAAAATTCTGAAACTTGAAAATCTTTCAAAAAACATTGTTGTTATACCAAAAAGGGACACATCAGTTGCTTTGACACAGTTGTGTTCTGACATGTGCTTATCATACTGAATATCATTGGCAACCATAATATTTTGCATAGCTTTAAGACAGACACCATTAATCCATAAAGAATTTCTTTTTTCCTCAAAATGCTTCTGTTATAAAGTGAAAGTTATACAAAACTTTCTTCTTAACTTGAGATCCTGTTGGCAACAATTTTCACTTATAACAAATTAGAAATAGAATGATGTGAAATAATTTGCCCAAATCTCTTTTTCCTTCTAGGCCTGCCTCTCACCACCTACTTTGGGAAAAGGGCCAATAAGGATTCAAAGCACATCTGATCCTTGTTTTGCATAAATGAAAAAGCAGTAGAGGTTTGGGAACATCAGAACCTACAATTTTAAGTTGCTTGGTGAAAGTCAGGCTCTCTCATGTTTAAATGTGGCTTAAGGGAATTTGGTTGTATTCTGTACAGCTGAAACTGATGTTTCTGAAATTTCTCACACCTCTGCAAGCAGGGTAGCCACTGAGTAACCAACTATTCATATAAACTATGTTATGGCCTCTCTAATTTAGAGGTAGAACTTGAAGCTGGATTTCCCACAGACTGAAGGAGTGGCCTTGCCACTAGTTAATGAAACTTTTTATTTTGTGTATATGAAACAACCAGTCATGAAAGTGGAGAATTCAATTATCAGTTTTAATTTGTAGAAAATGCAGATAGAACAAATGACTAAGTGTAGCAGCTGCTAGAGTCCAAACACTTTCATAGCTATGTGCTGATCTGCTGCAGTCCCTATAGGGCTGCTATAGGCATGATCCATTCTAATTGGACTAGTTGTTATCAGCTATCTCATCCCAGATCTGAGTAACTTCATAAAAATTTTGGCTTCAGTCAATCAGCATCTTTCAACAAATGTTATTTCACAGGAAAATTCCTGGATCAATTTTAATTATGACAGGTTAAGTCTGCTAAGGTGTGATACTTGTTTTGTTGACTAAGTGAAAGAAGTCAGAATGTCTGGTAGATTCAAATTGTGCCCCAATTATCTGTAGGATAATAAGTTACAGGATGTGTGTGCAAGTTTGGACAAAGTTACATGACAGTCCATGAGAAAAAAGGGAGGGAGGGAGAGAGGGAAGGAGGAAGGGAGGGAGGGAGGGAGGGAGGGAGGAAGGGCAGGCTTTCTTTCCAGGGAGAAAGAGGACACGGCCAAAGACTAATGATATTTTTGTGGATTCTCCCTACAGCAAAATAGGAAGCTCCTAGAAAGAGGGATAGAAAGAGGTTAATAGGAAGAGGTTATTTCAGATGACAATTCAGAAACTCTCAGATGGTCTGAATTGCCGCTCTGGAACAGCTCATCTCTTTCCATTAACTACAGAAAGAATGTAGCATGACTTCTCTGGAACTAACCTCTGTGTACAGTCACTCAGCACTGCTGTGCAAAGCAGTAATGCATACATTTGTACACAGTCTCTCTGACTTCTGGAACCCATCATGCATTCAAAATGATCCAAGTTTCTATAGGAAGAGAATGGGATTTGCTTTATATCCAATTTCTAGACCAAAAAAAAATCAGAAAAAATCCAAACTATTTTACACAAGTATTAGACTCTTCTTCAAACAATACTGCCCTTCCAAAATATAATTGGTTTTGCTTACAGATTGCCAAAACTGCAAGTGCAGTCTTAGCACGCTATAGAATCCCATGCAGAACCATGCACACTTTTGCAGCCTTTCTGTTGGAGTCTGGTAGGACCAACTGACCAGAAGCTAGTGGAATGATGTGGGAAGTTGGTCTCCCTCCCTCCCTCCCTCCCTCCCTCGCTCCCTCTCACTCACCCTCCTTCCCTCTCACTCACCCTCCTTCCCTCCCTCCCAATAGTTTTCCTTCTGGGGTATGCTCCTGGCTGGTGAAGTAAAGATATGGATGCCTTGGTTTAATATTTTCACCTATTGACCCAGGAAAAGCTAACTTAGATTTATCAAAAAAAGTGTGCTAATGGAAATATAGCATCCTTGATAGCATCGCAAAACATAACATCTATTCTTTGTCACATTGTGGGGATGAAGTGGATATCATTGATATACTGCTGTTATCTCCTCCTCTCAACTCAGGAAGAATACTCATTTGGAAGCCTGGTGTGTCTACGCACCAGAGTCTGAGAAGACTAAATTGTATTCCCACAGAATACAACCCTGTAACCAAATCTCATCCAGTTGCTTAAGACTGAAGCCCAGCAGCACACTCCATCTACAAATTCAGTAGTTAGATAGTTTAGGTCATAAGTAGGGTGCTATGACTTGAGACTAGTTGACCTGTTACATCAATTGGACCATTGACACAGCCTCCACTCATTTGCACTATAGCCTCCAGTGCTGGCCTAAGCCTAAAATACAGGCTCTCGCAATTTCATCAGCCTTGGTTTCAGTAGTCGTCTTTGTGAGTGTCTTGGTTGCAGAGACGGGACAGAGCTTAGTGCTTTGTGGGTGTGAGGTTGTTATTCTATACCATGCACCTCATTGCTGGGGGTGTGGTTTCTGTGGGATAAACCAGGCACCCTTACTGGAAGTCAGCCATTTTCCCTCCCTCTGGGAAGGTGTCGGCATCAATCCCTGTTGACTTGGTCCCTCTGCTGCCCTGCTGGTCCCTCTTCTGTTTTCTCCGTAGTGCAACTATGGACTGTTGGTGCTGAAAGGGGCAGCACCAAAAATGTGGTTGACCACAGCACTGGAACGACAGCAACAGCAGGGGAGATGCCAGAGGGGAACAGACTGGCAGTGGGGGCAACCCCAACCTGATCGAGTCCAGACAAGCTGAGCCAAGCTGAAAGGAGCATGGTGGAGTGGTAGGAAAAGTGCCGATGGCCCACAGGGTGGACCATAGCACGATGGAGAGTTAGAAGTGGCATCACAAGCACCTGTGCAGAACTGAGCTCAGCTGAGCAGCAGCGCGACCCCTGCTCGGCTGACCTTGCTACCGGCAGCGTTGTTTATCACTGGTTCTCATTATTTTGGGCTGGGGCCAGGAAATATTTGCTGTGGGAGCTCCCCCGCCATATTGCCTTTGTTCCCAAATACCATGTGGTGTGGCACGTGGGAACAGCCACCATATCACCCTTCTGTAGGGAAACTACGTGGATGTGACCTGCATGGAATGTGTGCCATGTTATTTTTGTTCCTGGTGGTGAATACCTTTTTGTTGGTAAAATACTTTCTCTTTTTTGTATACTTCTGCTGTTAATGTTGCTGTTGTTATTGTGCCTGCTTTATTCCATTGCTTTGTGCTTTTAGTAAATTGTTATCTCAACCGATCATCTCTCCGTTTTTGTCCCTCCCTTACCAGAGGGCAAGGGAAGGGGAGTGGCTTATTTGGAGTTTAATTTCCTGCTGGTGTTAAAACCGGCACAGTGAACTCTGGGGAACTACCCGTGTTAGCATTCAAAATAGCAGGAAGGCTTCAGACATTCTGAAGTCTTTCAATATCCTATGGAAGCCTTGAGTGCAGATGTTTCAGAGCAATAATGGAGGTAATGGTTTTACTAGTTGTGGACTCAAGTCTGTTTGGTTAAAATGTTCTCATATTTGTGGCATTGTTCATTGGTCCACACTCTAATCTGGTGTATAACAGCTAGATGCTTTTAATATCAGTGGTAATGTGCCAAGTAATACCTACAAAGGATCAAGCCCATCCCTTTGTAAATACCTTAATGAAATTCATTTGTTAAAAACAAACACCTTAGGATTCTGAGACTTCCCTGCCAGATTTGGCAGAAATATAACAACTTACCTTGTCTGGTATTAGTCTGATTCATAGTCTGGTTAAGAGAGTATGCCAAAGGAATACTCTTACAGCTAAAGGTGTGTTCCTCCTTCCTGCTGCTTCTCATATTCATCCCTGTCCCATAGAGTTTATTTCACATGTTGTAAAATGTGTACCTTTACTATTATATTTTAAAATTACTCAGTGTATTGACACACCATTTGAGGACTGTTGTATTTCAAGAAGTATAGAAATCATGAAGCTGATCTACTAAAGGCTATTAGATGTCCAAATCCCAAATTATCATCTGAAATACTCAGCAACAACCCTAACATGAAAGTAGTTAAATAGATGATCTCGCTCCCATTTTGACTTTACCATTCTGTGTGTATATTTAATAGATTGTTTTGTGAACATGCTGTATTGTCTTTACCGAGGCAACTGAGTGAATAACCCCCAGAATGGGTTTTCAAAAATTGTTTAGAAGGAATACAGAGAGGGACAACCTAGTAGTGTGTGCCGCTAATGTGCTTTTCTAAAATTCGATTCTTCTCAAAATGAGTTTATTGATTACCCATCCCCACACCGCCACACCAGATATATCGTGGTAGGAAAGAGTTTGTTTCTGATGTGAATAAAATACTTGCAAAGGAAGTAAGAAGTCAAAATTTAATTATCTGTCCTAGTGAGAGAGATTGTTCTCTCAGTTTTCAGGAGAATCATTTTCCTCTACTCTGTAAACAGCCACAGGTCTGCACTTAAAAAGAAAACATGTTTTCCAGGGAATTTAAGTAAATATTTCTGATTTTCCTCAAAGAGTTTTCTTTTTAGGTGAATAGTAGGCACTAGAAGGAGATAATCTTATCAATATTTCTAGTCAAAGTTTTAATTCTTACATTTCTAACTAACTACAGAGTAATCAGATGAGATTATTAACCAGATATTCACTCTAATCAGATTAAAAGTCCGACTGTTATCTTCTTTACTCTAAGAAACCCATTAAAAAAATGAAGTAACACCATTATCATTCTCAGTTAAACACCTTTGACACAAAATTTCCCTCAATTTTTACTTCAGTTTCAATTTGAGTCACTGGAAATTAATTTTAACTCTTCTGAACAGCCTAACTACTGTGAATGTCACATGTAGGCTCGTATGTGCCCCGTAATTACCATTGATAACTCTTTGGTTGGTACCTAATATCATTGGAAATGTAGGCAAATCTTTTGTCCTCTAGCTCAGCTAATCAGGTGCTGTAAAGTCTCAAAAGATGACGTTTTACCATATAGCATGAGTATTCTATTATTTTGGATAGCTTTTGTAAATATTAGTTATATAACTGCTACTTCTCATTATTACCAGTCTTTCTCAACAGAACATCTGATAGTTGCATTATGTATTTTTCTCGATATGACCTGTCAAACTCAAGCTGTCTCTTACCATAAGATTATTTGCAAACCCAGTCTATTGGGGAATAAAATACTAGATGATATTTTAATGATTCAGATGCTCTATACAGAAGCAAACTAGATGATTTTTTTCTCTAACGCATTTTGTAAAAGAACATACTTCAATGGTGTTTTAGAAGATTAGCCATATTCATTTGGAACTAAGCTTATTACTAAGTCAATCTTTTAAATCCTGGCTTCTGTGCATCTGATAACAACACAGACAGAGCCCTTCAGTGTAAACAGTACTCCTGTTTAAACATACTGATGCACTGAAAGACATGGAGGTCTTTCAGCTTCTCTTCACGATGTCTTACCCTGTTAAAAGTATATGGATTGACCTAATCTATAAATAATTTATATAACCTTCAAATTAAAACAACACAGTCATTCTTTTTACCTCCTTTGACTTCAATACTTAGACATAAAGCTCTGGATTGCATACAGAACTTGTATGCAGCTTTTTGTAATGTATTATTCAAGAAGTCTGCCATTAGCTACAGTATATATTGCAGTAGCAGCTGCTGTTGCAACATAAATAGGGAGCTGCCACTTCTCCACTCTGTGATCAGGAGTATATGCTGGATCAGTTTACATAGTGGAGAAAGCATCTGGCAAAAAGCTTTGCTCAGGTCTCTTCTAGCAGGGCTCTTTTAAACTCAGAAATTAACTATGTGATAGGCTCGTCAGCTGAAATGCAAGGCCTTGGTTTCTCCTGTGTATCGCAGACCTGCAGATCCAACTGTCTGGCTCAAGTAAATGTCAGAGTAGCTGCGAATGTGAGAGAGAGAGATACACACTACCAGACTGAGATTGGTGCCACAGAATGAAGGTTGACAAATTAATAGGTAGCACAAGTAGGAAGGCAGCAGACTTCTAAACTCTTGACATTAACATCATATTTATATATTCCGTTTTACAAAATCACAAGTGTCTTGTGCTACGCTGATTTGTACCATAGCAGCATGGTCATGCTAAAGTATAAGCGCATTAACCATTTCCACTTCCTAGCTCTTGGAATGGTTTTCGTAATATGCTGAGGGCTAAAACATCGTCAAGAGTAAAATATTAGGACCACTTAGCTATTGTGCCCTCCACAGTATTTTTAGAAACTGTTTGGAAGATGGATACACAGTTTTGAATGATGCTGCTTAAATCTAACAGCACTTGTTGGAAATGGACACATTGCTTGTTCTGAATCTTCAAGGAGGCGTATATGTTCCTTTCTGTGGAAGAGGAAGTATGTAAATGGCTGAAAGTCTCTTTACAATGGTTTATGTCTCTGATCAGATGGTGAGCTGTGTTAAGTGAGGATAGGACATCAGCAGTGAATGAAGGTGAAAGCACTTTTGCAGCAAGACAAAAGATGCGAACAACTGTTTGGAGGTGAGCGAGACTAGAGAGGAAGAACAGAGAAGAAACTCTTCTGTCTCCAACAGTATAAGGTCAAGTAGACCTGGAGCAGGAGTCCTGAGGGTAAAAGGTCCATGGAAGCGACATCTGTGGCAATATATTTATGCTCCTCAGAAGTTTGGGAAGATAAAGAAAGTCCATTCCATTGCAAAGAAGAAGGGCGGAGACAAGAGGAGAACATAAAATTCTGACTTTGATGTGGAAAAGGGCAATATGCATGAGCCTCATATATTTGTGATACCAAACTGACTGAAACATCCACTAGCCCAAGCAGGACCATCATCTGGTAACAGCAAGGTGCCTCTTTCCAAAGACATATAACTTGGCATTTTCTTATGGCAGCAGCATTTCTTATGACCAGGGCAGGATAAAAACATGCCACAGACTTGGTGAAAAAGTGACACTCTTGTCTCACATTTTTAAAGGGCATTAGAGCTGGGATTTAGAGGAGTTTATGACTCCATAGGTTCCTAATATTTGGCAATCCAGCCAGAGCAGAGAAGTTCTTCTCCCTACTCATACATACAGGAGGCATTCTTACAGATCCCTTAAAAGGGAACTCCATAGATGTCCATCGCCATGCTGGTCTTGACATCCAGTCAGAAAGGTAGTCATGCTGCCAGAGGCTTCCTGGCCTAAAGGAATGGCTTTTGTGACAGGCAGGAAGAGACTGGTAATCATGCCTGGCAGGATGCATCCATAGGACAGTAAGTGTCCAACAGTTTTTTCTGTCCTCTCCCATGGACAATTTTTATTCATGGCTGTCATAGACGTAGAAATTCCAACAGAGAAGAAACAACTCTTATTTTTACTAATTGCTCTTTGGCCCCAAATTACTGCTGTAGGGGAGACTTTATTCCTTAGCTGCCTTGAAAGGCAAAGCAGTAGCGTTGCCTTTATGGGTATTTCATGACTTCCTCTGAGCAATCTCCCTACACCACAGCCTGAAGAGGGCCTCTGGGAACGTAAATCTCAAAAGTTTTGAGTGAGTCCAGATGGCTTCAGTAGGAAAGGGTAGTTTTCACTGATGTAGTCTCATTGTACTGTGACTAATGTGTGCTGGATAGTAGGGAGGCCTGGCCAAGATGTAAATACTCTCTCTGTTGTTTTCTATTAGTTTTCCAAGACGGCAGTCAGTCCTTGAAGTTGAAGTCAAGTATGGACTGGTTTTCAGGGCCAACACAGTTTGTACTTGCCAAAAGAAAAATATTTTCATATTTGACAATAAAATATTTCTGCACTTCAAAACAGCGTGCCTGTTCTCTTGGCTTCAGAGAACTTTTAGCTGTCTGCTTTCCACCTCTCCTCCCCACTTTTGGTGCAGTGCAAAAGCCACTGACCTGCACCTTGATCTAGGCAAGGAGGATCTCTGCTTCAGCTGGGGAGCATTTCATATGACTTAAGAGAATAAGGACAGTGAAGAGATAATGTGAGTCTTGCACTGAGTACCAAGGGACAGAAGGCAAGACAGCCCCCACAAGCCTTGAGTACCATGGCAACCAGATAGTAAAAAATTTAGAGGGAAGTAGGTGGATTGCTATATTTTAGTCACTTACTTACAAATAAGAGATTTTTTTTTTACAGAAGAGAACAGGGAAGACCTGAGTGGGCTGAGTACCCTTAAAAAATTGTGATGGCAACAGAGGGAAAACCTCCATTAGCAAATGAGACAGAGAAGGGAAAGGAAAATCTGTGTCCGAATGAGAAATCAGAGTTCTCTTGGAGGAGTGTGGTGCACATGCAAGCAGGAAGCTCTGGGATGAGTGCCGGATGCTACCATACTCCTGGAAGCCCCAAGAAGAGCATGGTGTGAACAAGTCCATCAAAGGCTGCAGGGAGCTTGCAAGTCTGCTAAATTGCAAGGAAGGAGCAACAGTAGGTGATTGTGGTCAAACAGAGCTGGTCAGCTCTGGACGTTGGGGCAGGACACATGTAATTTTGCACTGTAGGTTAAATGCAAAACCTTGTTTCAAATTTCTTTTTCTTGGTATGCTTTTGGATACTCCAGGAAAATAAATTTGAAATGTGTCTCCTGAACATTAAAGTGAAGGAGGGTGGATACCTAGTTATGTGTATCTAGGATATTTTTATATTGTATGGGATTAATAGCAAGGATAATATAAAACTTTTCTATTACATTGCTATCCAAGTTTAAAATTGGAAGATTTTTTTTTTTGCACATATTTATTTATTTATTTCATTGACTCTTAAAATAAGTATTTTACTTTTGTGGCATCATACATCTGTTTTTTCAGCCACAATGATTTGCAAGTCTTTTTAAAAAGTTGTGTTTGAGACAAACTTCTTCAGATTAAGGATGGAGGTCTTTGGAGTGTGATTATTTCGTTGTTGAACAGCTGTTCTGTGCCAGTCTCTACTTGTCTCTCCTGTTTGTTCAAAACTAAATTTAAAGAAAACCTGAACAAATCCATATATGGTGGATACGCAGGTGTTACATATGTCCTATTAATATGAGCTCTTTAAACAAAATTTGAAAGCACTGTTTTTATCTTAGAATCAAAGTGCATTATGTTTACTGGGCAGCAGGGATGATAACTAGAACTATTGTCACTTAACAGCACTTCCAGAGTGGTTCAGAAAGCAACTTCCTAAAACTACTGTGTTATCTCATCCATATACCTGCAACATGAGAAGCAATAAGTTGTTTATTATTATGATGATTTCAGTAACACCAGCTGAAGCTTTCTTCAGCCATGTATAATGGAAATAAAATGTATGGGGTTTATTTTATTGATTCTATTTACAGCAATAAAAATATGGGATAGGAAAGTATGCAAGTGATAAAGGGAAATGGAAATTAAATACAATGCAAGTATCATTAATGGCACCTGTACTATTTTGCATTGATAGACTAACTTGTGTTGCTAGACTAATGCTGCGTTCAAAACTAGTCATGTTCATGACAATAGAACTGAGGTGTAATTAATGAAATAAATCATCTTTTGGTAGAAATCAAATTATACTAGCACCTCACCAGAAGTCTTTTTTGTTCTCAGACATCTGCATTAACATCCTTAAAATCAGCTTGTTCAGGTTACATGGCAGCATGCTCTTACTACTGCTCTTTGATCCTTTGATGAAATGCACTGGGAAACTGCATGTTGTCAGCCTGGACCAGGACCTGCTTTTAAGCTCTCTATGTAAGTAAGAATGGAATGCTCTGAGGTCAGGCAACACACTTAAATCAGCTTTTATCTCAAACTGGTCTAAGTAAGAACAAACAAAAGAAGTATTTATTTACCAGATATAAATACATGACACTGTTTCTCAAACATTCAGAAATAAAAGGAAGTAACAAAAGGAAATATATCTACATAGCATTTTAGCTTTCAAGGTCCATTTCACCCTTCAGAGGTCAGCTAGGAGGATGAAGGATGCTTCACAGCCTTCATGTCTGAAGTCTGTTTTGCAAACAACCCGACTTTGCCTGACTACAGTCATGGAAGAAAATCCTGGATTTGCTGTTCCTCCTTCACAAATACCATAATTCTCCTGATGAGGTTTAACAGAATTAAAGTTCACTCTGCAAGACACAGGAATTTTGGGCAAAGTTTCAACTTTGCTGCCACCAGAGAAGTGTCTGCTTTATCTAACCTGGAAAAGTTAATGTTTCTTGGGTATGATCCAGGGCTAACCTTATTTTTCCATACAGCAAATTAAAGATTATCTTCAAGATGAGCTGAGCAAGTAGCTAAGTCATTCATTGTAGGGCAAAAGCATTTCCTGTTTCCTAAGTCAATGAATGGTATCCCTTCCCCTTGACCCTGCTATTTTCTAGAAATAGCATTTTCACAACATAATTGCAAATAAAATAATGTTGATTACAGCCCTGGATTTTCACAGTAAACAGCATTAGCCTAGTTTAGACTATGCCTGTGTGAAAAAGAAAGGATCATATCATACAAGCAGGTAATATTTGTAAACATTCTGGTTAAACAAAAAAAGATAACATAATTTGTTTAACTTAAAAGTATCAGCTTGGGTTAGAACCCTTTCTGCCTTCACAAACAATTGATCTCCACATTCGTCACAGTGTGTCTCAATACTTGGCTACAACCCTGAGTTTAGCAGCTTATGCATAAATATGTTCCACAGAAAAGAGAAGTGGCAACCTATGCAAAACTTGCATCTACTTTTCCATCTGCTTTTCTTCTATTTTGTGTCTTTTTTCCTTCCTTACAAGGTCCTAGCAGATTCTGCAGAACTTCAGGCAGAAAGCAATTTGCATACACAAGTGCAAACAGAATGTCACTGGAGAGCGAGAAAGCTGCAATTTGATTATCTCTCTTAGTTAAAAGCTGAGAAAATCTGTGATCTGAGGAGATTACTCAGAACGTCTTAGGAGGCTGTAAAAACCTTACCCTGATAAAAGTCACTTTGAATATATCATCTAACCTTCTTGTGTGAAAAAATGTTTTCCTCTCCCATTCTGCTAAATGCTGGCAAGCTCCTTATAGTATCTAAAGCAACTAGGATTTCTGCAGCTTCAGAAGACAATCTACAGAATCCCAAGGAATCTACATTAGCATCTCTGGGGTTTGGCTGGGGTTTGTGTTCCTTGCAGACTGCTCTTGGGATTGTATACACTTCATGCCAGTGTGTTGATGGATGTTTCGTGATGCTATATAAATATTTTCTTGCTTTTTGCATTATATTAAACATTGCAGGTGAAGAGTAGGTATTTCATGTCTCAGCTAGAGTGATTGTGATAGGCCTTATCAGGAAGGCCAAATTAAAATGACTGCTTACATTTTAAAATTCGCTTCCAGAAAAATGCAGAGAATGCCACATCTACTTATTCTTTGTTTATATACTTTGCGGCTGTGCCACTTTCTCTAAATATTCCATTATGAAACCATATGGATGTATTCAGAGAAATACATATCACGCTACAGGACAGAGCTTTGGTCTAGCTCATTTGCTGTAGGGTGCCTGGTGTAGTAATTTTCAATTTAAAAAAGGCACTACGTTCTATTTCTGTAAGGCCACGAGAACAGGATTTTATAAAGAGCTATTCCCAAGGGCAGGCCTGTGGGAAAAGTTGTAATAAACTGCCTCCCACCATTGTATTGTCCAGCAGACAAAAAAGTAAACAAATACAAGTCTTCCTTTCTTTTTAAAGAAACATGTATAGTTGCAATTCTGTTGTTTAATATCTATGTACTATGAGTAATGCACATGAATAAAAACCATCCAAATCTTATCACAGACAGTTTCAGGGTCACCAAAAATGAGACTGATCTCTCCAAAGAGAAATGATACAACACTGTCCCAATTTATTGTGAAGAGATCAACAATCTTAATCCCTTTAAAAATCTTTTTAAGTGGCCTTCTTGTACTTCTTTTACTATCAGTCTTCTTTGATAAAACAGTTATCATTCAATATATATATCATATATAAATTCAAGATGACCACTTATTAGCACATTGTTCAAAGCTAATGTCATATCTCATTTACTAGAAAATCATGTAGAAGAGAAAAAACACTGCATTTTTTTTCACAGAGCACATTCTTTATATCTTTTTTTATTCATGCTTTTACATTAATGTATAAAAACACTACAAGAGCCCATACTGCTACGAAACCTAGAAACACCTAAAGCTGCTTCTTGAGAAGTATTACTGGCATGAGGACAATTGCCAAAAGGCATCAAACCATAGTCTATATTGGGGAAGACAATAACAGAAAACATGGCTCAAAAAGAGACAAGGATGATCCCCTCAGCCCAAAAGCCATTTCATTCTTGTGGAGAAGGCACAAAACAGGATATTTAGAGGATTTCAGGCACCTGGGCACAGCATCACCCCTGCTTTATGCAAGAATTGAGATAAGAAATCTAGTCCAGGAATATAATTTAGGGACCAAAACCATAAACAATGCCAGTGCTTTCCTGAAAATCAGCTGGCTTGAGAGCCCTCGGCTCACCCACAGAAGCCTTCTGGAGGTACTGAGGTAGGATGTGGTATCATGCCCTTTTGGACCAAATTCTTTTGGATAGTTTTTGCTCCCTTACTAAGTAATAAAAACCATATCTAGGTAAAGCAATACTGAGTCTGCCCAATAATTATTCATTAAAAAGACTTTTCCTATTTAAAGGGAAAAATATTTTTGTATTCTCTTTGGGCAATCTGAGAAGACTACTTTTTATAAAAATTCCCTCAAGCAAGGCAAACAAGTAGACTGCAGAAGCCTGTCTGCAAAGTTTGTTTTTGATATAAAAATATAATCTTAAATATAGAAACATAAACAGGAGCTGTGACAGATTATGCAGACTGTGTTCAATGATGCCAGGTTTTGGTAGGTGAGCGAGAGGTTCACAAATCCTCTTTGGAATTTGGAAAAGACAAGTGTGCCTCCAGCTCAGAGCAAGCAGACAGCTATCCAGGCAGACAAGCTGACGGTGACTTCACCCTGCATTCTCCTCAGGCCCCATCTTCTTTAGCACATGATAATTGTTAATTCTTTCCTAAAGTCTTGTTTGGAACAAACTTGTCAGTTCTCCCTCTGTGATGGAGGTCAGGGAGTGCTTTGCTCCAATAATGATTTCTCAAAGTTTCTCTAGACAAGGTCTGAGTCTTCCTGTTCTGTCCTGCCATTAACACTGTCCCAGCTTCAGAGTGCCAGGTTCAGAGTCTTCAGCTAACTCTCCTCCCTTTTACCCCATACCTCACTGTATGGAATGTTTATCACAACCATCTTACCATCCTGTTGGGCTCTGCAACGGTCTCAATTTGATGCTTTCAACAGCAAAATCACAACAAAATGATGCAGCTTTCAGCTGGATACCACCTCAGCATGCATATTCATCATACTCAGCGTGTATACAGCCTATGTGCTTCAAAGAGCATCACCATCTGCAGTCAAAATGTGACCCTCGCTCAGCAACTGGGCCTAGGCTTCAGGGAACGCTCCCAGGGGACATTGTCACCGGCAGCATAGATGAAGTTATAATCCAGTAATACATGCTTTCAGTGAAAACTTCTGCTTAAAATGCTGGGTGCCATTTCATGGGCAGCTTCAGAGTTCCAATTGATATGTTTTGGGGCTATGCAAATACTATAGCACAGCTCAAGATGTAAAAGTCACAGGTTACAGAAGTCAGCTGCTGCAATGGAGAACAACCCTTATGCCGTGAACACAAATATAGAATTTTGAAAACTGAACCTAAAATTACTGGGTTTTATGACCACCTAAGCTCTAGTAAGCATAAACCCTATACTAAGTGTGTCTGGCTTAATTGAGATAAAGCAGAAAATTTTTTTTAAATCCCATGTTCTTTCTATAAACGTTATTCGTCTCTTGCTCTCACATGAAGGAGAGACAGGCATACATACAGACAGAAAGGAGAAGTTAGTTGTGATTGAACTAAATAAAGGCATGAGAGAGACAATTTTGGTCAGTGAAAAGCAGCAAGTGAAGGTGAATAGCTACGTGTAATACTTCCTTCCCAGGCATTAATGAAATGGATTTGGGCCAGACTGTTCCCTCTCTTTTTCTCTCATTTTCAGTACCACTGACATTTAATCTTGTAAAACTTCTAGGGATATCTATTTCTTAGATTTAGCTCAATGTGTATGTGAATACTTGATGAGAGTTCTGAGTTTTCACAAGATTATGAGGGAATTATTTCCATCTGGCATCCTCAAAATAATAGCCAATGTACTTTAACAGGAAGTACATTTTGCATTTGAAATGCAGAATTACTCAAGCAGTGACTGAAATGCTGCTAACTTCACAGGCTGAGTTTGTATCAAATGGTGCTTCTGTAAGCTTCAATGCTGTTTCATGTAGTGAAAGATGATGTCAGTTTTGATTAGTGTGATGTGGTGCTTTTTTTAGGAATCAAGTAAGACCCTGCAAAAATTAAGAGCTTCAACAGAACCCTTATACTCCTGATGAAAATGATCTGATCCGGCTTGTTAGCAGGTAATGCTTGATTAAAAAGTAAAAGCTTCTTCTGTTTGAAGTCTAGTTATTTTTAGTCTGCCTTCCCTCTAATCTAAGTTTATACAGCTTCATTCACTCAAGAGAAGTTTTTATAGATTTTTCTGAAGGGGGGATGGGAAGAGGAGGATGGGAACAGTGTAGTAGTAACTCCTTAGTTATTTGTGGGCTTCCTTTCTGACTAAGATATTTATACTCTCTATCTGGAGTGATCAGTTAAACACATTATGGATACACATAACAATTTTGTTCATTTAAAAATGATCCAATTATGAAAACTGGCAAAATTGCAGATTTATAAATAAAAATACTTTTATTGTGTTGACATACCCAGTCCTTGAGTTGAGCAAGGGAAAAAGGAGTTAACAAGCTAAACATATCTTAAGTGGCTACTGTTGGCTGTTCCTCACAGTATTTCAGAAATGTTCCATATGGAAGGAAGCAGATTTGATAAGTTTCTTCAAGAGGGAATCAAAAAATAGGAGGATGAAAAAAGACAGAGAATCTTCTGTCATAATTAGAAGCATTTGGTCGCTCAGGTTTGACAAGTTTGCCAAGAGAAAAAGTAAGTTTCCTAGAAAGGGATAGTAGGGAGTAAAGATAGATGACAGTAATATTGTCAGTCTGAGATACGAGAATCAGAAAAAATAAAAAAATGTGAAATCAGTCTTTGACACTATGATTTGTGAAGAATAAAAACTATTGCATGTGTTTGAGGTCTTTTTGCCTTTGTCATGTTTTTTTGTTTAATTTTTTTTAAATTTATTTTATAGTATTTCTCCAATTAGATGATATAGATTTAACATTTATATATGGAGTTTGTGAATAATGGAGTCATTCCAAATGTAAACAGTCTCCTACAGAAAATTGTCATTAGTGCATTAATGCCATATCTTAATTAAATTTAAATTCCATTGTAAAACAGTTTGGTTTGATTTTGAACAGAAAGCTGTGTGTCACAGTCTCAGTTAAAGGCTCTGGGCTTTCACCTGGCCTGTCATGGTTCTTATGTTTTGTCTTACTGACCTATTTCTGTCACATACTTCTTGCAATCCAGAGAAAGTATTGCAAAATTCTACACTCAGACTTTATATTTGCACAGGAGGGCAAGCGAAGAACTGGACGCATGTAGGACATGCATGTTTAGGGGCAATAGGAGAATAGAATGAGGGCTGGGCACACCACCAAGGACAGGACAGAGGATGGCCATGAAAGGCCTGCCAAAAACCCTCTGAGACTCTTTGAGTATTGTTTGTGGAAGGAGCAATGCTGGGAGCTTGGGGCACATTGTGAGGCTAGTGTCCCCACCAGCAAAGAGCTGTGCTGGCTCTCTTCCACCCACCTCTATAACCTGCTTGCTGTGCAAAGCTTTCATTTTCTCCCAGCTTTCACTGAGATCAGGGAAAGCCTGAACTTAGCTGAAAGGATATTTCTCTCTTTCTGTTTGAAGTCTGCTAACTGCTAAGCTGCCCTGAAATGTACTTTTGATCCTGTAAGCTTAGTGAAGGCAGAAGATAGGGAGGATTATAGAAAGGTCTTGATTTTCTCGTGGTACTTAGGTGTTACCTCACTAAGTAGATTGCAAATTTGTAGATTCCCTGGTCTACAACCTATCTCACCCATAAATGTACTGCCGTTTCGGAGTTTGCCCTACCTCAGTGCTTGTTTGACTTCTAGCAATAGGTGATCATTACATATTTTTTTATTTCAATCAAAATACATCTTTTTGCCTGAGAAGTTTCAAACTTTAAGTGACAAATTACTTATATGGTTATAAATACATTAAAATGTGAATATAAGTAGTTAAGGCACACAGCTCCAAAACTCTAACCTGGGCTTTATGTCAGGGTCTGCTTTTCAGAAGTTATGGAGAAGAACTCTACCTATGGTCTTCGATGGTTGTTTTTGATGCTCAGTAGCTAAGTGAGGTTCTAAGTGTCTAAAGAATGGGTCTAGTGATCAAGTTTGGCAGTTAGGATGTGGCAAACACCTTTTAACTCAGATATTGTAATTTTTTGTGTATCCATAGATAAATTGTATCTATTAATGAGCTCCTATTTCACTTCAGTACAAAATAAAATAGGTTAATTAAATCTTTTGTGAAATAATATTGAAATTGAAAATTTTGCTGAAACTTTGATACTAAGAGGTTAATGTTTTTAAAATATGTTGACAATATTAAAGGCCAAAATAGAGTCCTGCTACTTTGATTTTTCAATTAGGATGAAAAGTTTATTATATGAAACAGCTCAAAATTTTAGTAAAATTTTGATTCACAATATAATCACAGTGTTTTGCTTGTGTAATTAGAAGAATAAAAATACCAACAAGCCAGTATTTTTCTTGCTCAGAAATACTCAGGTATGACACTTGAGTAAGATTTTTGCTCAAAAACTTTGGCTTCTTTCCTTCCTCCTAGCATCAGGTTTTAAGTCCATCTGCCTCTGCCCTCTCAGAAACCCACAGTTGGTGTTGATACTGTCAATCCTACACTGGATCCTAGATTAAACTTGGAAAAAGCTCATGATGAAAAGCTTGAACAGTAACCCTTTTCATTTGCATCTTATTTTATTCTGGGCTTGTTGTGCAGACATGATGGAATACCAAACTAAATGGAGACTTATGAAAATCCTCATTGAGTATTAGTGTCTAACATCTCAGTACTCTGGCATTTCCTTCCAAATTAGTTGTTGTTTTAATATCCAAAAGAGATTAATTGTTCTTTTGTGGAGCCTGATGACGTGTGGCTGGGAAAGTCAGCCTGGCTGTATGAGTTGTTCCTTTTGGTTCAAGACTAGAGTCGTATTGCAGCTGTTTGCCTCCTTCTGCAAAACAAGATGTTGTAAATAAATATAGACTTAGAAATACTACTCTGAATCTTAGGTAAGAGAGTAACATTGATGAGGATATAAACTTTGGTAAGAGCTGTTCCATGCTGGCCATCTTAGAGTCTTTTTATATAGATGGTCTCTTGGAATATTGATAACTCCAATATTTTCCAATGAAGAGGCAGAACACTCGCTTGTATATGAAATATATGGAATTTCTGGTATAGAAAAGATAATTTTCTAGTGATTACTGTAGGAAAAATTCACATCTCATATGCTACATATTTTCTCATCTTTTCTTCATTGGGAATCACTCAGCCCAGGTAATTTTAGTCTTTCTCGCTATGTGAAATCAGTAAATAATTTCACTTAGCTCTTCCTTTTTCTTCCATGTCACCTATCATAGTATTTGTTTACAATTGTCATGTGGGTTTGTGATTTGCACTTTTGGTATGGTTCTTTTTTCACTGTCCAGTAACTAAGAAGGAATGGAAACTGAGTTCCACAGAGATTAAACTCATTGAAAGCATAGTATATGAGTAATTTCGAAGTAAGGCAGAACATATATTTTTGTGCTGTAAGGATACAGAGTTAAACTTTTCTATGCTTTTTACACTGTCATGGGCCAGAAAGGAATGCTTTCTCCTTGGGAAAATGGAGGCAGTGTCTGTAAAAAAATACAGTGTCCAGGCTTGGGTTTCTGATTTATTCACTTGTCATACATACAGCATAACAGTTTGCCACAATGCAATGTTAACTCACTCTTTTAAAAGGTTAAAAGCTCTTTCTCTTCTCAGTCTCCCTAGTCAAAAGCAGAAATTTATTTTATGTCCTGATGCCTATGCAAAAACAAAAAAAAACAGCCCTCACAGAAAAATTAGTTGAGGGTAAAGCAGATTATGCATTGGGTCTGAGTCTAACAGCTTTCCCTCTGAAGGGAGAAGTGAAAGTATTTATGTAGTGCATTGTATTCCAACAAATTTCCTATTAAACTGGAGGCGTGTAATCACTGAGTGAATTTCATTACCCTGCATTTAATGAAGGGGACAGGGACACACAGTATGAGGCAGAGAGCAACAGGTCCTAAAGAAAGCACACAGTGTGAGTATGTTACCCTTCTGAAAATATGCTAAACATTGGCAAGCATTGGACCAGACAATCTTCACACAGCCCTTCCAACCTATGTTCTCATCCTATGGTTTTGGTCGGATAATACTGTTTAAGTATGGACAAATGAGCATGTACCTATCAATTCTCCCATTCTGGGAACTGAACTGTGCCTTTTATGGCTCTATTACTGGCTCTGTTATTTTTTACGTGTGATAACACATGCCTGAGAAAACAGATATTCAGTTGCTTCTCTGCTAATCTTTCAGCTTTCTCAATGTGCTATAGGAAAAAAATCAAAAGCAAAACAATTCACATCCCCAAAGGCTCTCAGTATTTCTGCCAACAATGGGGAACTTGTCCTTTCACCCTCCCCTAAAGCCCTTTACACAAGGCAGTTAGCTCTGCCCTTGCTTGCCTTCCATTAAGACCAGTCTGCTGGGCCCAGCCATTGGAAGCTGGCATACACACAAAAATGTTTCATGGGGCTGTGCATGTTCAGATGCAATACGTATGCTCCAGTGTGTTCTGCTGTGCTCACGTATCTGTCCTGCTCGGTCAGGAGGAGATGAGCAGCTTCCCAAACAATCTGTGCTGCAATAGCAGAAAGTCCATTTGGGGAGTTGTATTCCTGGAAAGACTGAAAAATAAGGAAGTCAGAAAGGCATGTTCTGAATCAGACTACAATACTAAGCGACAGTCTCATTAATGGTGCTTTCCGCCAAACGCCCTTTCACTTGCTTTCAGAACTGTCTGCATTAATGACTACTTCCACTTGCTAGTTATTTACATAAAGTATTGTTCTCATGTCACTGCTAGCAGCTAGATAGCAGCTTCTTGCTAGGTGAGATGAAAAACAGATAGACCAGGTTGCAAATGAATTCAGAGCAAGCTGAGTTTAATGTGTTGGTAGGAAGGATGAAATATTCCTCCCATAATGTCCGCACCATGCACAAGGTCAAATACATCACGGCTGGGGATTCCCTTACATGGGACCCTCACAGATAGGTCTTCACAGTCATGGGGATGAGCTAAGGTAGTCTGTGCTTCACTAGATCTCATAATTTGATGTGTTTTCTTGTTTCCCGACCTTTCCTGGCAAAAACAGGTGGATCGGTGGGGGAAAAAAAAAGAGGACATCACGATTCTTGAGAAGTCAGAGGAAAGAAGAAATTGCAGACCTGCTTAGTGTCTGGGCTGGGTAGCACTTTTCCATAGTCTCTGGTGGAAATGCATGGTGTCTAACCCTCATGACCAGCAGTGAAGATCTTCATACAGCTAGAGAGGTCACCAGCCTGTCTGCCAAGTCTGGTGTCACCACGTTGCTCCCATCCATGTCTTGAATCAGCTTCAGGTGCCTGATGGTGGATAAGCAAATAAAAATCAGTCTGAAACATTTAATCCCTCCCTTGAACTTAAGTGTCTTCCCAGAGAAAAGGAATACTTTCAAATATATTCACACAAATTCATACAAATACACTTCAGTGTGATTTAAATTCTTCTCAAAAGGAGCTTCTTTTGTTCTTTTGGTCTGTGACATGATGCTGAATTAAGTTTTTACCTTTTTTCTCTTATATATTCTCTGTAATTTTTACATATAACTGTAGCTTTGCACCTTATTTTCCCAGTACTTTTCCTTGCCCTGATAGGCAGGAAGACAAAACATGTTCCAAGGCCCTATCCTATCTTGGTTCTCTGGTCTTGAGACTAGCTCTTCGAGGCATATTTTTATAAAAAAAGTTAGTTCTCATCTGAGGAGGGTGGTTTGGAAGGGGTTAGATTGAGGCGGAAATTACTTCACAAATTACAATTCTAATTGGTGATTCTTGTCAGATATGCTAATTTGCAAAATCTATAAAAATTGTATACACATCACGTGGGGGGGCATTTTTTGGCATTTCCACCTAAGGATCCTTATAAAGGTAACCCCTTTTTATTACTCTAACTGTGTCTGGCTCGTGATTTTAGGGAGAAAGGCATCAACACAGAATTGACTACAGATACAGAGGTTTTATCTGAAAAGCGAACCTTATCATATGCATGCCCATTGGTAATACAAGTCAGTTACAAACCTGATATACTTTGACAGTTTTAATAAACAGACAGTTCTATATACTTTGAATAAGTTAGATCTCCAAAGGGTTCTGTACTGATGCTGCAATTTGATAGTGAGTGACTCTTCATGTAAGCAAGAGATAAACTGAGTGTAAAGCCTGTGCCTAAAAACATAGATTTCACTGCAGTTTGCTGCTGAAACATCAGAGCCAACTGATCTCATTCCAATATGACTCAGAGAGCTCTTGATTGTTTTGATTAATCTGCCCAAAAATATAAAACTTGATAACTTAGGATGGCTGTAGTGTTTGGAGGTCAAAAGTTCATAGCATTTTTACTTAATTGAACAGGTATTTAGAGACATAATTACTATATAACTTAAATAATGTGCACTTACTGAAGGCAGTGAAATAATATATCAATATTTTGAAAAATTCCTGTAATAATCAAATATATTAAAAACTTGGATGAATAATTAGTTCGCAGATTAATGTATGTTTTCCAGCTTTGTACAATCCATTGATCTAAAGGATTTTGATACTTTTCCATTTTTGGCATTTTTATTGCACCAGAAATGTGGTTGGAATGGTTACTTAACAGGAAAATGAATTTCTATCAAAACATGGTTTAAATTAAAGCAAAAAACCCTTATTAACCCAAGTTAATACACTTCAAATGTGAAGAAAGCTTCTGAAGAGAGAAAGGCAACAGTCTGTTGTCCATTCCTTAGGAAAGCAAGTAACATGGTGCAGCAAGGGATCTATAAGTGAGACACGAAAGGATATTATTTTAAGAATAAAGACTGCTGTTAGTTGAGTAGACCCAGAGATGATGAGCTCTTTAGTACTGGCAGGTAAAAATTACTTACTTCAGAAGTGATGAATATAACACTGTCTCTGTACTGGGTAGAGGATGAGTTATTCTTCTAGCTTGTTTTCCTAAAATACTAAAGTAAAAAACCAATCAATTTTAAAGCTTTACTACATAGTAGGAATTTTTGATAAAACATTTCCATTTATATTTCTGGACACATGAGAGAGGAGAACTTAGAGACAGTTATAAGTAGGGGTGGGGGAAAAGGGTGATATCTGAAAACCTGAAATATCTGTCTTTTATTACTGTGAGGCCTATTAATATTTATATCTATGTTATGCTACCTATTTAATATAAAGAGGTTTATCTAGACCCACCTTATCGTGCCAAACCTGAGTTAGATTCACATAAGATTAAATACTAAGTCTTTCAAAAAATTGGTTAAGATTTTTTTTACTAGAAATGCTTTAATATTTTTTAACGCATTCATTTGATGAAATGTTCTAGTTTTCCATTCCTGGAGGTAGGCAGAAAAGGTCAAACAAGAGTTGAAGAGAGACATAACCAAAAGTGGGTGAAGTTTAAAATATTGCAAATAATTGTGAAGAAGAAAAAAAAAAAATGGAAAAAAGAAAAGTACAATAGTCCTTGGCATAAACAGTGCAGATACTATGCTTGGCTGAATTCTAAATGGAAAATTTTTGTAGACATTAATCAATTTTGGACATGGTAAAGTAAATATTCCCAATAGATGGATAAAATGTAACTGATGTTATTTTCTAGGGCAAAAACTGAGTCTTTGCCCTCAAGGTTACTGCAGGAAGAAAATGTGCACATCAGTTCTTGCAGTAAACAAACCGAGTGACTCAAAAGCTTTTCTTGAGCCCAGAGATGTAACATTTTAGAAAAAGCACTTAAAAATTTATTTCCATTCCATATCTCTTTCCAGCCGCAACAGCCAGTGGGTTTGGTTATTTTTGCCCCACTGGTGCACAGAGGTCCTGGCTGTCATTGCAAAACTGTCCGGAATGAGCAAAGTGTGCCTCATATAATGGGAAACTAGGCAAGAAGGGCAGGTTTAATCTTCTTGATTATTGTAAATCTAGTTTCTAGGGAATAGCTTCAAAACTGGAGCTTGTCCTTTGATGTTTCTGAAGATCTTGTAGTACAACCAAGCATCAGCTTTTGTGTTGCTATGCTCAGTTTGTTCTCAGGATGGGTGATTTGCCAGCCCATTCTGTCAGCGTGTTTGTGTGTTTATTTTTAGTAGCAGACTGCAGACAGACAATTGCCATTGGCTGTGATGTGATTTTTTCACATTTTCAGGTGTCCATTATCAGTCCTTTGCGGGATATTTCTTCTCTCTCCAGAACTGGCAGAATGTGTGATGGGAGGTCCTCAACTCTTGTAGTGCTCTATTGCCTACCTCAGCTTCATTTATTAAATAGCGGCAGTTTTTAAAGTGTTTCAAGTTTGCCTGGTTGATTTGGTATTGAAACAGTGAGAAAGGCTTACCTGAGCTCTTCTGCCAGGTTTGCTCTGAAAGCAGTAACTTCAGACAGAGGTGCTGTGATAAATGGTGGGAAACTGTAACATGCACAAACACTAGAGACTTCTCTGCAGATAAGCTTTCACTAGAGCTGTAGCTTTGGTTAATTTCCAGAAGTGCTCAGATCCAAAACATGTTGAAACCGAAAGAATCTTGTAATGAGACTGGAAATGATTCATGAAGAATCCATCACGAATGGAGTTCAGTTCAGAAATGTATTTGGTGACTATGAAGGCAAGGTGCTGACCTTACTGATAGAGAGAGAAGTATTTAAGGTCATAAAAATATTGGGAACAGAAAGGATATCTTACACTCTTCAAAGAAAAACACTTGTGTTTTCTTGTTTTGCTGCTTCCTCCTCAAAAAGATTTTTAAATTTCCACGAAAAGTAACATCTTATCAAACAGATTATCAAGTAGATGTTCTGATATTTCAAATGCTTTATTTAATTGCCAAAATCATATGATGCTTTTCTCTGTGTCCTGCAGTTGAACTTTTCCCTTACTAGAGCACAGTTATCACTTTACAGAACCACACAGAAAAGTTTGAAGTGGAAATTATAATTTTTTTTTACATAATGACAGTTAATAATTTTCTGCATAATAAAATTGCTTTCATATCTCTTTCAATTCAGATTAAATGGTTATTTGCAATGTAAAATATCCATTATAAATTGGCACATTAAATTCAGGAATACCTGTGTGAAATTCCTTGGTTTATATGCAAGAGTTTAATATCATTAACTAGTTAATGTGAATTAATAATTTGCTATGATCTCCTCTTCTTTTATGCTTATTCTGCCTTTCAAAGAAGTCACAGAATTCTGGAACCTGGAAATAATTTTGTCTAAAAAATAAATGGCATGCAAACGTCCAAAACCTGATCTCTTAAGTGCGTAGCTGCTGTACACGACTTGTTTATTGGATGTTTTCTTAAGCTTTTGTTTTGCTTTCAGTCACTATTTACAGAGCTAGGCAGACTTAGTAGACTTCAAAACATTACCATTTTTGTGAAGGCTACTTAATTTTTTGCTGATATACAGTTTCTCAGAGCTACTACATTTTCTTAATCTTAAAAATGTAGAAAAGTCAAAGTTTCCAGTTTATTTTTAAGCTACTGTCATGATATTTAGACATGATATTTACAAAACCATTAGGGAATTTGACAATAATCTCGGACTGCATTCAGTCATACTGACTTCCTGCGTTGTTGCTTATCTTTACATTTTCTTTAGAAATGGTGCTTTTATTTTGCTGCTTTTATTTTTAATATTGGGCATCAGGGACTCTCTCCCCACCCTGCCCCTACCTCCCATCTTTGCACACAAGGAGAATACATTCCTCCTGTTACTCATAAGCTAGATCCCTAAAGCATTTGTCTATGAAGGAGGGAAAATGAAATAAAGGGCTCACCAAGCTGGGTGTATGGCCATGCTTCTCTCTTCCTTTGAATCTGGGTTGCTGTGCAAAGTATGGTGCAGTGCTCCTGAGATCGGGGCAGATAGAAGCTAAAGACTGGCACTGCATGGCTTCTCACAGCCTGTGGAGTAGTACTGCTGTTGTGGTGTGAAGAGGCTGTGGACGCTGTTTGCCTCCAAGGACATATGCCTTGGTGTCTGACTAGTCAGAACAGGCAAGCTTGGCCTGGATTGCCACGATAAGGTGCAGGAGGTGCTGGAATGGGTGCACCGCATGTCTTTGTTCTGGAAACGTGCTGCTTCTTAGCCTTGGTCAACACAGCAAGGTTTGGTAATGGACACGGAGTTCAGAATGGGAAGAGCACGAGGCTTGAGTCGACTCATGGTTAGATAGGCAAGGGCCACGGGAGGTGGGGGGGATGCAGCAAGATGAAACACAGCAAAATGAGCTCAGGCTATAATCAGTCTGAGCAAGATCAACAAGAGGGTCACCAGAAGGAAAGATTAGACTTCAATCAATCTGTTCAGGAAGTTTTATCAGCAGGAACCCTATGAAAGACGACTGCACAAAGAAGCATCTAATTAAATTGACCAACTCTTGCTATCTTAAATCTGATGGTTAAATATTTCTAGGGGAAAACAGGGTTAACATATTTATTCAGCATAAACTTTGTTCCTCTGAGGAAAAACTCTGTGAGAATTTTCGTGCTTGCAGCTGGCACGCATACTGCTGTGCAGTGCAGTTTGCAGTCAGACTAGCACTACACCAGTTATAGCTGACCCCAGAAGTTTAATCTTTTGCTAAACATTTTGAAGTGTTTTCTTCCTAAATACTAACTCAAATGTTCACTGTCTACATAAAAACTGCTAATAGTAGGGCTGCTAACTGCAAGCAGGATACATGATGCTTTAATTGCACAGTATGACTCAACAAGAGAGCACTGGGACTCTGGGTGGCGGCTGAAGGAGGGACTGGATAATGACAGGACACAAAGGTGAGTGTATGCACGAGGGAAAACCTGGGGCTTTGCACAGTTTCCAGTTATGGTCCAGGTTGAAATACAGAAGACCTGTTATGCAACCCTGAGCCAGATTTTTGGCTCTCAATGAAATAATGTTGGCGGCCTCTGTGGAAATATAGATAGATTCATTACCCGAACCCCCAGGGACATGGTAGGTGTGTGTGGTTCTGGCACATGGAGCAGGAAGGGCGATGGTGCTGAGCTGCCAGTGGCTGGGGAGCACAGCACAGCGTGGGATGCCCAGCGAACCTTTTGATCAGTGCATGGAACTTGGCAATCCTGAGGCTCGCTCTCGCCAAGGGTTGGATTAGTGCAGAGATTCTGTAACGTGCAGCCATTCCTTCAGGGTATATGATTGAAGTTCATGGCAGTTATCTGTAAAATTTGCTAAATCCAACCACTGCCTCCTCCCCCACCCGCACCAGAACCCCTCATCCCACACATGTGCACACTCTGTTACAGGTACATTTGGATGCCCACTTAAAACTTTGCTATGTAGCGGTGATTCTATTTGCAACTCAATGAGTACCCAATTATAGCACCTAACAGCATTCTTCATTCCTACAACTCTTTGTTTGATCCAAAGGTTAGAGCATTTAAAATAAAATCAAGAAAACACAGTGCTTACTGACTGAGGCAATTGGATTCCTCTGGAACAATATGAAACAAGACTTAACAACAAACTGCTGAGTGTTACCACCATGTCAATGGGATAATTTCTTCTCAACTTCTGGAAAAGGAGTAATTGCCTCAAAGAACTTATTGCTCTATTCACAGTGATGAGATTTAAAAGATTTAGATGCTATGTTTCTGCCTTCACTGATGCTATTAATTGGCTCTGAGACACATCCCCATTTTGTCATTTCTAAAGGTGAAGGCTGTTCTGTGTTTTGTTAATGATGACAGCATTGCTGAGAAAAAGGAAGGTCTAAAATATTTGACTTTAAGAACATGACAGATTAAATAACCTGGGGGGGGTCCTAATAATCATCATTCACAATGTAGGAGATGACAAGGTGAAATTTCTAAGATGACATTTTGTCACTTGTGGTAGTCACTTAAAATGACAAAAGCTATACATTCTGCTCTGCAGCTTCTTTACTCTAATTGGGCCAATTTTACTATCATGCTATTATCCTGCAGAGCAGAACTGGTGACAAACAAAGAGGCTTTTGTGATCTCAGCTGAATATTTTTCCATGAGCTCAAGAAAATATCTTGCCAAAAGAGAATGAAAATTGTGCCTGCATTTTGTGACTGGCCAGAAGCCCAAGGCTCATGTCTGTCTGGAAAAAGTCTCATCCATATTCTTAGTTCCTGCTTGTTTATCATGGGATTTTGCAGAAGGGGCCACAAGTCAGAGGAACTATAATCACATTTGGGACTTTTCCTGTTACATGTTGAAATAACTTACCTTGGGATATGGCGGAGAAAAAAGAGGGCTAAACTTCCGCTCCATCACTGCGCAGTTTTGGCAGTCTGCTTTAATTTAACAGTATTTTCCACTATGCACCAGCACATAATAATTCCCTTTAAGTATGTAATGACACAAAACTTGTGTTAGTACATGCTTCTTTGTAGCTATTGGGAAACTTAACCCATTTTAGAAATGTTTGAACTTTGAGAGAAAATTTATCATCAACAGCTAGATGAAGAGTAGTAAGGAAGTGGTTCTATAAGCTGTTAATGTAGTGTGAAATCCTGAAACAACCCATCTTGTTAAGATTTTAACTAATATTATTTGTTACCATTCAGAAACTTTGGGCAAAAAATATGTTTAGTAACACACTTTTGTTAACACAGAATGAAATTACACTGGAGTGTAACATGGAGTGTATATGGAGTGGGCACAGATCCAGCTCATCTAAAATACAGTAATTTCATGGAAGTGTTAAGCTGTTAAAATGTATTGCTATCAAGAAACAGTTGTTTATTATAATAAGCATTGTTTTTATGCATGACAGAAGTAGGAATATGCCATTATTAAAGCTGTCCATGACTTGAACAAAGATCGCCTCCTTAGTTTTCGTCCACAGAATTAGATATTTAGATTCATTGTTTTGGAGAAACTAAAATTGGAAAACTGAAGGTAAATATTTCTCTTGATCCTTTAGCACATTTAAATCTGCAGGGTTCAGATTAAGCGGTGGTGGTGGTGTGTAGTTAGCCAGCATTATGTAAGGCACCAAACATTGCGAGACAGACTACCAAAAATATTATAGTAGCATTTCTTTGGCTGAAGAGCTACATGTTTTCCCAGACTTTCCCTCTTGCCCATTACTCCATCTACATATGTTACAATTCATAGAATCATACATTAGTTTGGGTTGGAGAAGTCCTTTAAAGACCATCGAGAACATCCCCCCAGCAACGAGCAGAGACATCTTCAACTAGATCAGGTTGCTCAGAGCTCTATCCAACCCGACCTTGGATTGTTTCCAGGGAACCTCTCTGGACAACCTGTTCCAGTGTTTCACCTTCCTCACTAAAAAGTCCTACTAAAAAGTCTGTCCCCATCATTCTTATAAGCCCCTTCTAAGTACCAGAAGGCTGTAAGGTCACGTCTCATTTCTAGGTACCCTGCTGTTTCTTCTGCCTTCCTGAAATTCCATGTCAAATTTGACTTTTTGTTGCATTAATGCAGCTTCCACATGAAGTATGCTCATTCCAACTCTGCAGCTACATAGTGCTCATGTAGCCTTTGCTGAACCAAGTGCCACCATACTGCAGACCCACCTGAGCCACCAGTGCTGCTCCTCAGGGCATGGCTCCTGCTACATCATCCATGTGGAGCTCTGCTGCTCCATGGCCTTCTTCAAGCCATCAGCTCTACGCTTCTGGATGTGTTTAGATCAAAAGCCACAGCTCTCATTTTTGTCCATACCCCAAATTCTGGGATCTCCAAATTCTGTTCCCCTGCATCCCAGTCCATTAACCCTGCTCTACTCTTTCTCATCAGTCCTGTCTGTACCTCACCCTTATTTGCAAATCCCTCTGTATCTGCCTACTGCAACTTCCTTTCTCATTCTTCCAAGGCTTCTTAATGCTCTCTGAAGCAGGCTGAAAGTCTCAGCAGGTTTACCTCTTCCTCTTAGGCTGGCATCTTTTCATTCTCTCTCAGGAATGGAGAGGTGCCAAAACTCCCTGAGCAGCTCAGTTTTTTCCTCCCAAACTCAATCCCATCCTGGACTTCTTACAAAAAAGCCACAATAAACTGTTGAAACCTGAAAGGAAGGATGCCATCCTTACAGGATACACTCTGGCTTCTACTGAAAGACCTGGCAAATGCCACTTACTGCAAAAGAAATGCATCAACAACATTCATGTAAGGCATCATGAAGGAGTCTGCATTTAGTAGCATACGTTCTGACAGAGAACTCTTCCAGACGATGACAGGACTTGAAAAAGTCTTAAATGGGACTGACACAACACAATATACTAATTATTTGACAGTGCATAATATCTTTATTTAGAACAATAAAGTATATGTATATAATGTAAATTCCAAATTTGAACTGGTATAAAAAGGGATCTGGGAAAACATCTATCTTTAAGAGGACACATATGTACATACACATCACATTTTATAAACTTTGTTGAATACCTTCAGTCAGAATGTAACTATGCAAAACTGTGCTGACATTTACATTGAAATAAATGAATTTGCCCATGATGCAACCAGCAAATGTCTGTGTCTCTGTCACTAAAGAGTCTGAAGTTTCCGCGTTCCATCAATTTGATAACAAAACAGCAACATGCCACCATTACTGTAAATCTGCATTTAAGACAGTTGAATCAGGTTCCTGAATTGAAGACTGTTGGATAAATCTTAAATGTAAATCTAACTCAAAATATCAGTATTTTATATATACAGTTAGATTTTCAGTTTAATAATTGTATTTTGTGTACTGAACAGTTTCAGCATATTACATAGAGAGAGCAACAGAGAAAACAGAGCTGCTGCAGATGACAATCTAAAAAATGTGCAGGTTGTACACACACTCCATAGTAAAGCACATTTTATAAGCTTTAAAGTTTTTAAGCTTTAAAGATTGCTTATAAAATGACCTCGTGATAAGTACCATTAATTCATTCAAGTAAACACACATCTAAAGTAGAAGAGTTACTCAGTATACAACTATCTGCTTTTTTATTCTCACAAGGCCACTATTAATTGCATGCAAAGTTCAACTATTTCAAAGGAAACCTAAAAATGTTAAGTTTCTCACCAAACCACAGATATCCAAAAGCCAAATTTGACTTTTGTATTAAAAAAATAAAACACCCATTTTCCCCCAATTTTATTTTAACAGGAAGGGTGTTAATTTTCCAGCTGTGTTAATGCATGGGCTCTGTCTATCCAAAAAGAAGACTGAAAAACTGATCACTCTTCAGAAGTTAATCATCTTACAATGGAATACAGAAGCAATTAAAGGTCTTTTTCTGCCACCCCAACTCCAACTGAACAATAACTTATTCTATTTCCATTGATTTCAAAGATGTCTCTCAAGTCAGTAGTCTTTCAAAATTTCACTATGTCCAAAGCAAAGATCTCCTCAGTGGGCACAGAAAGTTTCCAATGAATTCATGATCCCACTTCCAAGTACCATGCCACCTACTGTATCCATGAAGGTCTAGAAGTGTCCTTCCGCTTTGCAAAAGGATTGAGAACAACCAATGTTGTATTCAGATCTCTCAAAAGCGGGGCAGAGAATTCGAAAACCATGTGGTCCAACAATACTTCAGCTGCTCCAGGTGTCATACGATTTTGGTGCACATTCAAAGAACCATGTTTGTGATGTGGAGGTGAAAAGTTTCTACATGAATTTTCTTTCTGTTCTCATATAACCTTAAATTTACCTTGCTCCACAGAAGAGATGAAAGTGTCTGACATTATTTGAAAGACACTTTAAGATGTTGCTCCTGAAAGGCAAATATTTTATCATGGTCAATCTATGGTATGTTTCAATTCATAACTGATATTTTCTATAGTATTGAAGACTAAGAAGCCTAAAATATCATGCTTTTGAATATCAGAGTATAATTTGGGGGACACCAATGTGCTACATTATTGCGTACTTGATTTTCTGGAAAGAATGCATTTAGGAAAATGAATGTTTTTATCAACAAAGAACATGAAAAAATACAAGATTTTTGTTTGACTGAATCTAAGAAAAAAAGCAACTTCAAATGCATAAGCTAGCCTTAAGAGCACATTGTGTGAAGTATTTCAAGGTTTTTTAAAATGTCTGAGGATTACTGCTTCCATTTACTGTGGATACTTTTCCATTTGGTCAAAACCAATACACAGTTATTCTCTGCATTACCAATAAGGTGCAAATTTCCATCAAGTAGGTAATCCTGACATTTCTTTTAGGGTAGCTCTTAAATAAGTTTGAAACTCGAAGTCTGAGGGCCTTGTGAGTAAAGAGCTACACAATGTCAAAGGAGACCGAGCTTCAGATGGGGAATTCCATTGTTTAAGGAACGCACATGCTTTTTAGAAGTGATGAGCAGCCCTGGTTATTGTTGAGTGTTCCAGCATCTTCTGAATAAACATGAAGGCCTAATTCTCACACTAAGCTCCTTCTACTCTAGTCTAAGAGAAGTCTAAGATGCAAACCCCACAGTTCTGTTATCCTTAATGGAACTATGCTAATTTATACCAGCTGAGTAGGACCTCAAGACCCTTTTCCAACAAACAGGAAGTGCAAAAAGGGCCTGAGTATAAATAAAAATTCCACATGATCAAATTCTTGCATCAGTGAATTCATGAGAAGTTTCAACATTGATCGCAGTAGAGTCAAAATTCCACACAGTGTGGCTACATGCACACATAAGCTGTCATCAATCATGGTAAGGTTCTGAGATTTTTTTCTTTTTAGTAAGCATGGAAGACAATTTTACCAATAATACACATACACACATGCACGCACACACACGTATATATTATATGTATGACATATTCTTTTTATGCATGGTTCTCAGAAAATTCAGCAGATTAAAATTTCCACAAGAACTCTTAAAAAAATTTAGTAACTATACATTTTAAAGAGAACTCCAACTTAATGCAAAACATTTAAAGTTGTTTTTTTTTTTTCTTTTTTAAGTTTTCAAGTTACTTAAACTAAAACTCTTGCTGACCTGGTCAGTATCACGACAGATGACAGCTGGTCATCTGATGTGAGCCTTTACCCTTTACCCTTCTGAAGTACAACCCCCTAATACAGATAAATAATTCATACTCATTATCTGGCAAGAGACAAGATGAAAAGATGCACAACTATACTTGTAACTTTTACCATGATATTTTTAGGATTTACTTGAAAATGTATGTCTGTACATCAGTCCTGTTCATATTCTCTGGATGTTATAACAGCAATAGATGCAGAAGACAAGTGGGAAACAAAGCCTTTCTCTTTTGTTTCAAAAGAATTAACTTTCAAGAATGGAGAACACCAGGATATTAAAGCTTACTAATCACTTAAAACACAATGCAAACATTAATTACAGCTGATGTAAGCAAAAGCTAAATACACTCTCAGGATCTTTCAGCTTTTCTATGCTATACATTTAAAGACAAGGTATCAATGGCATGCATCTTCAGAATTTAAAATGCATTTCACGGGTTTCTCTTTATTCTGATGTTTGAACGCAATTCAGACTCTTTACTTTCCCTTAGCATGGCTGGAAATTTCACCAGTGTTCACATATCCAGCAGTTACTCTTTAATTCTTTGAAGCTTCATGAGGTACATTCACCTCCTGTTTACTTTGTCTTCATCCAGTATTTGCTTCTCCTGAACAGAGACCACCAACGCTGATGAATTCTTGAGGCTTTCTGGGGTGGGCAACCAGCCACCTGGCACCCGACAGAGACCACATGTTGCTGCACACACAGCCTTTGACAGGCATAAACACAGCTCCTTATAAGTCTAAGTCTAGAACACGAGCTCATGGCATGACTTTGCTTTCAAGTTTTATATACAATATTGAAGAGCATGTTATCTGTATCCATTTCTGTGTTTTCTCTCCATTCAGAGACCTTCATCTGAAGACATCAATGTAAGGTAGAAGACACAGAATTTAAATTAAGGATGCAAAGGTATTTATGACTTGCAATGATTACACACAGTTGGAGGCATTTGAAAGATGCTTTTTTGTTCAGGACATACTTTGTTTGCCAGAGTCAGCTGGAAGTATTAATGCAATTAAAATCCTCAAATGTCACACAAGGTAGATATTCACATAAGATACAGTCCTGCTAAGTGCACACTCCTCTTGTCATTGTTCAATTCAGTGCTGGTTTCACAGTAACAAACACAAATTGTCCTCATTTCTGTATCATGTCTATGGAGTCATGGGCAGCAACAGCAGATGCAGACTCAGTCTGTCACTCCAGAAGGAATACCAATGTGCTTAAAGCTGCTTCATTTATGAAGCGAACATGGAACTGTTACCTGCCTGAAGAGAAAAACAGAAATTCTGATTTTGCTGATTAGTTTTCCTCTCTGTATTACTAAACAGTAGAGTTTTTCATAGACATACAACATAGACTTTTTTTTCTTATAATTTTGGAAATAAATTTAATGACACTTGCATAGACATTTCTTTACTCGGAAAGAAAAATGTTATGAGATGTACATTCCTGGTCCAAGAACTTGCCTCCCAAAACTCATTGATGTCATCTAAGGTAATGAAACAACTCTCACAGTTTTACAGAACTGTTATGTCTTTTGCAGTTTGGTACTGGCAATCTCTGGCAGCAAAGTTCCCTTTGAAGTCATCTGGACCAGTCAATACTAAACTGAGTTTACATCTCTGGAAAAATGGAACAACTTGTCCAATGCAGTGACAATTTTCCTTCTCAATAAGCAGATGTTCGAACAACGCAGTTAAGGAGACTGAAATTCTCTCAGTTGTAGATGACTCAATCACATTGAACACCTGAGAGTAACTGCTACAGGATGAGCTGCAAAACTGAGATTGCCTGTCATACTCTTACACTGCTCTTCCCACTCATGATAAAAAATGAAGAGTTCAGCACTGTCTGAATCTTCCAGACCCTTACACAGATGCCATGGATTAAATACAAGACAGTTTCTGTGTTAAGAAGCCTCTTGCCAGAGAAGTGCACTGTTTTGCAGAGGACAGCTGGGACTGAGAAACCTCATTCACCTTTGCTGTTCACTCTTACATACTAAAGCAAGAATGGTGCATCTGACAAGGCTACAGAGACTACAAAATATGCTGACTAAGCAACAATTAATAAAAGCTCAGCTCTACTCAGCCTGTTCTCCTACACTCACCTGCTGCTTTTACCGTATTGTGTCTTTTAGTTCACATTGCTTTGAAACAGCTGTAGGACAACAGCTGAAGGATTCTCTGTATCAGCTCTAACACCAAAAAGGAGAAGCAGTAGTTGTCCTTCCTTTTGGAATTCTTGCACATTTCATTTTGAAGCATTCAAGTTAAAAATCAAAGGTCTAAATTAATGATACAGGATTAATTAAATTAGCTGCTAAAGATTTTATGCACAAATGAAGCCTACTGATAGCAAGATTTATTTTTTTTCCCCAACATGGACTCTGAATCGCTTGAGACTGCAGCAGCTGAAAGTAGTTAAGTCTATGGTAAAACTTTCACCAAAACAACTTACCAGTACACGAAACAGTAACAGTGTTGAGGGAGAAAAAGCAACAGCTACACTTGTAGATGTTCCTTTTCTTTTTGCTGCAACATACTGGAAAAAAAGGTACTTTATTACTACAGTACTAGTCTTTCAAGGAAATAGAATGGAAGGGTTTATAACTTAGTTAAAATAAAAGGGATCCCAAAGTATTATAATTTATGTTTGATATTAGTCCTTCCTACTTATTGATGAATATTCCTAATTTCTCAGGGAGGAGAAATTTGTAATACTCATCTATGCTATATATGCCAAAACACATGCCATATATTTAAGAAGACATCTGATAGAGAATGCAATCTGCTTCAAGTTCCTGCTAAGGCCCTCTCCTGCATTTAAGTGTTTCCTCTTTTCTTCATATAAAATAATGTTTTCTATTTTCTGTGATGTTAAAAAGGAAGATGTATGTTCCATTTCACAGATTTTAACATCTATGAGGATGAGGTGCAGAATGAATTATTTGTAGCACCTAATATACCTGGTGAAATTAATACAGTCTTCCATTCTACACACACTGTACATGAAGAAAATTTAAGAATTTATTACTTTAGCAAGCTTAAACACTGAAAATTTCAGCTCCTGTGACAAACTGCTACATCAGAACCTTGCCTATTTCTGCCTTCAACAGCAGGCAGCACCAGGCATTTCACACACTGTGAGAACACTACAGGATGTGTCCTTCCACCTGCATCAGATCTTTCTCTAAATCATTCATAGTTAAAATCTGACCGAACATCATGAAATGTGAAGTTAGACAATACTCTCAAAATGCTTTAGCATGGACTATTCTAACTTAAAATATCCGTGAGTCCTTTCCTGGAATTCACAGAATTCCTTGCCCAAGTCATGTCCGAGGAGCTTCAAAGCCTTGAACTGTTATTTCTAAGGTATATTTGATTGGCTGAGAACTTTTTCTGTTTAAAAATCAGATAAAGCAGTGTATAAGTATGAACAGAGCCGTGAATTATTTCAGGATGACCTTAGGAAGATATTAGCATTTGAATGAGTTCTCATTAACTTTCTACAAACATTAAAAAAAAACCCCAGAAAACACAGTACCCTGGGGAATGTAAAAAAATGAAAGAACATAAAAAATGTTACTATAAAAAGTATTTTAAAGGATTTCAGAGGACAACCAGAAAGACTTTGCTTTCTATTTATTTCCATAATATCAACCTAGCTTTACACCAAACAGCAAACAACAACGTTTATTTTATTTCCCCTATAGAGTCTCAGCAATGCTTTCTCACAGTGGGAATGAACACAGACAAAGTAATGTCCCATTAATAAAATTTTGTATGCAGAAATATCCTCCATATCAATTTCTATGCTTAAACCAGAAAGTCCTTTAAAGGGCACATTCTAAGCACATATTTTACCTCTGCAGCAAGACCTTGTCTTTGGGGTTTTTTTTCGTTTGTCACAGAGCTAGAGAGAAACAGGAAGTAGTTCTCAGAGATAAAATTAAATTTTTAAATACAAAGTAAAAAAATATACCTTATCTCATTTTCCTCTTGACAATCATGACACTGTGTAGTTTCATCACTTTCTGGTCTGGATTTGGGATGTATTTTCTAGGAAGAAAATGTACTACATATAAATATTCTAAAGACTTCTCTAGTAACTCTCTAAACAATTGTATGTTTCAATTTGCTTCAGATTTTCAATATGAAAGTCATCTTGAAAAATATAGGCCAAATCTTGTCCTCTAACATACATCTGCTACTGATATAATTTTACTATTGAAGTTTTTGTATTGTAGGCGGGGACACAGAGGGCAAAAGCAAAAAATAGTCTTTTCTCAATATACAATAGGAGAGATGAAAAATTGGGTGAATCCCACAATTTTTGTTTCCAATTAGCAAGCGGTCATGCTGATAAGACAGGATTTGCACTTTGATGGTGGAATTCAAGAATCTGACACACAGATTTACATCTGCATGTCACAATTCAGTGAAGATCAAAAGAGGTATCTCTTGCTTCCAAATAAAGAATGGTTCTGTTCTTCCCACCTCCCCATAGCTAAGAAATGTAGCATCACTATGTAAACAATTATAGCTAGCATCTCTTACCTTCCAGTATACGGCTCCCAAAATAAAGCCAATAAGGAGAGACAGCAATGATGTCAGTGCTATGCTGACCCCTTGCAGGCTGGAGCTGCTAATGAAGCCAAGTGCTTCTCCTGTAATTAAAGATACTCTCATTAGTGAAGACAGATTTACAGCAGAAAACTATCTTCAGGGCAACACTATTAGCAAGAGCACTTTCATGCACCATCTACATTACAGCATCTTAAACAGAAGAACAGACACTTCAAAGCATGTGTACACGAGATGCACTTTATACAAACTCTTACAGGAAATTTTTGACCACAAGGATGCTCCACCCACTTCTGAAGCAACAATGTTGAAAAGTAATTCTCTTTTCATCATTTGTAGAGAATTATCTCTTTCTCACACTTCAAACTTCTGGATTTATTAATTTTTGAAGGTCTTATTTTGAAAGATGAAGTAATTCTTTAGAAAAGAATATATGTCAATTCGTGCATTTGCATTAGTTCCATCAGACAGCTCCCACTGACTGCAGACACTTTGCCTTGCCACTAATTAATGACCAACATGAGGCCTCTTAAGGGAGGTTAATTTAACAAAATAAGCCTAACTGCTTCTAATATCTTCCTGGAAAGGTGCCATTGACTTCAGCAAGATCAAATCCTTGTACCTTGAGGTCTAGCTGTGTGTTATTTGGGTATAACCATTTCTTGATAGCTTTTAACATTTTTTACGAAAGAGCACCAATCTTACTCTTTTATTTACACAAACAATTGCATTCCCCTCCCAGGGAGCTGAATGCATGCTGAGACTAAAATTTGGCCCTTCAGTTATTTCATCAAGAGCAGGATGTGGAAAGTCCTACAGAGTCACCTGGGGATCCTGCTTCTGAAATGCAAAGCGAGTCACAGGAGACTGCTAGTTTAGACACCATCCACCCAGGTTTGGTTCATTCCAAATTGGGTGTCTGCAGCTTGAATGGTGGGTGTATTGACAGTTTATAGGAAAAGAACCAAACTGTAAGCACTGGAAAAGTATAGGTGATTGGATACACAGAAATGCAAATGAACTGACAGCACTCAAAATTTGTGTGACTCATGCAAACAGCAAATGTCGAAGCACGTACAGTATGATATACTGGGTCAAACAATCTGTGTTTAGTACATTATTAAACAGCCTCCAAGAAAATACTTCAGTTTAGAAAGGAGCATTCTTATAATTGACAAGCAATTCATTTTCAAGTCTCTGAGATTTTCTGGTTGACATTTTTCAAGTTTTAGACAAATATTCTTTTTATCACTGAAATTCAGCTGTGTTTTCTAAGCTCAGTATAAACAGAAATAAAAAGTAAGACAACATAAAGTCTGTATCTTATATATTCATATACTACATATATCTCTGTGTCTCATGCACTGTTTACAGTCTAGGTTCTGGCTCTACGGGCTTGAATTTCACTTATATCTGGTAGATTCGACACACTAAAAGGAAACATCAGTCAAGCAGAACTGATGCTAGCTTACCATGAAAGAAATCTGTCTACAGAAGGGAAAGATAGCAGACAAATTTCTACAGAGGTGAACATCAGCTGAAAAAGAGAGGCTATTGATCAGTCTGCCTCTGTCTGCTCAGACATTAAAGCCAAGAGCAGAAATTAACTGGGGGGACATAACTTTTCTAACTTTCTGTCCCAAGTTAAGCACAGAGGATGTTTGCTTGTGGAACTGGGCAAACTCAAGTGGGGTGGAGCCAGCCTGAACAACTCAAAAAATGGTCTGCTGTTGTTATTTTATTTGAATTGTATTCTCAGAAGAAAATTCCTATATTGCTCTTGGGCTCTAGGCAAGTAAAAAGCAACCCTCATTTGCCTAATGCCATTCTTCCCAGTGAGAGACTGCTGAGTTTTACAACTAAATTATGTAAATCATATGGGGATGGTCATGTTTTCTGGATTCCACCCTGCAAACTTCAGAAAAAATTTAAAAGTGAAATAAAAATCAAAGGAAGGACTCTCCAAGTCATGTAGACATAATGTATTTGATAACATGTTATGGTAGAGTGTATAACCTCAAAAACCCTCTGCCTACCTTCAATGTCGGGCAGCATGTCATGGCAAGCATGCTGGTTTTTACATGAACTTCAAGAGAAATGATCTGTATGCAGGGCAATCAGTGATGGTCTAGTACCTTTGTTTTTAACAGTATTTTTCACAAACTTAATGCAAGTTTAGACAACAGAAGAGAACCCTTTACAATGAGGTATCTAAAACTGGAAAAATCTGATTTCCGAGAAGTTATCTCCAATGCAGATGATTTCTTCATCATCTATGGAAAACTGAAAGGTATCTATAATTAAGTTTCCATGTGGGGACCTGTAACCCAGGGAAAGAGCCTAAATACAGTCCCATTGTGACACTCTCCCCACCATACCTTTTAAAAATGACAACAGGTTTTTTTTTCCATAACTTGACAGTGTATGGATTAATTTGGAAGTTAAGTAAGCCATAATAACCTCAAAAAGCAAGAAACAACAGATTATTTAATTTCACTTTCAAGTCCAGAAAAAATTCTCTTGAAAGATCTGGGAAGAATGAAATGAGTCATGGCAGGTTTCTTCATGTGCCTTTTATTTATATCAAAATCTAAAACAGAGCAGGTTGAAGAATTTTCAGTCTGCAGAACCTTCCAGGGACTTTTGTGCTTATGAAGAAAAGGGAGACAAGGAAAGCAAGCTGGCTGCCACAGGGACCTTTTCCTCTGTTAGAAACTTTGGAGCTCTAGACAGAAATATTCTGACTTCCATCGGTTGTAAAGGCAGAGCAGGAGAAGGAATAGCAGGAAGCAGGTGTACCAGTAACTTTATGAACTCTTTGGGCAATGCCAGAGGAACTGCTGGCTTTGCAGCTAGTATATTATTCACTTTAAACAGACTCTATTCAGCAAAGTGAAAAAGAGGAGTGGATGCAGGCCAGCATCTCTCAGAGCTCTCACTCTGCATCTTGTGGAAGATTCCCTAAGGAAGTGAGCTTATTTAATGCTGATTTATGTATAGTCTTCATGGACATTGGGATATTAAGCTGTGAACAAAATATATTTACATTAAAAGCCACTCAGCTACACAATGAAGTTATTGAGCTGCTTCCTACCTTGAGCCATGTGTGATTATGATTCAAAGCACTGGCTTGATTTTTTTTTTTTTTGCCATATATGTCTCAAAGGAATTTTCAGTTTACTTCTGCTCAGTTCCAACAGAATTACCACAAGATCTTATCTGTAAAAATGCAGGGCAGCTCTTACCTGTTCATTAGGGTTTTCCATTAACTATGAAGTTGGAACAAAGGAACAAAGGCACAGAAGGCAACACCAATTGCATTAAGCCATAGGTGAACATTTTCAAATTGTTGTGCAATTACTGAATTAAACTACGGTATTTTTTTGCTTAATTAAAAAAGGAGACCTTCTTCCTAAAAGCAGTTACAGACACCTCTGTGTTTACACATTCTTTGAGCTGCTTGGTACTAAAAAATAAGGCTAAATTATTGTGAGGAAATTACAGGCAGACATGGAAGAAGGCAACACTGAACTTTTCATGAAGATATAAAGAACATTATGGCATTCAATTGAAGGAGAAGTTTTAGTAAGAGCTAGTAAGTTCAAGCTTTGATCAGAGCAATATGAAATTCATCTGATGGGTTCAGCTACTGAAAGAATAGATTAGGATTCAAGACCTCTTATCCTGACACTTGTTCTTTACATAGGATCCATCTCATCTACATTCTCTAGACCATGTGTGGTATAATGATCCAGAGAAATACAAGTAAGACCGGGACTTAAACAGTTAATTGGAACTTCAATGGACTATAGTCATGTAACACAAAGAGGAAAAACAGTTTAAATAAATTCGGGATGGTGGTAATGGTGTTTTGAGAATTTTATGGGGGAAAAGGTGGAGTGGGAACATGCCACAAGTCTACATTCAATACTACAAGAATGAAAACAACACTACTGCCATTCAAAAAACAATTAGAATAGCATAATTTTTCATTTCGTTGGGCTAAGACTTTTGGCGTAGATTTAGTTAAGATTCTACTCTACTATCGTATTTTGATTTTATTGTGTAAGAACAATGGAGTCATTAAATACGACTCTCAACAAAAGTAGCAACAATAAAAAGCCATAGTCTAGCTAATTTATGTACAATTTCTATGATAATTGTTTCACAAATTATTTTATTAGATGATGCACTTTAGGTTTGTCTAAGTTGAATCTAAAATTGGGGCAGTTCAAGTCATCTGACTACACAGACTTTATTAATAGATTCAAAATATATTAATAATCTGAAGGAGCTCTTTTGCAAACACTGAGTGTTTCTAAATGCTCTAGAAACTATTACACTGAAAAATAGCTCAATTTAAAACTGTTAAAATTAAAGGGTTATTTTCACAAAAATTACTGTACTTTATGTCTGTAGATGCCTTTTTTCAGGCTTCCCCTCTTCTCAATGATTTCCTTTTTGTAATTTGAATCTAGTGGTGCTGTTCTGAGAACACTACTGAAGCCAGGGGAATGATGTGCTGGGGAATCTTCACACGGGAAGTAATAAGGTTTATTCACTGTTGTTCCTTCCAAGAAGTTAAGGGTTAACTAAAACCAAAATTTCCTCAGCAATAAAGCCAAGGCAAAACTAAAATTGGCACTGAAGGCCATTTCAGGGAGTAAACCAGAGATGTCAATAAAAATTTCACAGCTCCCTCCCTACAAAAAACCTCCAAAGGAATAACTACAATGTAACCAGTCAGCATCCAAGTTAATGTAATTTAATCTGATTATGAGTTCAAACTGTCCCCAGCCCCAGACATGCAGTCCTCATGTCATTTCTACATAAGGCTGTTAACTGATATCCAATTTTCCAATAAATTGCTTAAGAGAATGATAATCAGTTAAAACACACCTGTACAGCATATGGTAGCCAAGCATTTTCTTTGACTTACTGCATTATTTTAATTAGGCTTTTTTCCTACTTGATTATCAGTTCCAATTTTAAAACAAGATTAATAATCCTGCTTCTGTACTGTCCTCCACAGTACAGACACAGGTGCCACACGCCACTGCACTGCCCAGCATCCCTCCTGTTACTGCACTGGGTCAAACTCCTTTCATCCGAACTGGTCCTGTAATCTATCTGTCTGTCTTTTGGCTTCTTGATCCATTCCCATTGCTTCAGGCTGTGGCTGAACATTTTTTCCTCTAGCAGTGACAGCAAAAATTATCACATGTTCAGGCCTGAGAGAGAGACAGGTATGCATTCTTTAATCCCCTCCTAGAGCCTCATAGTTGGCCCTGGGCTCATCAGGTTATTTGCAGACAGCTCTGTGACCTCCTGGCAAGGAATCTATGGCAGTGAGGCTTCTCTTTTCCAGAGAAGCAGGCTGGCAGCCAGGAGCTGAGGGGTTTTTTTCGTTCCCTCCACTCTGGGGGTTCTGGGCTATGATGACTTAAGACCTACTCTTAATTAGAAAGCAATCAAGAAGGGCTTCAAATCTGATAGCAGCTGTGAGCCAACTACAAGGTAGCATGCATGGTGCTAAAAACCCAGAGAGTAACTAGATTACACATTCCCAAGAGAAGGAGCATGAGAAGAAACTCAGGCTTAGTAGTAACTGTCCCACCATCAGGAGCTACCACTCCTGATGTCCACCAGGCTGCACCAGGCTGCACCAGGCTCCACCAGGCTGCCCCTTTGCATGTGTTTTCTTAAGCACCGGGAGTACCAGCCACATACTTCATCATCACACATTCAGATAACATAGATGTTTGTGAAGTGAAAAGGGGAAATTGTAAAGAGAGATAGATACACATTGTCATCCTGACGTGTCTGGGAAACAGGAACAAGGAAGCAACAAGGTTAAGTTTTAATCAACATTTCAGGAACCTCTAAGGAAAATCCCCTTCATTTGTTCACGTGGGAAGCTCCAGATAGTATGCACCCTGTTGTACATGATGTCACTAAAAGCCCCTGAAACTTCACTGTTTCCTTCTACCTCAGATGCCTATACCCTTTCTCACTTCATGACAGGTAATGCTGAGGCTCTTACAGCAACCATTCCGGACTCTCTTATCAGTGACCAGTCATGCAACACAGTGACCAAGACAGGCTAGAAACATGGAGATGAGTATGCCAGAGAGAACATTACAGCCTGCCAGAAGTGTAGTGACTTTGTCATTGACCCCAACCGAAAGCATGCTGACTGCGGAGGTGGCTCTACTGTGACTACAGCAAACAAACATGGGGACTGTCTTCAGTGCTGGTGTAAAGCTTGGGACTGACAGTCCTCGCAAAATGCAATGCACAGGTATCCTCTTTGTCCACATGAGTACCCTCAGCCGATTTAGGATAGCTATTCTGTTCATTTGGAGCAACTTCCTTTTCTGAGAGTTAAAATGAGGTGGCTGGGACAGCCAAATTTGCTGAGGCCATATGACTAGTGAGACCTCCTGACAGCCAAAACGACGAGGCCTGCCCTCTCCAAGTTGTAGAGAGCTGTCACATCATTGTAACTCGATAGCATCTCTACATTTTGATTAGATAAGTTCATTGCATTTCAGTATGACAGCTGAGAAACACATGGTACACCATCAGGAATGTGTAATTTCCCATTAATTTGCACAATTAATGACATTCTTTTCCTCTGAGCTCTCATAACAACCAGCTACCAGAACAAAATGGAGACACATATATTCAATCACTTGTACTTACTGTTACTGCTAGTGCTACTGCCAATGCTGTCATTCCTAAGAGAGCTGGCAGCAACAGGAGGAAACAAAAATGTTTTTGTGACAGCGACTCTGGAATCTAAATAGAAAATGAATGTGTCAGCATTACAAAACTTAAAATACATTTCCCTCTACATAAGATGATGGCCAATAGGACTACTCTGATGTGGCTATAGGCCTTTTTAAAAATTGGCTGTAGGGCTGTTTATAATGTGGATTAAGCCAAAAAAGGGCAGTTTTACTAAGAGGCAGAAGTGTCTACACGCTGGTCTGCTGCTGAAGAATGAACTTGGAAAAGCAGTTGCTGCTAACAAATTCTTAGGTTATGGTACTGATCTGCTTCTAGTTACTACTGATGTAACTGTACAACTGGACACGCTGCCCTAATTAAAAAGCTAATATCTGTCACAAAGAGAGTAAAAGAAACAGTAATACAAAACCTCCATATACTGGAAGGATAAGAAGGAGCTGCAGGAGCCTGACCTGAGCTTGTTAAAATTTTTAAATGAAGTAAACATTCCCCTTTTCGGGAGAAGTGGGATGAATATGAAGGTGCCTTGAGGCTGCTACAATTTACAGTTTGTCCTAACTTCCTCTCCTCTCAGTTGTACAATCCTAGGCTCTTTTACTGCCTTATAAAAACTAAACAGAGCATTAAGAGAAGATGAAAAGAACAATGTAAAAAAGACAATGCAGGATATATTTTGAATGAATAGAAACAGAGCAGCATATTGTGACGTTATTTTGATTATATTGAGGAATGAAGTACCTAGGAATGATGGCACTAGAAATTGACTTCAAACAAAAGTACAACCTTCAGTGTCAGTAGTTATTTTAATTTGCAGCAAAAAGGTGACATGGAGGTACCATATCAGATCCTTAGCATCTCTGAAATCCGAGGAAAAAATCACACATTTATATCTACTTAGATTCTGCTTCCCAAAAGGAGAGCCATCTTACCATTCTCTGGTGTTTCTACTGTTGAAGGCAGAATGCAGTCATTCTTATCCAATGTGTCTGCAGACTCTTTATAGACTTCAATGGTACTATTAAAGTGCCTAAAAAAATCCTCAGGAATGAATCGACCTTCTTCATAAAGGTGACCATTTTCTTTTACAAAATCCTAGAGTAAAATATAGAATTCAGCTTGAAAGAAGGTCAAGAGAGATGCTCATTTCAACACCTCAACAAATGATAAAAATATCCAAAGATGACACAAAATGGTTTAAATATTTAACCTGCAAAGAACTAGCTTGGCTGTATACAATCTTTATAAAACATACGAGCCTTCTGATCTGAGGATTTCAAATTAGCTTTGCAAATAGAAATGAATTATTAATACAGTGTTGTAAAATTGCTAAGGAATGAAAGTCTCCCATCTTATACTGGAAATGAAAAGACTTTAAAATTCCCCTCATTATAAAAAACCCCCTTGATTTCACATTACTTTGCAAAGTTTCACATGATTCTTTTAATCTGAACACATGAACACAACGCAATCATTGGTACTGTCATCAAGAGAACGGGGAACAGAATACAATAGCTTGAATACACCACTGCACAGAAACAGGCTGAGATTCCTGATAATGTACCTAAAAATAAGAGCAACTATAAACAAGGAAATCCAGTCACTATGAGGTCTAACAGACAAGTTTGTTCTGCCAGACTAAACAACAAGATTGAAATCCATGTTAAGATGATTGATGGTCATCTTTTTTTTTTTTTTCTTTTTACCTGATTCTGGCTTTTATAAATGCCTGTTTCTTATGCCAGCTGGTCAAATTTGGCCTGGGGTTACTCTGTAGTCCCAAGAAGGAGGACAATGGTAATAACATGGTTTAAGTATGTCCTAAAGAAAACCTCCTGGTTTGGCTCCACAGTTATTTTCTGTTTAATGCTGAAAGTGCTAGACTTAAAATCATTATTCTCCAAGGAAATCAATACCTAGTTGTTTTGCTGAAGTACAGAATATTTACTTCTCCATTCTACAAAATAAAATTCCTCTTCCGCAACCACACCCCAGCTGTGTGCTTTGAATCATCAGGACAAATATAGAAAAGAAAAAATGAATATATACACTGAAGATTGGACATAATTCAGTTTGAAATGGAAAAGTAGGGAATGTCCAAATACAGCAATATAATGCAAATATATAACAAGGTTACAAGGTTATTCCACTCTAAAGGCACCTGAGTGTTTTAGTTCATTTGATTCATTCTAGGTGTTGAAAAGGTGCAATTACAAGAACTAAGGACTTAGTTGACAAAAATAAATGTATATGGAAGATTAAATACTTGCTCTAAAGAAGATGGTGGATTTTGCCTGTTTTATTCAGCAGGACAATACCTTCAACTACAGAACTTATTTTTAATTACTGATAGTCTGATTAGAGCTGGATAAGGGACTAGAAAACTAATTTCTTCCCCCCTCCCCCTCCTGCAAAGAGAATCAGGCATCTCTTGAGTGAGACTCTTGGAATCCTTCCAGCTGCCGTCGGAATCCAGAAACACATGGAAATGGGCCGATATCCTCTGGTCTTTGCTGTGCCTTTGTATAAAAAAGTTCATTAAACCATGGTGAGGCTTTCAGAGCTTCACACACTGTGATACATACTAAGAGTATATTAATAGCTTCAACCACATCATCTTTAAATTTACATTAAGATCACTAGCAAAATATATAATTTAAGCTGGATTCACAAGGAAGATTTCTGCTAGTTTCAAAAAAGACAGAATGAATTAATTATCCTCAAGATCAACACATTACTGACTATTTAAATAATAGGTCCATATACAGGTCATTGTATATACTGTAATTCCTTGTAAGCCATTTCCCTTTGAAACAGGAGATAACAATTGGCCAATATTAGCACAGTGTACTCAGTGCATTTCTAAACAAAGTAGGATTTCAGATGTACAGGAATAGAAATGAAAACAAATCTAATAAAGCTTTAGACATTTCTAAACTATTACTGAATATTGTGCAACAGAAAGTAAAAAATAAATATCCAGTATGAAATCTGAAACTCCATATAAAATTACCTTGTTTTTATCAAAAGCAAGGCATGCCATAAGATCATTAATTATCCTTGTGAGATTATTGATGATTGAATAGTTGCTTAAAACATCCGACATATCTGAAATATCTGAAAATTTCTGGAGAAGATTATGTAGACTCCTTGAAAATTCGGGCACCATCAAATGCAACCAACAGTGATTAGGCTGTCAGGGGATAAAAAGAGAACCAGAGGTAAATTAAATATCAGACATCTGTAAAAACTGGTTAAACATCTCAATGTGCAAAAGTAGATTAGATTGTTCTTTCCAATTTAAACTATCTCAAAAGTCTAAATTACAATTATTCTTCTTTAGTGAGGCCATTCTCTTCAGTCCTTTCAATAAAATTTCCATTCTCACTGATACTGACATATTTATGGTTGTCAGTTAAATGCCATCCACTCATTAAATTCTTAATGAATGCCAAGTGTCAGTGCATTGAGAGTTTGAGCCTTGGAACATGCTACTATGAACCCTAGTTCATGCTTTCATTAACCTGTTTGGTTTTTTTAAATTCCTACTGCCTTAACAATTCTTTAAATATCAGTTTTCATTTTATTATTGTTACCTTACATGACTCAGTTAACCCCAAAGATCCTTGATATAAATTTCTTATCAGGAAGGTTTCCATAAACATTTTGCATGAAATATCTGTGTGCTTTTATCCACCTTTAAACTAGTTAGATGAGCTAATTCCTTCTCTTCAGCTTCTTCACTAAATGCCATTACTGGGAACAGTTTCTAGATCTAAAAGCCTTTCTTTTTCCTGAGTCTTCGACAACAAAAGTGTTCTGCACAGCCTGTCACTGTACACTAACACCTATGCAATTAGTTTGCAGACAAAGTTTGTACAGCTGTTCACATGACTGAAACCTGGTAATTCATCTTGCTGTCTTAGAGGGAGTAATTAACTTCTTTTACTTAGATATACATAACAGTAGTCAAATAGATAAAAAAAGTCACCCAGCCCAGGAAAAACCCTAACTCAGTATGATCAGCAAAAATACAGGTAATGCATTAGTCAGACTGCATTTTGTACCTGGAAATCCCTTCCCAATAAAAGCTAAATTTTTAATGGTAAATGTTATGGGAATTTATTCCATATGAGAAGTTATTTTTTCCAATGTTGAAAATGTCTCATTAAAGCCTAACAGATACAAAGATCTTGGCCCAACAAACCCTACGTACTTTCAGTATCACTGAACCAGTTTCCAATTGCCGCCCAGAGGATGGGCAGCACCCACTGAATCCACCTTCTGCAACACACAGCAAATGTTTGGCAAGGTACACACTTCTAGGTTTAATCTCATTTTATTCAATTTCTTCTATAAACCTGCATACAGATTCTTTATTTAAAAAAAATATCCACAGGTGTTGTTCTGCTTTGATGTGTAAATGTTTCTGACAAGAAAAAACACACTTCACATTTTTGAAGACTAATCGGACTATTAGGCTTCCAGGCTTAGAGAACCAAATGTAAATACATTGTTCAGCTCCACCTGAATTTCCACTTCTGTGTACAACTCTCTCACACAATGATAACTAGTGGCAAGTCAGCGATATCAACTTCTGTAATTATCTCAACAATGACTTAAGAAAGAATGAAACAGGAAGCAAAATGGATGGTGTTTGGCTTGAGTCTGCTTCCTTTTTTTCCTTCAAGCACAACAAGGTGAGGGGAGAGGCAGAAGCAAATAGGTCGGGGATAGCTTGTTGAAACATACTCAGTTCAAGCAGCGTATGTTGTGCCATGTCCCACCACCCCCATGAGACAGACAACGCATTTTCTTTCCTCTGCTTTGGTGTAGGAACACTGACACAGAACTACTGTGCTTCCCTGAACTGGAAATCTGGAAATCCTTTTCCTTTGAGGTTTTGTGGGTGAGCATTCTCCTCTGGCAGGGACTAGCATACGCTTGCTGCTTCTCCTAGTGAGCATTTGGCAATTCCAGCAGGGAGTCTATTTTGTTGCTCCCGCGGTTTAGCATGTGCGTGGGATTCTCCTCTGACTGAACTGTTCTGACCTACAAAGCTGTATTTCACGAAAGCTCTAGGTTTTCTTTTCAGTAATATCAAGCTGTGCAAACATTTGCTATATCAATACCTACCAAACACAGGGATGAAACTAGTCAAATTGAAAAATGCGATATTGTTTGCAAGGAGAAGTGGAGGTTTAACTGATATTTTGTGTAAACTTTGACCAAGATTTACACTTCAGAGCGATTGCAAACGTGATTTCTCTTGTACTTCCAGGTAGCCCTCAGGTAGCTTTTACTTTCTACACCTATGTAAAAGTTTAAAGTTTATCTCCTCTTCTGAATTCAGCCCCTGTTGCTGTCATCTCTGCCTTTTAACCTTCAGGTTATACTACACAGTTCACTCTATACAAGACTACTTTTAAAGCCACTCAGTTGCCTTGAGCTAGTGCATAATGCAACAACCCTTCTGTTTAATGGATGGGTCAGTCTGTTCCTGTTATATGCACTACACTGGCTTCCCATCTGCTTTTCGTTCACCCTGCCTTCGTACCTTTAGTCATCTACATTTGGGACTTGCTACCTTGGGTACACTTCCCTCTTTATGCATGCACTGAAGATTGAAATCTATTGGAAAAAAAATTGCAAAGCACCATTTCAATCCCTTCAGAGTTCAGCAAAGAGCATTTACTTTAGGCAAAGCCGTGGGTTTCCCAGCTTGCAGGGACCTTGCAGAATCCAGAGCAAAGCCTACTTATTCAGCCAGCCTTGCTGTGGTATGCATAACACAACCTGTAATTCCCAGAGAAGAATTTGGCAAAGTGGGATCTGAATACTTCCTCCTGTGAAGGCATATGGCCAAGAGCTGCACCTTCCATTACCATGACTGAAAGTGGTGTACCAGCAAAGGGAACATGGAAATCTCAGCTCTGAACCTCTCTTCTTCCTTTTTATTTCTTGGCTGCTTTTCATAAATGTAAACTGGATCTAAATTTCTGGATATGATGCATCAAGATGACCTGGCATTGATACAGTAGAAAAGAATCTGCATACTGGCAGTCAAAACTGAACCAAGGAGCAAGAGTGAGAACAACCAGGACTCACTGATCAAGTAAGCTCCCTGGCCTTCTTCATCTGCCAACACCCCCAGGAGCACAGCGGAGGGAACAGCCTCCATCCAGCCCAACTGCTACTGTGCTCACCCTGGAAGCTGGGGAAACAGCACTCAGGCTATGGCTGTCCACAGATGTGAATATCATCACATCGCACACCAAGATCAGTGAATTCCAAAAAGCACGGCAGGCAGGGGATTGTGGCAGAGAGTCTTGCTTCCTTTTTCTCTGAATAGTGGCTATGATAAGACATGGAAATTTTTCCATTAGTTTTATTTATATAGGATCTAGTACCTGACTTCCATAGCATTTGTTCTGCAGTTTTCCTGTCTAAGGAACCAAGTTTAAACTGGGTTTTCTAAAGTACTCTAAGTTTTAGTAAAAGCCTCGAGCTTCCAACAAAACTCTTAAAAACTCTTCTACATCTGACATAACCTTTCATAACCTCACAACTCAGGACCCTTCGCTATCCTGGAGCCTCCTTTTCCTCCTCTCATCTTCTTGTTACTCAGGTCTGAATGTTGCTTCTGGCATCATTCTCCAATACCAATAGGGAATATTGCTAGATTTGCTACAATGTTGCAGGATATAATGCATTTTTATATGTGTATCACATATAAATTGGATTTTCATAATGAAAACTTTGTACAGACTCAACATAGCTTCTTACATCTAGCAGATGATTTTCAGTTACTGATGTGTGTGTACGATTCATTCTTAACACAGGCACAATATTGTCCAGTTTAAGTGACAAAATGATACCTTCTTACTTTTTGCCTTTCCTTAAAACAATATAGCATTCAGCGTAATTTGTACTTTGTTTCACCTTGTTTCCTCTTCTCCTTTTTCTTGCAATGTATGCAACAACCAAGAGAGCGTTTTCAACACATCATTTTAAAATGTTTTTTTGATAAATTGAGGAAAACTAAAAAATATTTAGTAGATTAAATAATAAAATTATATAAATTTTAAATAAAAAATGTTATAAAATTTTAAAGTATATAGATGATGGTTATTTGAAAGTATCACTATATATTAAATACAGGATTATATAGAAGGAATAACACAAAGCATATTTGAAACCCTGCCAGTTTGTTTAGTTACTGACGCTACCATTTGCTGAACTTAGGCTTCTCTTTGCTGGCTACTATTTGTTGTGCTCTAATGGCATTTCCACTGGCTGAAACAAGAAGGACATTCTACAGTATTTTCCAAAGCACAATTAGAGAAAACCTACTTCTTTAAGAAAGCAATATTTTTCAATTGACTCAATGAAATAATACTGATGAAATAATAACACGATGAAAGTTTGACTTTCACCAGAAAAAAAAATGTTAAAAAATTTAATATGAAGAAACATTTTCCTGGAACTCCTGTCATTAAAAAGATTTTAAGAGACTGCAGCAATCTCTCTACATTTCTTTTAAATAAATACTTGGGAACTGTATGAGAAGCGAAATAACCATTATTTAAGTGTAACTTGCTGAGCCATAGGACTGGGTACAAAATGTTACAGCCATCACTGGTTTCAGTGGGCTATTTTATTGGGGTTAACTTGAAGTTGTTGTACATACCAGACTATCCATCTTCGGGACATATTTAAGGGTTATCATATAATCATTTGGGAGATTTCCAACCTACAATAAACAGATAATAAAAATGTTATTACTAACTACACAAAGTAAGATTTAATTTCCATTACTGCATTCAAAAAAATCTATCATATATTCAACACAAATTTTCAGTAATTTACCAGGTGCAGGCAAAAAAGATTACTTACATACTCAGTTTCCTATGGAACTGCTATTGACCCTTATTTGCTCACAAGTGGACCATCTTTCCACACCTCTGTAATGTGCCCAGATCTGATCTGATCTGATCATGTTCAATGCTACCACTTCCCAGGAGAATTAAAGTCAACGATGGGTTGAGGAGAAGTGATCTGAGGTTATTCATTGCTGTAGAAACTCCATTGCCTTTCCATCTTTTAAAGCCTTGAAGTGTTTACATGACAATTTCTACTACAGGCAGTAGAGGACCTAGAAATATCTAGCCCTTTTCCCTTCAAATAATTTCCAACTTCAACATGCATCTGAACCTAAATACTTGTCTGCTGTGCTTAGTTATGTACCAGGTCAGAAAAACACTTAAGCACAACTTTAACTTTGCAGCTGTGCCTCTTACTAATGATGAGCAATATAATTATATCATAGCAATGTCCTGGGGCAAAGGAGAGCTTCCACACATGTAAGCTGAGTACAGCTTTGCAGATGTGGGTGAACATGGAGTGTGCTGCAGCAAAGACAAGGACTGGAAGAAGGGTTCCCACTGAATAATACAATACAATCTGCCACAGATGGGATCCAACACTATTGTGAGACGTGGTTGAACATCTGGGGAATGTGCTGAGTTGGGAGATGAACAGTCCAACAATCACTGGACTGCCACAAATCCACAGTCTTTTGAAGTATTTTTTCAAAAAGTTTACCCATTACATACAGTAAACCTATTTTCTTTTGTATCAATGGAAGAGTCAATTAATATTTCTCATTCTGGTTTGAAATCCATATAGTCAAAAACAATATGCATAGATGTAGCTCCTTTGGTGCAAAAGCATTTCTACTTCAGGTTAAAGATCATTCTGTTATGGCTGTTTTTCATTCTGCTGCTATAGCAACCAGCCAAGGGCTTTCTTTTCTCCCTGTGCTGTTTTTAGGTAGTATTTTGTTTGACAAAACATAATGCTTTATTTGTTAACTAAAATTTTTTTAAATTAAAAATTGAAACAGTTATTTCAAAATATTATGGTTCTAGAAATGACCAAGGACAATACTCATACACAGCCAAGCAGAAGTGAATTCTTTTAATTTATGTGGGCTAAGTCACAATCTTTCAGCTCAATGACATCTTTCTCCTACAGCTTTAAAAAAGAGTTACTATACAAATGATCCTAGTAAATTCCTTTCCATAAATCAGTTTTGTTTCTTCTTTTTTTTATTTTTATACCTACACATTTCCAAAGCAGAAGCATCACTAAAATTCTCTATATTAATTCCTATTTGCCTGGCATTTTGGGGAGTTTATTCAAGATGATCTAAATACTGAAAAACATTCCAAAATATTTGTTCTTTCTTTAGAGCATCTGATTTATTCTTAATCCTTTATTCTAAATCTAAATTTTTTGTCTATTATTCATTTCTTTAAAATATCATGGGATCGTGACATACTAATAGGTAATCCTTTTTTTTCTTAGCTTCCTTTGCGTGCCTAGAGAGGTAGAATTAGCAGCACTTCAAGCAGCATAGATAGTGAAGATGCTACCCTATATGCAAAGTTTCCCACACTCACTCTAAAGGGATTCCATACTTAGTAATGCCAGCAAAACCACTGTTCTTTAAGAAAGGTCACTGGAAGATTAAATTTGTTCCATATCAATGAACTCTACAAGAATTGATATGCATTATGTATACAATCTACTTTCCTGGCATCAGAGCCTGTCAAGCACTTTTCATGCACAGTTAAAAAAATTTAACTGCCCAAGAGCTCTTACAGCTTCTCAGTCAGAGCTGGAGAATACAGCTCAGCCTCAGATACTTTTCTCCTTGAGAGACTGTGAATCAGATAAGATATTTTTGAATTTACTACTAAAAATGAAGATCACTGGGGGGAGGGTGCCAAAGACAAAATATATGCCCTGCCTCAAGACAAAATTTGTTAAAGTTTTGTTGACTGAACTCTACATGTCAGATGCTCTTCTGGTAAATGATGGATCTCAGTCAAAGAGAGGGAGTTACATTTGTGTCTCTCTTGACTTCCCAACTCACGCACAGAAAATAGGGTAAAACCCCTTATGTAAGAGTGAAGGATATGTCTATACTAGATCTACATTTTGTACTCTCTTGCTTTCCTGAAATGAATCTTGAAATTTTGTTGAACACTAACGGCCAAGACTGTGATCCAAACCCAACCACTTGATTTTCATTTGCTGAAATGATCCTGAAGGGAATGAATGGACTCTACACATCCACTCTGTGCAACGTGCCTGACTGCGGTGGCTTCCAACAAGGAGCAGATGACAAGGGAGCTCTGACCTGCCTGAGCACAGGTATTTAGAAAAGAACTGTCCCTTGAAACTACCTGAGTCCTGGAATGGCTTTTTCATAAGTTCCTCTACTCAACTCTTTAAGTACAGTGACAAATTTGAGGGGCCACAAAACACCTGCCTGCCTGATTTACCTTGGTTTAAGCAGAAGTAACAGTTTTGATGATTATAGAGAATGTCAACTGATAATCATGGAAAGGAATGTACAGAACTAAAAGAACCCTGCACTGCAATTAAAATGTCACAAAATTTTTCCCTGATTTAGTGGGTGTGTGTGATTGTAGAAATCCTAATAGGCTCTGAGAAAAGGTGAAGAGCAGGGAATCTAGACTTATGTCTTTAAATCCATACAAAACCAACATTAAGTGCTATATTCCCAGTTGTAACAAAATCTCAAACTGGGGAATGTAAGATTACTTTTGACATAGAGAGGTCTGAATATTTAATACAGCACTGTTAACATTGCATAACCCAAATACGCTTTAAAAATATGCTCACGGTCACATAGATGGGGAGATGAAAAAAGGATGTAAAAGTGATTTGGGTTCCATAAACTACTCTGTAGCAGCAGACACAAGAGATGAAGGCTACTGCTCTTGAAAATTCCCTTTAATTGTGACTGTTATGAAAATTATAAGGAGACAAGCATAGATATAATATTTTTATACACGCATCAAAGATAAATATGTTAATAAATTAAAAATTACCATTTTCCATTGTCAGTGTTTTCTTTTTAACTCTGCAGCATATGATGGGAAAAACCATACTTTCCTTTTGGATATAATTTCTACCTCCCGTTTCTCTCTATTTGTTTTTTTCCTATTCTTTTCATAGAATCACAGAATGGTTTGGGTTGGAAGGAACCTTACAGATCATGTAGTTCCAACCTCTTTGCAATGGACAGGGACATCTTCCACTGCAGCAGGTTGCTCAGAGCCCCATCCAGCCTGGTCTTAACACTTCCAGGGAAGGGCCACCCACAACTTCTCTGGACAACCTGCTCCAGTGCCTGACCACCTGCACAGTAAAGAGTGTCTTCCTTAAAACTAATCTAAACTTCCTGTCTTTCAGTTTAAAGCCATTCCCCCTTGTCCTATCACTACATGCCCTTGTCAAAAGTCCCTCTCCAGCTTTTTGTCTTCCTTATTGCTTCCCTGGCTTTTCTTTTCCTGCAGGAGCTTCCAGTGTCTGTCCATCATCTCTGCAATCTACTCTATCTCATCTGCTAATGAAGCAGTTAATAAAATCTTCATCATTTGGCTTAAGACAACATGCTAACGATTTCCGTTCACACTTTTTACAGTCATAGTGGCAGATTATTTGCAGCATAACAACACTGGATAATTTTTTGTAACCCCTTCACTCAGGAGAGTTGGAGCTATTTAAAAATAAAAATCAAATGTTGCAGAGAGTGTAAAGTACATATTTACAGCAAAGATGTAATGTGAAAGCAAAGTATTTGGAACAGCATGTCTCAAACAAGGAACCTGGTCATAAATCCTGACTATTGTTTGGGCTTCCAGCATTCAAAAGAAGAAAATTGCTTTACTGAAATAGTTCATGGAAGAAGAGGTATCTTAGATTTTGTTAATGGATTAAACAAAAATATATAGGTATATTCTGTACATACTGCACAGCTCAATGAACATTCTATTTATACTTAGGTTTGATGTTCATATTTAACAAACATATATACAACAAATTCCTAATTCTTATGCAAAATCAAATTCACAATTACAGCAATGCAGCTTTCTGCTGACTTACTATGCTGAAAAGAACAATGGGAACAGACTTTATTGACAGGTGTTGCAATTACAGTTTCATAATACGGAACATTTGTTCATCAAGTAATGTGTTTCCCTCCAGACATCTTCATTAAAATAGAAGCAGGAGTTCAAGTGATTAGTAGTGCAGAATGAATACTCTCTAAATACTTTCATTCTCTATAGGTATGAAATTATGCTCTTTTAAAGTTCTCACTATTAAAAAACAAGCAAAAATGATTGTTCAATTGTTCTTTACTTCTTAAAATCATTTTACTTAGGACACATTCTTTATATGACAAAATTATATTACCTAGATGTGAATAAATTTAATCTTAAAGAAAATACAAGTGATTTTTTTATGAACAGATACGAGTCTGATTTGGTCTTAGATTGATTAATGCTTGAAACCCTTATTGTTACTGAATTTAGTCTTTCTTTCCAATTCTATCTTCTGATGTGAGTCTAGCATGATGCTAGTGAAAATCCAGATTAAGACCATTGAAAACAAGTTACGCCACACATCTGTCCTCAATTTATTACTCAACACAAAGTTGATTAGGCAAATGACCCACATTTTCAGGCACTGCACAGCATGCCTTACTTATTCTCCAATACCTTAGGCTTAGCAGACATGCCGGGTCTATATTTGCAGAGGGTCTTGACTGAGGCATGTTCTTCTCATATCACTATAATACAATAAAATTGAGCAGAAGACAGCCATAGTCATGTTCAGAAGTTTTCTACAAGTAATGTAGGGGGTTTACAGTACTTGGAACAAGCCCAGTACCAAATAAACAAAAACTATTGTAGGGAATTGTGGCACTGTTTTGTAAGATGTAGGTGCACTGCAGTAGAAGTGCGTGTGTCTGGGAAACATAGTGGGGAAAAAGCAAAATGAGGGACAGAGGGCAAACTCAGCATGTGTTATGACAACACAGGCAGTGTTAATAGTATCTTTGAAGATAAACTCAAGAAGCTTACTATGGATAGTGAAATAAAAGAGGAGGAACAGCTTGAAGGAAATAAGTAGAAGATAAAGGGTCAGAGTAGCATGTTAACAGACAGAAGAGCAAAACTACAGAAGTTGAAGCTAGAAAAAGATTTTTCATAGGCTGGATTTTTATTCACCAAGAATTTGGAAGAAAAATGTACTTGTATGGCCAGAGACCTACAAAAAACCATTTTCTCCTATTATGACAGGAAAAATAATGAAGGTTCTAAAAATGAACTTTGAAGCGTTGGTGAACCATCAAAAGCCAAACCAGACACCTTTGTTATAGACCTGAATGGCTGGGGGAGGTGTCATATGACATTACAGTGAGGAGAAACAGCTCAGGAAAGGCTAGCATTTTGGAGAAATGAAGAGATGATAGTCTGCCTCACTGGAGGATCCAGGCCAAACTGAATCTAGGCTGATGTCTAAGAATTTGTGATGAGACAGGAGGAAGAGAGGCCAACATCCTAAGCTAAGTGATGGGATTGGCGTACTACACCTGAACAGATAGTTTATTGCACACAGATACAGAACTATACTCATGACAGTGGACAAAAGGATTAAAAAACATGACAGTGTGGCTGAGAATAAAGCATTTAGGAACAACTATTGTATCACTGTTGCCAAGCATGACAGAGCTTGTGGATAACATCATCATAACTATGGGCAATAACTGTACCCACAACACTTCTGTGATATCCTCCAGGCTACAATTTGTTCTCAATGTGAAAGGGGAGGATATTTATCAAAGACCCTATGTTCTATGGGCCCAGATTCTTTGGATCAGTCAAGAAATAAAACTTTTACTTAAAGGCCAATAGGATCTCCAGTCAGAGGGAAAGGCTGTGGACATTGTCTACCTGGACTTTAGTAAAGCCTTTGATACTGTCTCCCACAGCATTCTCCTAGAGAAGCTGGCAGCTTATGCTCTGGACAGGTACACGTTTTGCTGGGTAAAAACTGGCTGGATGGCTGGGCCCAGAGACTGATGGTGAATGGTGCCACATCCAGGTGCTGGGCTGGCCACCAGTGGTGTTCCCCAGGGATCACTATTGGGGTCAGCCAATATCACTTTAATATCTTTATTGATGATCTGGATAAGGCGATCAAGAACACCCTCAGTCAGTTCACAGATGACACTAAGTTGGCTGGCAGAGTTGATCTGCTGGAGGGTAGGAAGGCTCTGCAGAGGGACCTGGACAGGCTGGATCAGTGGACTGGGACCAATTGTCTGAGGTTCAGTACAGCGAAGTTCCAGGTCCTGCATTTGACACAACAACTCTACCCAGGGCTACAGGCTGGGGGAACACTGGCTGCCTGGAGGAAAAGGACCTGGGGGTGTTGGTTGGCAGCCAACTGAACATGATCCAACACATGCCCAGGTGGCCATAAAGTCCAATGATATTCTAGCCTGTACCAGAAACAGTGTTGCCAGCAGGGATGGGATTGTTCCCCTGTACTTGGCACTTGTGAGACCACACCTCAAGTCCTTTGTCCAGTTCTGGTCCCCTCACTACAAGAAGGACAACAGAGAAGGGGAGTGAAGCTGAGGAAGGGTCTAGAGAGTGAGTCATTTGAGGTGTGGCTGAGGGATTGTGTAGCCTGGAGAAAAGGAGGCTCAGGAGAGACCTTATCACTCTCTAAAACTACCTGGAAAAAAAGTTGTAACAAGACGGGGGACAGACTCTCCTCCCAGGACAAGAAAAAATGGATGCCCAGAGAGGTCGTGGAGTTGCCATTCCTGGAGGTGTTCAAGAAACATCTGGATGCTGCACTTAGTGCTATGGTTTAGTTGGCATGGTGGTGTTTGGTTAAAAGCGGGGCTCTACCTTGGAGGCCTTAATGATTCTATGATTCTAATAAAGAACCCAACCACCTATGGGTGCAATGTCTAATTCATCACGTCATCATTCCTTGATTTAATGAGTATATTGTGTTTCAAAAAGCAGAAATGGTACAAAATTTTTGCTATAATTTACAAGAGTTGTAGGGTCTCCTGAATCATATTTTCAAGCAATATCATGTTGGAGTCCTTTTTATATGTACTAAGGATATAGTCCATAGAGCATAAAAAACTGTACTTGCTTCAAAGTAGTGTGATCAGCAGGTATTCTCTGTGGACTTCTCCTTTCTCATATTCACACTGTCACCTAACAAAGTTTTGTTTTAAAAGTACTTTAAACCTTATTATGTATTTTTTTGGTTTTGTTCTCAATGTCAAGTTGTCATGGTGTAGAAATTCAAAAGAGAATGACTAACAGGCAGTATAGTCACATTAATTGAAACTAAGAGTTCTTATACTAAATTGAAGGTACTAAACTTATTTTCACCTTATCCTTTTAATTCTCAAGTGACTTTTTTGAAATTATTTCTGCAAATATTAACACTGACAAAATGGGGAGACAGATTTTCCTCAAAACATTCTCAGAACAAGTCATGCAACTCAAAACAGAGAGAATCCATGTGTCTCGGGCTTTGTATTTTCTGCATCTCTCTGTTATTTCTCGAACCCAAAGTATCTTTGAACTTGCTGGTTAACTTCACCTGAATGTTGCATTTGTAGGGAGGTCTGAAAGATATGGGTCTAAGTCAGGAGAAGGACCATACAGCATCCTCATGGAGGAGTGTCCAGAGGAGCTCAGCCCAACCCCACTCTGCTCAGGCTTGGCAGCAGCAGAACAGTACAACCTGGACAATGTGATTTTCCAAGCTGCTTGCACATTTTTTGTACCCTGTATTTACACATTCTTGAAATTTAAATTATACTAAAGGGAAAGTTAAAGTGTTTGTTCTGAGGACACATAATTGACAAAAATTATTGCTAACCCTGCACTACACAATTTCAGCAGCCCTCACAGGAATTCTGTTGTTCTTGCATGCTTTCAACAGGTTTACATCAAAGCTTAATACTCTTCCAGGAGAAGAAATATTATCTGGAATAAATATGCCAATACTTCAAAATTCTGCCTAAAGGGACTAATTTGAAGCACTAAACATTTGAGTAGTACTATAGAGCACCGCTACAGATTTACACTATGTGCCAATGTATATAAAAAGGACCAAAGAAAACAAGAACACTGCACTGGCAGCAAATTCTAGGGACTCCAACTTAAGTGTTCAATAACAATAACACTAGTGTTGCAATTGTTTTCCCATAATGAAGCCACAATTTGCATCTAGATTTAATATGTAGATGAAGATATGCTTGTTCAGTGTTCAGTAGATATTATTTCTTTAAAACTTCGGTGCTAGATCCTGCACTACTGCAAGTTAGCATAATTATTAACTTCAGTGGAGTTAAACACCAACTGACTTTACAAGGAGATGCAGTTTTTCAGGTTATTGCAGTGGTCAATGAAGTAACAGTTAAAATCTCCTTAAATTAATTTAGTTTTTATATGAAGCTGTGAGTCCTTCAGACTTAAACTTCTGGGTTCAGCAAATAGAGAAACATTTAATGAGTGTAACCCACTCACACCTGAAGACTGCAAAAGCTGTTCAACCATTATTGCCTTGATGGCTACAGTGATGTCTAATATCATACATTATACATGGCACTAGTCTTTCATATACCCAAAGTAAAGACTTCTGGTTCAATTCAGCCGTGTTTGCCACCGCTCTGCTGCATGCAATTCAGTAACACAAAGACAATAATCTTTCATCTGCATGGGAAATAATGTGATCTGAGAGAATGTTTGAGCAAATAAAGACTTTTGACAATTTTTATTGAAGTTTGGAGTGAGGAAACTACATATGTACATACACTCCATCTTGGTCAGGGTCACCTCTTCAATGAACACTGAAACTACTCTCCAGTCACTGCAAAAAAGGTTTCATTCAAGTGACAGATGTAGATGGATTTTATTTTTTTTTTTAATATTCCCCTGGTTCTAACACAGATTTACTAACTTTGATTAGAAATATAAGTGCCCTTAGACACTGACTATTGTTTAACATTAAGAATAATGTAAAATAAAAGATACTTACCAATTTTGCAATGTCATTCACATCATCTGTGACTGGATTCCCGCAGGAACTCTGGGCTTTGACAAGAGGATTAAGTAGGAGTAGTTGAAGACAAAAGCAAGTGATAAACCAAGTCTATGTAGTAAAAAAGAAAAAAGAAACAAAAACCCCAAGTAAGTAATCGTCAAACATGAAGTAACAAGAGACTGTAGTAATGTTTTTCATATGTGAAGACTAGGGGCAACAATACTCTTTATCTTTCATGAGGGCATACTTGTACCACGATAGTATCATCTTCATGGCAGAAAATGCACTTAATTGATCTTTTCTGGAAGCAAGTACCTTTAGAGTGTTAATGGAAAACCTAGTATTGAACCATCAGATTACTTGCACAGGATCATGCCTAGTTGAGTTTTTGCAAAGTTAAAGATACCAAAAGTTACAGATACCAAAGAAGAGAAAGATATAAACTTTGCAATATTCTTTATCATTAAAATAAAGCTGACTACATACTTGTCATTCACCTGATAGATCTCCGTCTCTAATGTGATAAATGATAAGGAACAAAATTACACCAGACTACATCAAGATAAAAGGAGAGAGTTCATAAATCACAGCCATTTCATTTGAGTACTTGAACTGCAAGCAAACCCACAACTGGACTCTGCCCAAATACTGACATCTCAAGCAGCAATACAGTACATTTTCTTCAAGTGACGTGCCCTGGCCTCTCAGAAGTGCCAGCTTGGCTTTGGCACTACATTCCCCTCCTAAATCCTATTGGAAACAGCAGTGCAATGTAGTTACACAAGCTTGTGAGACTCGGACAGAAAAGCACCAGATAACTAGCTGCTATGCACCTGGGTGTCTCCTTGGATACACTGCCTGAACTTCCTCGCCTTCTGTTGTTCCTTGTGCTTCACTGGTTTCCCACAGAGCCCCGTGCCAAGTTTAAGCTGCAGATCTTTATTTCCAGAATGTTAAAGCATTTAAGTTATGGATAATCAAAAGTTGCCTCGGGTTGTGAAGCTTCTTGTGCCAGCTGACTGAAGCTGTCAGCAAAAGCCGATCATGGTGTACATTTACGGCAAGTATGGAATTTGCCTGTGCAGGCTCCTCAGCCTCCATAAGGGCATGACTGAGATCAGAATTTGCTTTTGCACAAACCAAGGTATAGCTCAGTCCCGTCTGTTCTGCGTGACATGTAGAGAACTCTTGCCTCCATCCTTGCCTTCATATGTAATCCAATCTTTCAATTTAAGACCAAAGCAAATGAAACAACATAGATGAAATTCTTTAGGAAAACAAGAGGAAAATCCCAGACTAAAAAGATTAAGTATCATTACAGTAATCCAAAGGGCCTAAGAAAGCATGATAATAAAGATTGCTCAGGAGCTACATAAACTTGACAGAATAATGTCAGGCACTTTACCTAAAAGAGCTGTTGAATGACAAGAGTAATCTCTTTCTTGTATCTTGTATCTCCGAAATCTTGTATCTATCCTACAAGTAAAACTGGTCATTTACTTTCTTAGAATACAGCTTCCTGACTCATTTGGGTAAAACCAGTGTGGGCTGTTGGTGGAAAAGACAATCCAGCCTCCTCTCCCTACCTCTTGCACTGGCACTGATGAGATGTTTTAGTCAGTTGCACCAGGAAGACAACTTTCATTTTTGTTTTCGTGTAGTATCTTTCAGCTTTCTGATCCAGGTGACTGAGACAGCTGAAATGCTCTGTCAAAGATGGGACAAGCCAGGACTGCCAATTTCAGTGGAGCCTGCACTTGCCTTTCCCTAAACTGTACCCTCAAACACCACAGGACATACGCAGAAAGAAATCAAAAATATTCTGAGCAAAGTGCACATTTAATATGCAACATCTTTTGAGAATGTCTCTTGCTTCAAAAAAACTAGCATTTAGAAATTCTTTTATTTTAATATTTGTACAAGTAATTACAGAGCATAATTACCTGTGTGAAGGATTGAGAATAATTACTAGTTCACTGTACAAAATCTCTGTATTTTATGCTATACAAAGCTTTGCAGTTATATTTATATGAACAACTTGAGCTCTGCGGAGATGCAAAGAAGATGCTGCTAATCTCAGAAAGGACCTGTGAGAGTTCCTTGCAGTGTACAAGAGCTCAAAGCTGTTTAATAACTGGCTTGAAAGATCAAGAGAAACATCTCCCTCTCCTACATAAACTCCAGAATCACAGAGGAAACCAAAGAGGACCTCAAGTTAACCTCCTCATTCACAATTTTTAGAACTAAATTGTTGTAAAAAAGGCAAGATGTTAATGACAACCAGCTCCAAAATGAACTAGCTATACCGCTTTCAAGAATAAAAACTGAGCAGTTCTACCTTTGGAGTAAAACAGTGCACTAGCAATTACACTTGCAGGGATGTTTCCTTGATGTGCTCATCAGAGATGGAGTTCACACCAGGAACTGACAATTTCTTTATTGGGTTCCTCAGTATTGATTAGTATGTAAAGATGGGATTTGTTCATTGAATTGTGTTATTGTCATAGGATGATGTTCAACCTACCAGTCTAAATAATCAAAAAAGTAACAAAACTCTTTAGCTGGAAATATTTTTTCACCAGATCAGCTAAGTAATATTAATAAATACAGTAGCACACTCCAAATAAAACCAGAACTTTGATGCACCTTGTCAGTTTTCATACTTCTGAATATAAAGACAGCCCATACATGAAGCTTAAAATCACTACACATTTTAAAATTATGCAAACCAATAAGAATACCTTTTCTCCTATGTAGATAATGGGATTTAAAAGAATAGTAATTTTATAACTGCTATTAAAACCAAATTATTTGTAAATTCTGAGATTATTTGAGGTTTTTCTTGCTTATTCGCTCCCTGTGTCATCCAACAGGAACTGAAAATCTTCAAAATACTGCTAGTTTCAACATGTCTATTATCCAAAATCTTTTAATTATTTGTACTTACAAAATATTTATATTACACACGCCTTCAGGCACATTATATGTAAGGACTGTACAGATCAAAGAGCTGAGCTATTTTTGTGTTATTTACTAATGACCAAACCTGCTGTTGGAGCAAAACTTGAATAGACTGAATTAAATCAAGGACAGAACAAAAGGGAACCTTAAACAATAGCTTTATAAATAGAGATGCCAGTTTTATACTTTACTAAGCATAAATAAAAGTTACCTACACAGCACTCATAACAGATTTCCATATATAATTACCTCTAAGTTAACATGGGATTTTTCAAAGCTGGCCTCAGAATTTAATCACACATCATCTATTAGCATTAAGTTGAACATATATGGCAGACAGAAGACAGACCTGTATACCAAAGGACCTCTTCCTATTTTTGGCTCAAAAATTATTCAATTGTTTTCAGAATCTGAAATCTCTTAAATACTGAATATTTAAGTTTGTGAAAGGGGAAAAAATAGTGATTAGACTGAAAAGGGTAATTAACACTAAAGACTTCAAGTATCATGTTTGATTATTCTGCAAATGATTTGCACTATTGCTTGTAAGCCACAATCTAGAATTTCAGTAAACAGCATTTTAGAAGCTTAGCTAGTGATCCAGTGTGTTGAAGACCATCCTTTCAGTTGTAAATCAACATCCTTTTCATTTATGTTCTTCATTTATGATCTGAAGTGTTGACAAAGGCTGCTGAACGAGCACTTTAGCATCTCTTTCACAGTATGCTATCAAAGATACTCGTCACGTTAATGTTCAGCTAATTCCTTAAGTGGAAAGCAGCAAGGGGAATACCGCATTGCTAAATAAGCCAAACACTGGAAAGCCTGGACATTTCCAAATATCTTTTTTGTCCTGATAATACTTCTAATCACAAGTAGGGAGAAATCATTTAAAAAAAAAAGGCAAATAATAAACCACAAAAAACATCGAGCAGAGGGAGAGGTAGTAACTACACAGATGAATGGGTTCTCCATTTTAAAATTTCTTGCATTCATATCATATTAGCCACGGAATTTTTCAGCCCAGTTTCTTGAGCAAATCATCCAATTAACCACAACCAAGCCACAGCTGAAGTAGGTTAGCTGACAATGTGGAACACTATTCACTCTGGGCTAGGCTTCCCAAATTTATTTTTCACTTCTGTTAATGCTGGAGTAGGAACATCTCTCAATATTGGCTTCTCAAACAGTGTTTACATGCTGCTTTGCTGAGACCCAGCTTGTGAACTTCTGCCACAGACAACACTGGTTGGTCAGTCTTGGATAGCTGACTTAATGTTCATACTTATGCTTCAAAAAGCCTTTTGTAAGAAGATTCAGAGAAAATGAAAATAGCAAGAAAAGATACTTCTCATATTTTTTTTTTTTAAACCACAAAGCATCCAGATGCACAAATGCACAGTAATTCTTTCCTATGTCTACTAATCTATTTAGTTATTTAGCTGTAATAGAGATTAAATAATTAAAGTCATGGAAGAACTGCCTTTAACCAATTAAGAAATTAACTGCCAGCATAGAAAAATCTTTAAATGAAAGAAGAGCATTTATATAGAATGTAATCCAATTAGCATTTTCATGGTATTCAGTGATACCTTCATACCTGCAAATGACAGTGGTAGCTTTCATACCCCACATGGCTGTGCCTAAGTACTACTTAAAAGCTAAATATTGCTCAAGCCTCCAAAAAAGTGAGTTAAGTGTGGAAAAAGAAGTCACCCACCCACGAGCACCTAGTTCTGGAAACAATTAAGTGTTTCGGCAAGTACATTTGGAACTGGCAATGTCCCCTGCACACCCTCGAGTACCCAGGAAATTACTTCAGAGTAGTTGAAGGAACCCACTGGGTTAACTCTGAATAACGCATAGTTAAGCACTAAGTCTAGTGTACACCTACTGTCCATCAAAATTGGCACTAGTCTCACCAAATACAATAGCCTATCAACGAGGGTGCTCACTAACAAGTGACAGACCTGGGTTACATTTCCCATAACCAAGGTAATTGGCTCACAGGAGTTGGTCTATGCTCCTCTGATATATCTACTTTGTAATTACCACGGAATCATAGGACCATTTAGGTTGAAAAGACCTCTAAGATCATCGAATCCAACCATAAACCCAGCACTGCCAAAACCACCACTAGACCGCGTCCCTAAGTGCCACATCTACACATCTACCCACTGGCACTGCTTTCCTATCTACGATGGCTTCCTGGCTAAAAGGGCCAAACTAGCCTACTTAGTACACTGGCCTACTTCCCGACCCTTATCTTTCACAACATTTATGCATTTTACATTGTCAAGCCAACACGTAGAAAAATAGACATGTTCACTGAACAGGCATCAGAATGTGAATGTGTATCCTTGTCTCACACATGCTCTTCCATCTGGGAAGCTTCTTCTGGGAAGCTCCCCAGTCAACATGTGAGTTTTCTTAAACAACCTTTTGGCAGTCCAATGAACAAAACGCGTAACTCCTGCTCAGTGAGTCACTCTGCTGGGGTGAGTCACCTAAAAATCTCTGGATCACACCCTACAGGCTTTGTTATGATTACAAAATCCAGATGCATACCTTTCTATGACTGATACCACTCTTCATTTTTCTTAACAATGATGTGCAGTAGGGAGTATGATGATAAAAGTAAGCAACAGAGAGTACCAGAGTGATTTGTTTGGGTTTTGATTTAAACACAGACTATAGAAATACTGGTCACTCTTTTTCAGAGTAAATTTTGGAGTGTTTTAGACACAAAATATTTGCATGTGTAGAACCCAGTTCTACATATAATATCTAAAATACATAATATAAGGGTACTTCAAGAGGTTAAAGGGAAGTAAACTAACAAGTTCATGCTACAAATATAAGCAGGGAAAGGTGCCATTGCTCCCTAAATTGAAATGAGTCCAACAGGCAACCTGCTTTCACAGCTATTTGATCTTTATGTGACAATTCTGTATTTGCCTTTCCGTGATTTTCCCAACCATAGAACCTCTTCCCCCACACCTTTACACTCACTTGCTTATCCATAGGGGATCCCTAGAATGCTTAATGATAACTGACAAGAACAGGAGTTTTTATCTAATTGTCCATTTGGTGGTAGAATAATAAAGTGGCACTTGCTAGACTCCACCAGCCACATGCACAAAAGCAAAGCCAATTGCTGTATTCAGATGCCTATAGACCAGTTCCCTTCTAAGGTACACAGTTAATGAACTGAAAATAATTCTATTCAGGTCAACAGATGAAAGATAGTCCCAAACCTGTTAAATGCTAATGCAGAACTACTTTTTCTCCAATATTTTTCTTTTTCAGCTGGAAGGAGAAACCATTCTCTAGTTTTGCCAAGTTATGCACATCTTCTTCCTGAATCAGACAAATTTAAAAGACATAGTCTTACAGTGCTGAGAAAATGGTGAGTCACACCATTCTTTCCCACCATCCAGATCTTAGGAAAACCAGGAAGCTGCTTAGACCGTATGCCAGCTTCATTTTATATGACTTCAGGCCAATAGCTATCATCCTCTACCCCTTGCAGCTCTTCTCAACAGACACAGCCAATGTGCCTGGTTGTACTTGGTAAGGAGCATCCAAACTCCTGCTGAGTTTGGTTTGTGTGTTTCAGTTGAAATCAAGATGAATGTGATAAGCAAGAAGTGTAAATTGATATAGAGTTTGCCTTGCAAATCAATGCAATCCGGGTATTTGCATTCAGTAAACTACAAAATAGTCTTTTTAATATGTAAATTTACATATTTATTTTCAATCCCCATAAGGATACCATTGCAAAATATTTGGTTGTTCTAAAAATATAGGCTCTGGTTCTTTAAAAATGTTATCTGATCCATAATAAATTTTGTCCACTCTGTAATCTCACTTGACAATCAGGGATTCAGGCAGTTTCCATGCATCCTAAATCTGTCCTGGATGACAGCCAGTTTGTTTAGTTCCCAAGTACTGGGAAGTGAAGTTACCAAGAGACAGGTAATTATACACGAACGTTGCCTCTGGAACTTGTGTTAAAAGCGTCTGAATAAATATTTACTGATAATAATCCATCGGGTGGCATTCTAGTTCTGTAAAAGAACCAGGAGTTTTAAAGGACAAAAGTGTTTCAGTTGGAAGAAAGGATGAAAATTAAAAAACTTATATATTTTGAAAGAAATCTTCCTGTTAAATCATAATCAGATTATGATATGAGGATCTCCAGAGGTCCTGCACTTAGCAGTCTTTTTAGGACATTTGTACTGGCAAGAGATTTTTTTTCCCCCCTCCTTGTAAAATTCCACAGCAAACTTCCAGGATTGGTACTGAAATTTTTCATTTTTCTGTCTATAGAGTGATAAAGGCCAATACTTTCTAGTTCTGTTAACAAAGACAATGAGATTCAAAACACGTGCACAATCAACATAGAATAAAGCAGAAAACCAGACTTCAGTTGACTCAACAAAACCTCCCACAAACTCCGAAGAGAAACTTCTCTTTTTTTTTTTTCCGCTGCTGGGAACTTACAGAAGAATTTTCTAGTATAGAACCAAAGGCATTTTTAAGTAATTTAAAGAGGAAGGCAATGTAAGATACAAAATTATCTTTGCAAGGAGGACAAGCTCCTCACACTCTATTTAGGTGGATGATTTGACTTCCTCAGGGAATGAAAAGACATTCTTTTAAAGAAAATACTTAGTTAAAGATTTTTTCTAAAGATCTATTTCAGAGGTCTTGCTTGTTTGCCAAGTTTGTGCAAAAAAGAGCACTATATTGAATATTCTTTTGAATTATAATGAAAACATATACAGAGCAATCTTTTTTAATTTTGGACTTTCATGCACCAGTAAAGGAAATTAAATAAGGCTTGTTACAGAAATTCCTTACTGGATCTTTAATTCTTACCATCTGCTACAAATAATATGGGATTTGGGTTGGGAGAACTACTACTCTGGCAAAATAAATTAAAATAAATAAAAACATCTAGAACAGTGAAAACAACAGCTATTTTGATACTTGGTATACACTAAACCCCATTTTTTTCTTTTTTTTTTTTTCAATTCTTTTAGACTTCTTTGTATAAACAGAGGATGATTTTTGAAATATAAATCACAGAATTGTCAACCTGGTTTTAAACCAAATACTTGTTCACAGAAAGACACTGTTCTATTTCTGAACTTTGAATTTTTTTTGATAACATCCCTGATAGGCGCTGTACCTTTACAGGGATACAAACCCAGAACTAATTTCTCTGACCTGCTTGATATGAGACCGTGTTCCAAGAGCGTAATTGCTGAACACAGACCGAGACTAGATGCCAGTATAGTCTAGACTGTGTCATCCACCTACCTTAACTGTATTACATCTTTACAATTACAAGTTTAGATGTGATTAAAGAACACTGTTTGGAGCTCTGGGATATGCCCACACCAGTATAAGCATTGACAATGCTGACCGATGGCAATTTTTCACATCAGTATTGTACTATATACTGCGAGACTATTCATTTCCTGACTTTTTACAGTTGCTATCCACATTAGTGGCCTACAAGAACACTCAGAATAAGGTGAGGAAATAGAGGTTGCATTAATGATATGGTGTGCATCATGACAAAGATCATGGGATCCAGTACAAGCAGCTTTCTTCAGTCCCTCTGTCATTGTGAAGATCTCATGACCAACAGGCAAATGTGGCATCAGGCAAATGTGGTTGTCTGCAGTCCATCCTGAAAGGCTTTGGCATTGTCTGCTACTAAGGGTTAATGATATCAGTAACCTGAATTCCAGCATAAGTCTGGACAGTCCTCCTCAACAGGCATTGAGAAGATTGGTATTCTTGGAGCATAAATCTCTTCACTGACTTTATCTGCCCCACTCCACAGCAGGTATCATTTTTCAAAGTCACTGTGGGCTTCAGGTAACTCCTGGGATAGGTAGGCTCCAGATAGCATTCTGTTATATCCCACTCCTTTAATAAGATAGCTTATATTTTTAATAGGACTGGATGAAGCCAAATAGAAAGAGTGGCGTAAAGTGGGAGTGGAGGGAATAACCACAGAATCATTGAGATTGGAAAAGACCTCTAAGATCATCGAGTCCAACTGTAAACTGAGCATTGCCACCACTAAACCATGTCTCTAAACATCACATCTATACACCTTTAAAATATCTCCAGGGTCGATGACTCAGCCACTTCCCTGGGCAGCCTGTGCCAATGCTTGGCCATCATTTTGGTGAAGAAATTTTTCCTAATGTCCAATCTAAACCTTCCACGGCACAACTTGAGGCTATTTTCTCTTGTTCTATTGCTTGTTACTTGGGAGAAGAAATTGACTCTCACGTGGCTACAACCTCCTCTCAGGTGACTGTAGAGAGCGATAAGGTAAAAAAAAAGAGAGTGATAAGGTAAAAGAGCCTCCTTTTCTCCAGGCTAAACAGCTCCCCAGCTCCCTCAGCTGCTCCTCTTAAGACTTGTGCTCCAGACCCTTCACCAGCTCTGTTGCCCTTCTGTGGACACACTCCAGCACCTCAATATCTTTCTTGTAGTGAGGTGTTCAGAATTGAACAGAGGATCTGAGGTAAATCTTGGGAAATCGTCCCAGATCTTCACTGTTCTGATGGTTAAAAGCCTTATACTGTCCAGTGCAAGTGTACTGACAGGGTTTATACCAATGCGTTCTCATGGCCATGCTGCTTCTTTGCTTATGTATTTATACTTCCATCTTTCTGGTTTGTTTTCTTCATGTACTTATGAAGATCAACTCTACTATTTGAGTCTTTGTTATGTGTAATTAAAAAGTCCATTTGACTTCATGACAAAAAAGCAACATTAAAAAAACCCCAAAAGTAATGGAAAATAAACAAAATATTCTCTCTTACCTCTTTTCAGATTACAGATTTTATTTATTCACTTTCTACAGTACCTTAGTTTCACAGACTCTGCTCTCTCCTCTCCAGCAAATGTAAAGGGAGGATTACCCTAACTCTTACAAAGTATTATTACAACTGTCATAATGGGTGCAGTATACAGCCAGGTGGTTGCCTCTGAAGGGAAGACAAGCAAATCAACAGTGTCAGGCAACCTTCAAATGGGATCCTTCTCCATTAGTCAGAGCAGTTTCTCCCATTGCTAAGTAACTGCTGATATACTTTATTCCAAATTTACTTTTCACAAAGGCTGACTTCTTTGTATATACTTCAGACAGCAGCATCTGCATCAACTTAAAAAGGGTTGAAACAGGAAATAAAGTTTTCCCTTTGATCCCCCAAAACCCCAGCTGATAACTTTTCAAATTATGATGAAACATGTATGTTGGTGAGGAAAGTGATTTTTTATTTTGAAAAGTGTTGTGATTTAACCCCAGATGGCAACTAAGCACTACACAGCTACTCATTCACCCTTCCTCCCCAGTGGGATCTGGAAGAGACCTGGAAGAGTAAAAGTGAGAAAACTCATAGGCTGAGATCAAGACAGTTTAATGGGACATAAAAAGAAGAAAATAGTAAGGGTAAAACTAGTAATAAAATAATTAGAATATACAAAACAGTGAAGTGGTGCACAGTGCAATTGCTCACTGCCTACTGACCATCCAGTTCCCAAGCAGCAGCGGCCCTCAGCCAGCTTTCCCCTCAGTTTATATGGTGAGCATGATGCCCTATGGTATGGAATATCCCTTTGGCCAGTTTGTGTCACCTGTTCCAGCCATGTCCCCTCCCAGATTCTTGTGCCCCTCCAGCCTTCTCACTGGCAGGGCATGAGAAGCTGAGAACTCCTTGACTTAGAGCAAGCTCTACTTAGCAACAACTAAAAACATCAGTGTGTTATCAACATTATTCTCATACTAAATCCAAAACACAATACTATACCAGCTACTAGGAAGAAAATTAACTCTATCCCTGCTGAAACAAGGACAAAGAGATTTAAAAACATAAAACAACAAACCAATCAGATAGTTAGCCAGGCCTGTGGTTAAAGTTTTCAACACCAGCTACAACATTGACGAAAGAAGGCCATTCTGCTTTACAGCTGCTTTAAATCTTGGATCTTTTGGGAAATAAATAAGGGTTATTTTAGGTTTCCTTCTATCATCAGTAGTGACACCTAAAATTTTGAACATAAGTAATAAAGGCTGTCGTTCATTCTTTCAGAATTCAAAAGATACTTTTATACGCATTATTCTAAACCTAAATTATTACCTTGGGGTGTGCAACAGCGATGAAAAATATTTTGCACACATTGATCTCCTGTAGAACAAGGGACTGCATTACACAACTCAGCTGCAGAAATAGGGCCAGATTCTGGTCTTCCATAGTGTAGCCTGAGTTTCTGCTCCTTCTCACTATTTTTCATTTCATCGTGAAAATTACTATATTCCACATAATGTCTATTAATGAGTGCCATTCATTATTTAGAAATATGACTTTACAGATTTAATGCAGTGTTTTACAAGCATGTTGTACACTATGCTAAGTCAATAGAAGACCTAGTATGTGCCATAAGAAAGAGAATGAGAAAAATTCAACAAAACAGTGCCTCATTTGGTAGAAACAGTGTGAGATTTAAAATAAATACATAACTCTTTCCACACCATGTTCTGTTTCAAACAAAACACGTTGTTAGGCAACAAAGTCAGCTTTTGGCCCCATAAACAGACCACGCAGACATTTTAACAATTATCTATAGTCAATTTTTTCAAAAATTGAAAAAAGTTTCAGTAAGACAATTTGTTAGGGGAAAAGATTAAAAGCACCTACAGGCAAGCTGCTTAAGAGCCACCATACTAAAAAGCCAACAAAAGTGAGAAATGAAATAGGTATTTCCCAGCCTTCATGCTAAGTTTTCATCTTTCTTCATCAAGAGACACACGAAAATCCCTAAGGACTTTTAATATGTTGAACTTATTTGTCACAACAAAAATTCTGTTCTTCTTTGTACACAGAGTTTCTTGGTACAGTAGTTACCTGACCATTAGCTAGCATAACATCTGTCAAGATATTTCTCTGGGAAACGTGTAAGTTTATACCTTACCTTTCAAAAACTTGCAGCCCATGATTCCATATATGTCAGTAATCTTGTCAGTGTACTTAACAAACTGAGCTGTACATACTAGTAGTGCTCCAAGAAATGTTTTTGAGAACCAGGCAAGTTTATCTCAGCTGTTTCCAAATAACACAGAGTAAAACAAAATCAGATTTAAAGCATTTTCAGACTGGGAAAAAAAACCACAAAACCCTCCAACTTTTTCTAGATCCCGATTTCAACTCAGTTCTCTCATAACCCTCAGACAACATTTTATTTTCTACATAATTTGAATTGCATGTCTTCCTATACATACTCAAAACCAAAGTGAACAATTTAGCTTTAGTGATCTGTAAAAGGATAGCACAATCTTACATTTACACTCTTATTAGAATATAAGTACATTAAGAACAGATCTAAATTTTTTTGTGAAAAGAATATTTATCCAACATGACAGACCAATGGATGCGATTAATCTCAAATGCCTTGAAGCTTGTGAGACTGCAGACAAAGCAGGTAAGAGACATATCAAATTAGAAACTAATCTTCAAAACATTTAAGTATGCTTGCAAGACAATGTAAGTGCTGGGCAGCCAATAAGCCATTTACCTCAGCAAGCTGGAATTACAAACACATTATGCCTTGTCTTAAAGTAATTACATTAGTATATTAGTAGGAAAAAAATTAATTATATTTTTTTCAGGTTTTTGATCTAAACCAAAGATATCTTCATATGTCAAAAATACTTCAGTTATTATTCTAACTGCATATTTTCATCACAGAAAATGAGCATCAATTCCTTTTTCAGTATTTACTAAAATGCATCATGCCATTGTTAACTTTAAAATTCTTTCTGAAATTATTTTACTGAGACATATGCTTTTTTTTTTTTTAAAGAAAGCAAATTGTCAGAATGACCATTTTAGGAATTTCAACTCACGTGTAAGGTTTTTCCAGGAAAATATAAGTTTAAGATGACGAAAATGGGATGGGACTGATCAAAATGCTTCCTTTAACACAAAAAGCCAGCAACGGCATTACTGCATCAGAAACTCAAGTTTATTTTTAATTCCTATGCACCCCTAAAAGGGGACACACACTTTTAAGTGCTTTTTCCTGTTGATACTGAAGTGCTGTACAAGAGTATCTTTCAGGGATGGTGCATGGAAACTCCACTGGTTTTCAATGGCTAGAGCTATGCAACATTAGGACTTTGCATAAAATTTCAAGTTCTCACCATTCATAGTCACATGCTAAAAGAACGATCTTTCAGTATAAACATCTCAGCTGTCATTACTTTCACATGTAATTGGAGTTCAGCTACAATGTATCTTAAAGTGTTTTCCTTTCCTCAAAGCTAAAGGCTGAATTGTTACAGATGGTAATTTTGGCAGATGGTTGTATATGAAACTGAGTTTATAATTAGGCCAAATCTGACTTGTTCAATTAAGGCAATGAAGATTTGGAAAATAAGAAGTGTCAGATCAGTACATGATCGGTCTGGTGCCCACAGAAAACTGAAGAAACCTGATCACTCACATTTATAGAATAAATTGCCTAGATGAAAATTCCTTCTGAATTGCATGAATTAGAAGATAAGAAACCTTTCATGCACAGAGTGTAAACTAATGTAACTATGGCGTTTTACCTCCTTAAGTGTATAATCCCTTTTTCTTCAGTCGAGGCTAATGAGATGGTCTGAAGCCATCTAACAGCTCCCTGCTGCTGACAGGGCTCTCAGCGTCTCCTTCTCCGCAGCTTCCCTCCCTCTGACATTCACCCGACCCCTAAGCAAGCCAGTAAATTCAAAGACAGTGACTAGCCAATTCAGCTCAGAGACAAAAGGTAATCCCCGAGGAATGAGTCGATGAGGACATGAGATGTGCAAGGATGAGAAGATCAGGACTACCCCTTTCTGGATATGACCTCTTGGGCTCATTTCAACATATATCAGGCTGCATTTCAAGCCTTACTATATCTAGCATCAAAAACCTTTCCAGACTGGTAGTTGTGTGTGAAGGTAGCATTGCCTGTTTTAGCCTCTTCTGTTAAATATTTATTTGTTCTTGTACCAAGATAGGATCAGTAATGTCCAGCAATAACTCTCTCTACTACTTCCTGCATATCATTCAGTAGTTTCTTGCAATCAACTTTCAGTCCCTCTTCATATGTAAATTGTTCCCATATAATGCTTTTGCCTATTTTAGGACCCCTATTTCTCTTATGCTCTTTTTTTCAGTGGGAAAACCAGAATTTTTTTCTGGGTGGCTGATGATCACCACCATAAAAGCACTCCCCTTTCAAATTTCTCTTTCTGCTCGTACTGCATCCCAATATGCTGGCTGATTTATTCTTCTATGGGTGAAATATAGGGATTTTTCACTCATTTTTCCTGACAAAGCATTGCTACAAGAACATAAATAAGAGCTTGTAAGTAGCTTTTAGAAGTAATTAAAACTGCCTTTATTAATGTAGTTACAATTACTTCGAAACATTCCTTCCAAAATGCCTTCCCCTTGCTCTTCAACACAACGAAATCCACTTGCCATCATGCCATCTGTTCTTCTGTCTTCTCTAAACCTTTACAAAGTTCCTCAGAATCTCTTTTAATTTCAATTAACCTGAGTAATTTATGTAGCTTGCACATGTTGTCATCAATCTGTGAACCCTCTTACCAGATTGAACTATATGAGGTTACTAACAATTAGAGAACATTACTTCTTAGGTTTTTGCCATGTTACAAATTAATGACTTGTTCCTACACTTTGCTTTCTGTCCTAAATAATTTTTTTTCTCAAACTTTTATGATCAGGGAGATACAATATGGGGCTACTTAGGTTTTTTCTTGATTTTTATTTTTTAAGAAAGAATCTAAAGTCTTTTCCATTCTTTCTCCCTACCCATTTTGAAACACAAGTATTTTTAGTGCATTTCTTTTACAGGAACTGGGCTTTTCTATTCCTTTCATTGAACTCTATTAATATAGAGTTGCCTTCTACCAAACAAATTAAATATGGCAAGATCTGCTAGCAACACAACAATAGAGGCAAACTGGTAAGAAAAATTCCTTTAAACTCTGGACATATTCATTAACTCTAAAGACAAGAATTAAGAGTTAATGTGTAAAGAGTTGCTATGTTCAGCTATTTCTATGACGTTATAATCACCTTGCCTTTACTGTAAAATTAACCCAACTTACAATTTATATCCTGCCCTGAACTTTAGATCTGTGCGCATAAACTCTATTTTTAATATCCTGGTGGTTTGTGGGTGGGTTTAGGGTTTTGGTGAGTTTTTGGGTTTTTTTTGTTTGTTTTTGGTTTGATTGGGATTTTTATAGACTAACAACTAAAAACTCCATCAAAGTATTTCTGGTAGTCCAGTGTTTCCCCACGATTCTCCTATGTGTGCAGGAAGAACAGGCACATTACTATGATATAGATCAACATGCAAGTGCTCTCAGCTCACAGCAGAGACATAGGATATATACCAGCTAACTTCATAATCACAGAATTGTGACAATAGAATTAATATGAATGTCATTCAAAGGCTGTCTCAAAGTTTTTGCTTGAGTTATGCTAACTAGAGAAAATCGTGGGGTAAACATTCCAAAAGAAGTTAAGTCATTCAGTTTGCAGATTGGTATGACTATAGAAATGCAGATATAGCTGGACAAAAAAAATTGAGAAAAAAAGCTCCCTAAGTCTGTACAATTTTGAAGAAATATAAACGCCTATTAGATACAGATGTGTATAAAATCTAACCCTATTACACCAGTAGCACAGTATTATGAATTTAGTTAAACAACTGATACAAAATATTAGGTATCCTCACAGCACCTGCTACAATACAACAGAACACAACACTTTGAAAAAAGAGCTATATTTTACCTTAATTTTACTGATGATTCTCACAGGGCTTACTCATTAAAAAATGGAATTGTAAATTGCAGGTACTGTGATACAGAGCTTTACATTTGGTCAAAAGTATTCACGTGAATTAGAAAGAACAGCAGTTGTCAGTAGTGAAATTATTCTGGTACATGTTCAACAGCATCCTTGTTACAGATGTATCACTGTATACACGAGATGATAGAGAAACTCATACAAATATTGACACAATATAATATGATTTCTTAGATGATTTTTACACCTAGTTCCCAAATGTCTCCTAGGATCATTCTTGTTAAAGAAGACACATTACATTGCCTGGCCTATTATGAAATTTCTTTGGCTTCTGTAATTAATCTCACAGAAAATATAACCCATTGTTAAGAAGACTAGTGTACATCTTCACAGAGCATATACTTTTCAATGCCTACACTCTAAAATTCCAGTAAAACTGGTTATGCATTTTCATAATTGATGCAGTTTGTCAGCAAGTTTACTTGAGTGATACTTGTAAATTTTTACCGGAAAAAAAAATCTTCACAGTTTTATAGGAATTGTGCCATTTATTTTGAAATAAGTAATGGAGTGTGTATGTTAAGAAGATGACTCTATCATAGTGAATAAAGCCAAAAATCACTTTAAACAGATACTAATTCAACAGTAACCGAAATAATGTTCTTGGATGCAATGGACTTATTTCAATAGAAATAAACCAGATTTTAGTAGGATAAAATCAGATTAACTTCACATATGTCTCAGGCCATTTGTGAATGTCAACAACATTCTGTTACAGTGGGAAATGACCGAGAGTACTGTAGACAATCTGACCATTACTGGCAAATGTCTAGCTGATCCCTAAAACCTGCATCTCCTGAGAAGAGATTTTTTTTTAATGCACTGAGGAGAAAGAGAAGATAGCAATTCACCTCAGTTATTTAAAGAACTTATTAGGCCACAATTTTTTAAAGGTCAAATGAAAGCATCAAATCAGGTAGTTCTGACTTGGTGAGGTAACAAAGCTAAAAGGTACAGGGGAAAGCAATAACAATTACCTCTAAAAGGATTTCCTTTCATCTCAATAAGTACCTGACCTTTAAAATAAAAAAAAGCAAGATTTTTCTGAATATATTGAGAAAATTACTGACTTTACAGAGTAAAAGGTATTGTCACTTCTAGAAATGGAAGACCAGTATTTCAGAGGGCTCTTTGTAACTGTAATAATAGCTTGCAAGTGTCATAATACAAACACTCCAACATATTCCAGGGAACAATGGATTCATTCTAATCCTGAGACACTTTGTTTCTACAGATGAGACAAAATACAACAGGTTATTCAGAGGACTAATATTTGAAGTGGGCCCCAAAAGGTAATGGGAAATAAAAATGCTACAAAAAATGTAGAGAACATTCACTGGAGATTAAGTTTAAGCTGTATGGGAGCTAACAAGATGCTGACAGACACACCTTCAGTATTATGGATGCTAGAAGTGCTGAAGTTCTATTGTCAGAGGTGAGAACACTGACTTAAACACAGCAGAGGCCAGGAAACGTGCAGACAAAAATTAAGGTAATTTTCTGTCTTAAGGGGAAGAGGAGAGGAATGTGCAGGATAACCAATCTTTTTCAGATGTGGCCTTGAGATATGATGATAGGAAAAAAAAATTCAGAAGAAAATGGAGTCTTATGAATACCATCCGACTTGAGACTTGAGTCAATTTTTAAAAATAGCAAGATTTTCACTGACTTTAGTAGCCTGAAACACTGCCTAGTTTTACACTATTAATGGAACAAATACTGAAGAAATATATTTAAACAGTTTGGAACAGACTACAATTACAGCCAGAATTTTTAGAGAGTGCATGGCAAATCTAGGGCACATTCTTTCCCAGGGATTATAATACAGAAGATCAAAGCAGCTTCAGTGACAGTATTAAAATTTACAGTTTATAAGAAAGGTTTGCATTTCCTAGAAAATAAAGCATTGCCCATCAGAATAATTTAAACTGGTGTCAAATACAGCACTGGTAGTTTTTGCTATTAGAATGGAAATGCAATCCACACATTGCTGAACCACAATAACTTGAAAAAGACACCAATTATGAATACTGGAGATATACTTTTTCCCTCCTTTTTAAAATAACCACCAAAAAGCTCTGTTTATTCAGGAACATGGTTTTTAATCCAAACGAAAGAGGGTGCCAAGCAGTGTTATACAAGCTTCCTAAATTCATTTGGCTGACTAATGTTCCTATTCCTGCATGTTTCAAAGTAGTAAAAGAAAAACAAATTTCAGGAAGCACTGACATTCAGATCTGTATCAGTTTAAAAACATAATGCATAATGTTGTCTGCTTGCTATTTAATGCAAAAGACAAATTTTGCTGAGTTCACTTAATAATGAGCAAATGAAAACTGGAAATTAGAGGGTTGGAACTTAGGACTTTTCTACCATAGACTATTAGCATGTTTACATTTCAACCTCCCTAAATGTCTAAGCACTTCATTTAGTGAATTATTTTGCATATATATAGCATATTATTAATTTTAATATATCATGTCTGACTCCTTAGTGTCTTACTTCAGTTAGACCACAAAACCCAGCACCTTGATATCATACTCCCATTTTATACAATTATGAAATCTCCATAAAGAGACAGGAATTTTTTTGGATCAACATGAAATGGAGGAAGAAACTTCCCTACACACTTTAAACCCTCCACATTTACAAGCACTGTACAACATTAAACATTATATTATATATTATTTCCTATCAATATTATGTACTAATATAATATTTAAAGTTTGCATATATTATATTAACTTTTTTAAAATGAACTTTTTATATCAGTGTATTACGCCACATTTTCAGGACGTGCTGTATACATATCATTAAGTTCATTCTTTTGTCCAGGAGTGACTCTTACCAAAAGAGTTGCTGGAGGCTTTGCACAGAGTTCATTTTCTGTTTTAAACAGAGATATACTGCCAGGACATGCACAACTTAGTTTTACAGTCTGACTTACACTGCCAGAATAACTTTTTTCCAAAAGTAATTAGAGGTCATGTGTTACTAAACAGACCAAAGAATCCATCCAGCAACGATGTATCATGCTGCAAACATAAATGGACCGTGGTCTGCTGCTACCAAGCAAGCATGACACAAGGAGGAAAATTACAAAATAGTGTAATTCGTTTAGGAGGAGAGACACTGAAAGGTTATCAGTACAAGTCATCCCAACTACATCAAGTAAAGGGATTCCAGCCGTAGCAAATGCAGAATCTAGGTCCACAATAAACACACTGCATATACTTAACATATTTCTAAAGCTATATTTAGGGTGCTTGCTTCCAAAAACTTCTCAAAATATATCTAAAGAAGAGATGACAGAGCTAAATGGACTAAATTTATCCTTGGCCTTAACTGTCAGTGAACTGGAGCTGATGTTAAGGCAGAAGGCCTGCTAAATAAGACAGTGGATAAAGGTTTAGTGCCATTTAAGACAGTTAAGGTGATTGAAGCCAGGTTCAGTCACGTGGGATTGGCCAAGCTACAAGACCAGATACAACTGACAGACTGATGTTCTCAGACTCTGACTTGAAAATGCTTAAATCTTTCTGAATGGAGGTTCAGAGGGTGGCATGATTCACAAGCTGTGAACTTGAACTTGTGGTCTGAAATATAGTCCCCCCCCACATTCTTAGCTCATGTGTAAGCCATCCTCAAGACTGAACAAATAAACCTTCAACAGAACAGCTTCAACAAGAAAAACTAGATAGTTAGAACCTTCTCAGAGACTTAAGATGCTACCCAGGAAAATATGTGAACCTGTGTCTCTCTCACTCCAGTGAGTATGCTCACATGAATTTTTCTAGATTAGCTTCTCAGTGTGGATTGAATCAAGGTTCTTTGCAACCTCAGAGGTAATCTCTGTAGACCATACATTCATCCTTTTGTGACAGCCCAGCCTAAACCTGCAGAGTTTGCAGAGCATCAGTCTAAGTTGAAGCGTGTAGCCCACCACCTGCCCCAATTCCAAGGCTGCCAGGGCACACCCCTCTCTGAATTCCCAGCTCTGCTGCCCAAAACCAGTGAGAAGCCAGTGAAGGTACAAGAGGACTGAGGTACCCAGCTGGACTCCTAGAAATGTTGCATGGGAACATTAAGGAATACACAGGAATTACTGTTATACAGGTGTCAAACCACAGATGGGAGAAAGGGTAGCTCTTGCGGCTTCGGCTAAATATGATCTTGAGGGTCCTGAACCTGATCTTCTCCATGCAGTAGATTTTGCAGCAAAAGTGAAGAAAAATAAAAATAACCAAATACTGCAGTCCCTGCATGCTTACAAGTGTTCTTTAGCAGTAGTGAAAGTTTAGGGCTGGCAGGTAAATGAAAGGTGGGTCTACAGAAGACCTGTTTGAGAGATCCTTCCAGGAGCACTGACCAATGTGAAGTAGTGGTCAGGTCTTGGCCCTGCAAGGGAGGAGCCTGTGCTCGGTCCCCCTGCACCATATGGTCTCACTTTTACTGTTCCTTCAAGTGGTGATGAAATAGCTGGAAGCTAAGGACTTACTTCCCCACTTTGCAACAGCATGCTCCAAAGTATGGCTGGAATGCAGTGAGAACCACAAGGGCCTTCTTCAGGCAATACCTGCAGTGGTATCTTAGACCTGATGCCATTTTCACCTTGCACCCAAAATTAGGTCTGTTCCAGACAGCAACAATAATGGAAAAATACATATAGAGCAGAAAATTCCTAATGACATTTAAAATCATTACCACATCCATCTACCTTGTATAATTTAAACATGGTTTAAACAGAAACAGCAACCAATCATTCACCCAGTGGTTATTAGATAATGGTAGGAAATTAGATGACAATTTATTTCCTATACTAATATGATCCAAAGTGTTCATTAATCTGAACTCCTAAGCTGGCTTTTATTCAGACATACAGTAGAATTAATGCCTTCATTAGCATACCTACTATCAATGACCTCTGATATTCTGCATGCTACCAGCTTTAATCAAATAAAATGCTTAACACTATTTTTGTTTTCTCATATTTTAATTCACATGCTAATAGATGTCTGATACTATAAGTAAATAAGTAAATATTGTCAATAAGTAAAGCCACCCAGCAAAGAAATCTCTATTTCATGTGCTCCCTGCAGCTGGTTATTTCAGCATCGGTAACATTTACAAAAGTTGGTTTTGCAGGTTTACGTATGACTGGGTAGGCAATGCAAACACTGGCCAAACAACAAAATTAAAGACAAGCGCTACCCCGTGACACTCACCTTACATTTGTCCATCTCCTTTTCCCACAAACACATGGAGAAAAAAACAACCAACAAAAACCAAGCAGATTTACAGTGTGTTTAAAAGGCTGACTAATCTCAGGTTTGGCACACCAAAGACCAGGGTGAGAACAAGCACTTTCGTTTTCATGTCAGCCCCCACAACACTCAAATGGAATCGCGTAGGGAGATTTTTCCTTCCTTGCTTCTAATAAATGGGTGTTGTGTTTACATACTGCATACTGAGCATTGCCCATCTGAAGCCAAGTGCTGCGTCTTGCCAACTCTTAACTTTCGTACAATATGGTGATTACATGAGCCAGCATACCATTAAATCACATAACAAAACTTGGAGAATGGCAGCTTGCAGAACTGTACCTGAAGGACTGACATGCAGTGCATAAAGGGAAAGACTAGATTTCAGTGCAATGGCAGAACTGGGTCAGGAGAAGACTGGGTTAGTGGCCTCACTTTAAACTACAAAGCCAAGTGCCAAATAGTTCATAGACATAAAAATTTGCAAGTGCACAATACAAGCAGGTGAAGAGAAAAAATAAATAAAAANCAGTCTTTCAGGTCACCTGCTGTTTATTCTACATACAACTCTATTCCAGGCTGTTCTTTCCAGCTGCAGTACTCGCAAACTGGCTTCCCTTAAGCAGAGTCAAAACCAGGGGAACAGAGGAGACCTTAGTCCATTGCTCAACATGAATAGCACAGCATCTTTCTGGCTCCAGCAAATTCTCTTTTTCTATTTAATGAGCAGCAGATCTATACCTACCATGAGCTCCAAATGTCTTCCAGTGCCTAGAGTCCACTTTTTTGCAGAATGAGCAAGAAAGGCTGGTGATCACGTCACTATTTCCCCTAAAAGCAAGCTCATACCAACGTATCAAGCATCTGATTTGCATTTCTGATTTAGCGTGCTGATATGAGACTGGAACTGCCAATTTTAGTACTAATTCTTTTCCCAGGTACCTGTCCACAATAATTTCTACAGAGGCTTCTACTTCAGTGACACAAACATACTACAGATAGGACAACCTAAGATGGTTTAACTGCCAACAACAATGCGCACATTCAGAGGTAGAAAGCTGAGGTGAGATTTAAGACACTTTTAATACTGAGGTTTCTAAGAGGATGTGCATCTAACTCACTGCAGGAGATCAAGTGCCTGAACCATGTATCTATGATACCTTAACTTATCAGCCCTCAGAGCTACCCCATAGGTGACCCCACTTTGCAACATATTTCTTAGTAACTTAATCCTATTTAGATTGTCTTCAAATCATACAAAGAACAAGCAAATCAGAAAACTGCTACATGTTTTTGCAAGATCATATCACACTAGCATCACTCATCCTGTTTTTCTTGAAATGTAAAAGGCCATCCAGGCATCAGTGACATTTTATTTGTTGTAATATTAGCATGCAAAAGGACATAAACTCACTTCTGATAATGGTTTTAATTACTAAGTATATAAGCCTGCAAATCCTCTCATCCAAGTAATCCTTCAATAAGATTAATTCATGGAAATAGCCCCATTGAAAAAGGATTTGAATGACTGGACCCTAAATGCTTAATCACATTTTTAAAAAAATCATTACTTTAAAAAAAAAATAAATCCAGGTGCTGGTATGTTTAAAACAGGGGGTTATATATCCATCAAACCACAGAGTTTCATAAACCTCACTTCTAGGACTGACACTGCTGGGAACATGCTTCTGCAGTTCCTGTGCTTTCTCAGGTTAAGATTGATTTAAATAAACAGACCAACTTGCTCACGTTGAGTCTGGTGCTCAACACAACTCTTTTCTTTCAGCACTTTCGTTGTACTGATGTATGACTCAGCTACTCCTTCAGTTGCACTAGTTATATATTATCACTGTGCAACATTACCTCAAGGATCAAAATCCATGACTTATTTTAAGCAATATCCAGGCACTACCAAGTGTTTGCAAGGCTCAGTGAGTTTGTGGTTCTTGCTTTCTGTACTATGTCTATTGCAGAATATTTTATCATAAGAAATATTAACTTCTTTCCTGACTTTCTAATCTTGTTCTTTTCACTATGACAGCTACTAGTCTAGACAATGACAGAAGCGGTCACAGGAGAGCATATAGATTAAGATTTACTTTAATGTGTCAAGTGCCCCCATGTGCTTAAGTCTTCCTTCTTGTACCCACTTCACTTGCTCTCTCTCTACACAGGGTCTTCATGGTTTTAATGGCAAGTCTTCTTGAAGTATCTCCTGCTTTGATCCCCTTAGAATGATTAATGGTTTGGTATCACATTTGTTTGCTACTCCTTAAAATATAGGAAACAACCCTTTGGAGAACTAGGAGTCTGTCACTGCCTCCAAAAAAGCAGGAAGCATAACTGCTTGAAGGCTGACAGATGCTTCACCACCATGAAAAGAAGCTGTTCCACAGGCTACAGCTTGTGAGCCCCTGAGTCAAGCCATATGGTCCTGAATGCCAAGACTGCCTGTCTTTCCCAGTTTATTGGGAGAGAAGGATTGTTCCTGCTTTGCTCTGAATTTGCAAAAGTATTCTGTTGATTTTTATAAGTTTACAGTTTTAATGTTTAAAACACTTGACTGCTTCCACTCATAAATGCTCATTCTTTTGCTGAACATTTTTCCTTCACAAAAGAAACAGCCCTACTTGTACACCTCCATGACTTAGGATAACATCTTGCGACTTTTTTGCTATCCATTCCAATATGAAAGGAATGCATATAACTAAGCACACATAAACACGGCTCTCAGACTTTAAGAGGCCCTTCACAATTAATAATCCATTCAGCATATTTAAATAATTTTGTATACAGGGTCTGAAACATCTTTGAGGTACAAGGCATCTATAGTAATCTAATGGGAATAACAGCAGTGGAGATATACTGCTAAAATTCAGAGCTGATAACTTAAGATAAAACCCTGCTGTACTTCAGCATCACAAAAATTAAGTCTCCAAGTTTTAACTTCTTAAACATTGGTACATTCTCCAGTGCTTCAGCCAGGTGAGATTTAAATATTTCAGAAAGTATTTCTAATTTCTATCATCTCTTGAAAAATTATTTAAATACCAAACCCACTTCAGTAAGGTCTTTTTTTAAATTACTTTTTAAATAGGTTTTATGTCTTTTCCAATTACTGTATGCTGAGGTGTATTCAGGCTACTGGTGTGTAGGTGACCCAGCAATTGTCAAGAAACAGACGAAGGCAAAAAGTATCTTGCTTCTAACCCAGAAATGTAGGGGGAGGCAAAAGCCCCCAGCGCAGAGGCAGCGGTGTGCGTGTCCACGCATTGTTCTCTCCCGGAGCAGCTCTGGCTCTCGCTGGGGTCTGCCAGGATAGAGGGTATCGGCACCTTGCGAAGTCCAGTCTTAAACTTTCTCCCTTTAGAGATTCCTTGAACTGCTTCTTGTTACAATTTTCCTCTCATGTCTGTCCCTATGCTTCCTTCTAAAAAACGCACAGCATAGCGACTGCAATCTCTACAGAACCTGCAGAAATAATGGCAGGGGCCCCCGCAGCAGCACTGAGCGGCACTTCCCGGCGGGATGCGGGAGGACGAAGGGCGGAATGCCGGGGTTCCCACAGCACCCGCCGGGCGCCGCACGCTGTAGCGGCGTGCGAGGAGATACCGGGCACGGCAGCCGCGGCACTGCTGCCCTCGATTATTTCGTGTTCCCGCACTCGTCAGGGTAACTGACAACTGATTTATTACGGCTATTTTCCCCAGTGCCTTCCGAGATCTCCCAAGGCTCGGCCGCCGGTCCGGCCGCTTGCTGCAACTTTTCCACGGGCTGCGGAACGCCGAGGGCAAGACCGGGCGGGACCTTTCATCTCCCGCTCACCTCGCCCCCGCCCAAACCGCTCCCCGACGGCAGCGGCTCCCACCC